>JAKZAP010000020.1:19710766-20101663 GCA_023053575.1 Branchinecta lynchi
GCAGACCATACCGCCCTAATACGTATAAGAGGTTCTCTAAGAATGCAATCAGTAACAACAAGAATGAATCCTAGGGTGATGCCCTAAGAACTAGGCGACAGTTTGTGAATGACGAGCCCTTGGTGGCATTAGCATCGTAGCACCTTGCCTTACACTAAAGGGTTGAGTTCAGCTCCGACATACATCAAGAGCTCATAAATTGGATTGGTCGAAATTACATTTTCTCAGAGGAGAAGTAGGCTATCTAATTTTGCTACACTGCTTTAGTAACACAGCAGCATACAATAAAGGCCAGTCTGACTGCTTACAAAGACATAAGATGGCAAGCAAATATACTTTAATTTATGCTATAGCATACAATGAAGCATTGGAAGGAAAACTGTATTATTCTTTAGCTTAATCAGTTTTGAACATTCTCAACCCATTACGCTCCACTAAATGTTGTTCAATCCGGTGCATCCTTGACTCATGATGACCCAAATAGCTCTTCCAGTGTAGCTGGCGTCCAAGGGAATATGAGACACGCTTCTAAGTCTGACAGGGCCAGGCGTTTATGATCCTGCAATTAAAAACTTCAATTAGAACGTAAATTAATGTCTGAATATAGTTGGTTTATGATGTTGTTTCCGTATAGCAAACCCATCCTCTATTTCAACTACACACAGCTCATCAAGCTTTCTATTCTCACTAAGCTGTGGACCATTGACGCACAAAAGATATGATCGTTGAATTGACACTTAGCACTCTTTGTTTCTGAACTAAGTCACATTCATATTTTCATCACAGCAAAAATTGTTCGAAAAAAAAATGCATTTTTTTTTTGTCTCAATATTTCACATTTCCAGACATGGTTAAGCCAAGTGCAACACACAAACCTGGGTTGTCAGCACTCAGCTCACAAACTCTACTGTACTTTGTAGGCTACTTGTACTTCTGCATGGAAAAGTTTCTTATATGGGACCATTTTGACATCTTAACACTCATCATCCCTCCAGCTAAAGCTTGATTTGAATCCATCCTCTGTTCAAATCCATGGCCAAGGCAAGAAAAGATGTAGGTATTGGACATTTCCGTCCAAAGACCAACTAATTTCGAACAAGAAAGGTCAAAAAATTAAAGAAGGCATTAATACTGTTTCTAAGAAGGACGCATTTTTAAATGATATCAGAAAAAAATCAAATACTCCATCCAAAATAGCAACTGCTTCTGAGCAAGAACGGTAATAAAATGAAAGAAGGCATAACAGATTTGTATGCCAGTAAAGCGAACCTGGCCACATCAAAGCGAATCATATAAATCCATCCTCTGTTCTAATAAATCGCCAAGGCAAGAAAAGATTCCAATACTGAATATTCCAATCTTAAATCGCAACTACTTTTGAACAAGAAAGGTCATAAAAAATTAAAGAAGACACTCAAACTCTTTGTAAGGAGGAGGAATTTTCTAACTGATATTTTTCTAACGGGCCATACTCGGCATTTAAAGCGAGACAAACTTGCGGGTTAAGAAATTTCTAGTAAAGCAAAGGTGCGGTCTGAACACACCGAGGAAACAATTAAGGCTGTACCGTTTGTTTGCAATGTTCAGAATATGAAGTTATTGGAGCCAGGGTTGGTGAAAACTGAATAAGTTTCAGTAGGGACGTTCTCTACCGCTAGGGGTGCTAGTATCGCTACTATACGAGTGTGTGTCAATATATGACTAAGTCCAAACACGCCGGCAAACCTCGAGAAGAACGAGAAAGGTCGGCCGAATGACGGCTCAAATTCTGTATCAACCAATCAACGCGGTTCGTTGAGCCAGCTGTGGTGACGCTTTTGGCTCTTCCGCTAGGTACACGGTGATTCCTCATCGGAACGAAGAGTTAGACATCCAGAGTGTTTTGCCAAGTCTTGGCGGTACTCCCTAATGTTATTTTCGCAAACGGGCCATACTCGTAGCGCCGCCCACTACGCTTGCCGTATTTAAAGCGAGACAAACTTGCGGGTTAAGAAATTTCTATTTAAAAAAAATAACACTATGGTATTCGCGCCAAGACCTATGCTTTCCGTGCTTTGCTAACGGGCCATACTCGTAGCGCCGCCCACTACGCTTGCGGCATTTAAAGTGAGACAAACTTGTGGGTTAAGAAATTTCTAGTAAATAGATATTCCTTCAGCAGAAGCTGACTGTGAATCATGTTTGACCGTGCAAAGCGGATAAGTCAACTACATTTTCTAGTAAAGCAAAGGTGCGGTCTGCACACAGAGAGGAAACAATTGACGCTACATCATTTTTTTGCAGTGTAATGAGAACGAATTTTCTAACTAAGAAATTAAATACTCTCATCTAAATAGCAACTGCCTCTGAGCAAGAAAGGTAGTAGAAATGAAAGAAGAGACTGAAAATGTGTGTGCAGATCACAGCAAGATAACACTAGGGAGTAGCGCCAAGACCTTTGCTTTCCATGCTTTGCAAACAGTCCATACTCGTAGCACCGCCCACTACGCTGGTGGCACTTGAAGTGAGACAAACTTGCAGGTTAAGGAATTTCTAGTAAAGGAAAGGTGCAGTCTGCACACATCGATGAAACAATTGAGGCTTTTTTGCATTTTTTTGCAATGTTCAGAATAGGAAGTTACCGGAGCCAGCGTTGGTGAAAACTGAATAAGGTTCAGTAGGGACATTCTCTACATTTACGGGTGCTAGTATCGCTGCTATTCGAGTGTGTGAATTTTGTCAAGTCTTGGTGCTACTTCCTAGTGTTATTTTGCTCTGGTGCGGATGAAAAAACTTTAAACATCAAACAAATCAAATCTCTAGCTTATACTTCTCACAAACCGATCCACTGTTCTGGTCAAGGATGAGGGCAAGAAAGATTTCAGATACTGAATATTCCATCTTAAACATCAACTAGTAACGAGCAAGAAAAGCAACACAAATTAATGGCGTTCAAATGTTTACAGGGAGTACGCATTTATAAACTGATATCCGAAATGTTGAAATATTCCCATCCTAAACAGCAACTACTTTCAAGCAAGAAAGATAATACAAATAAAACTCTTGATTATCTACTGGCATAATATTTACAACCACCAGTTACTTGGATGTTTTTTGAATGACCAAAGGTCATTTGGATAGAAAACCATTGAAGCCCTTGTAAGTTACGTGTTGGGTTAAAAACTTACCTATTGTGATTCTCTTCCAAGCCCTGCTGATTCCTGTAACAGTTATGATGACAGAGCCTCTATAGATGCAGAAAGTTCCACGGGCACATACGTCTGTGTCTTTTGCTTTATGGATGGTGCTGACAATATTCTGAATTTCAGAAGGCTTGACTGCACTTCAATCTAAAACAGAAACCATTATCAGTTATCAAATTTGCTGGTCAATTATTTGTTTATCAGAATTTACCCCAAAATTTAATTGTGACTTCACCAAGAAGTATGACAAGATAGTTTCTTAGAAGTCTCTGACCACATTTTTTAGATGCTACCTGAATGGTTCATTCAGTAAGAACACGGTTTGGCCTAGCATAGCAAATGGGTGACGACGGGGAATAAGTAGGGTACGGTACCCAACATAAACAGTAAAGCAACCTGCTATTTTTTAATCTGGATCAGGGACTACATTATCACCTAGTAAACCGGCCAAAGTTCAAGTTTCTGAAAAACTCCTGATACATTAGTTGATACCTACTAATCAATTACTGCCTTTTCTGGCCAAGAACAGAATCAAAACTTATCAATTAGCTGCTGATTGTTTGGGATTATAATATCTCTGCTGGGTTGTATACTGGGTTAGTGGTTAGTACATATGGGCATATTACTGGTACTGATAAACCTGATTATTTCTTTATTTAATTTTTTTTTTTTGGGGGGGGGGGGGCAAAGTAGCAGAGCTTGCTTGCAGCAAATATTATTATAGCTAGTACTATAGAGTTTAAAACGAGCAGTCTACTACAAACCTATGATTTATATATATACCCTATATGCATAGCCTAAACTATCTAGCCTTGGGGATAGGATCTACCCAATGCTATGTATATCCAATGTTTGGCATGGGGCTTGCAAAATTCAGAGATTTGTGGTAGACTTGGTCAAGGGTAATTCTCCCCCAAGTAAAAATCTTTTTGAGAAAAAAAAATTCTTTTTCAATTTACAATTATACCTTTACTCCAGGACACAGTGCCCCAGCTTAATGCACACAGTGCTTATCTGTTGGAATACAGTGGGGGATGCCCACAATCCTGCTGCTGGAATGTTAGAGCACTGACTGTTCCCAAAATTTGTAGATGTGTGTATGACTGGGTTGTACCCTACTCAAACCTAAAGGCCAAGTCTTGCTTTTAAATTTTACCCTAGACTGCATAATTTATAAGGGTGAAGCCTGGATTCCAGACAGCCATTTTTTTTTTTTGCCCACCGCCCAGCCACCCAAAAATGCGTAATACTTAATACCATGCCTAATACCAAAAATGCGTAGGGAACTAATGGTAAGGGTGTCCCGTGCTGCTTGGTTTTCCATTCTACCTACTGTGGTTCAGAATGACAAGTCACAAATTCTTAACCAGAAATCTAAATAGTTATTTCTGTATCACAACTGAAAACAAGGGAGTAGATGTCTTGCATGTTGGACCTCAGTTGGATAAGTCATTCACAAATCCTCAGTATTTGGGCACAATGTCGTAACATTAGGAAATGCATGCTCTAAGAAAGAGTCGAGGTAGTCTATGCTTATTTGAATTCCTATCTCGATTTTGTCCATACATGGCTTTGTTTATGCCTACAAAACAGTGAAATAGAAAGGGGGAACAAAAAACTTGGTATCACTGAGTAACTAACTATTTCTTCAATCTTAATGCCACAAAATTAAACTGAAAAATATCTGTCGACAGAAATTCTTTTGTTTCAAACTTCTCTTCTTCATTCGCTTGTTTGAACAAACTAGGAGCAAGGTAGAGCAATTTGGAATCAGTTCCATGTAGATTTGAAGGCTGTTTATCAGTGAAAGGAAAATTCCAGCAAAGTTTATGTGTGCATAGAATCTCTTGACCAACATATTGCCGAAAATATCCAACTTTTTCTTCGAATATTAGCCTACTAATTGTGATACCAGTTCAACATTTTAGGCAAGTAGCAAGTTACAAAGGATGGTTTTCACATTTTCTTCTGCGACAATTTATTGTTAGGGTAGCGTATAGGTAATAAGCGTATAGGCTATAGGCTATATATATATGCCTACTTTGTGAGATGATGCTTACGTGCTGTGGCCCCATGTCTCGGAGAAAGAGAACAATACCCTACACAAATCTGTTGGAAAAATCAGTTTTCACTTCATAATTTCGATTTGTCGAAGATCATGAGTTTTCCAAGCCGTTGCTCACGGGTATCGACATGGTGCCTGATTAGGCAAGGTATGGAAAGAACTAGGTTTAGGCAAGTAGCAAGTTACCAAGGATGGTTTTATCATTTTCTTCAGCGACAATTCACTGTTAGGGTATGTTCAAATAAGCATATAGGCTTTATATATAGGACTACTTTCTTAGATGATGCTTACATGCTGTAGCCCCATGTTTCGGAGAAAGAGAACAATACCCCACACAAATCTGTTGGGAAAAGCAGATTTTCACTTCATATTTTTGATTTGTCGAACATCATGGGTTTTCCAAGCCGTTGCTCATGGGTATTGACATGGTGCCTGGTTAGGCAAGCTATGTAAAGAACCGACAGAGGTGTTCAAATAAGCAGAGCCTACCTTTACTGTATTTATAAGTTCTATGAAGAAAGACACCCTGCATGATCTAGGATAAATTTGGGACTGCGCAGAAGTTTGCTGGTAATATCTTCAGGGCAAGTTCGAAGTTATCTAAATTCAGGTTGGATCTGGGTTGGATACCTCTCATGTACCAATTTATTTACAGACCAAAGAGACATTTAAAAAAAAAAAAAAAAATCAGGAATGGGGCAAAAAAATTGGAAATCCTACACACGAACCAAACAACTGCAATGACATACCTTGGGACAGGCCCAAACACTGCTCTAGTACTAGAGAATAGCATATGATATGACCGAAAATCGAGGATTTATGCATTAGGCTACAGAGTTGCCTTCTAGCAGGCAAGATTTCCTCTAGGATATTATACTGAAAGAAAAGTCAAAATTAACTGAAAGAAACTTACCAGGATGAGGTATATCCCTATCCTTTGCTGATGCTAAGCTGGATCTGGTTTACAAGGTTTTGTTTTGTTTGTGTTCCAGAGCTGAAATTTGTTTTGTTTCAGAAATGTACATATATATCAGACTTACTTGTGGCCGAGACAATATTAAGTCAAGAAAATACATTAATTTATATCCAATTTCTATAAAAATAACTTTCTAAAGGAATAAAAAGAGTTTTAAATGTTAAATAACAAAGACAAGAGAGGTGTAAGAAAACTGCGCTTATATTTGTCAAGGTTAGCAAAATTGGAGCTCGGCAGGCAGCAGAAATCGTCGTAACCGTATTTCACCAAAAATAAATTGGGTAAGAATCGACTGATTTCTGATGTAACATTGCATCCTAGGGGGTGGTAATTTGACAACGTGATAGTTTTATCAGCCCATTGAACTTTAAGGAAACTTGATATTTGGAAAGATCTCGTGCCTCAGACGACCAATTTAGTCTCCGGAGAGGACCCGGTGACTTTTGGGGGGAGCTGGAGGGGGCAACCGGAGATCTTGGGAAACGCTATGACTGGAGGGATCGGGTAAAACTTGGTGGTAAGAGACCAATCAAACACTAGATACATCATTGACATAATCAAACCGGATTCGAGCACTGTGGGGGGATTTGGAGAGGGGTCTGGAATTCTGGTGATCCCGCGAGTGTGGTACTTCCTGATGTACTAAGACGATGAAACTAGGCTGGCGTGTCCAGGACTCGAACAAACTGACTTGAGAATAGGCGTTTGCATGATTTGACCATCTTGGGGGGGGGGGGGAATCCGGAATCTCGTGGCATTCATAACTTTTGAACGAGCGATCGATTTGAATGAAACTTCGCAAGAAGTTTCGCGAGGGAGTTAGAAGGATTATTGAATCCGGAAATTACCAATTTCTGTAGGTTGCCAACAGGTGGTCTGATTCGAGTGAAACTTTTCTGGTGATAAGAACTGATGACCTAGACAGGCAAGACATGTCTCCGAACCACATGCGGCAACGGTTGGAGAGGGGGGGGGGAGTCTGGAAACTTTGTGACATGCACAGAAACCAAACGAATGGACCGAACGGGATGCAGCTTTGACAGTACCGATTGTATGCGATCTAGTTTGTTTTTATGGTTCGGACCAGATCCGGCCAGGGTAGGAGGAGGATGAATCGGAAACCGGAAATTTGCAGATATGCTTCGATCGGACTCAAACTTGAAGGACGAGAGGAGGAGATGTCAGAGATACGATGTCTATGTGCCCTAATCGCATTTGGCCAGAGTGAGGGGAGTTGGAGGGGGAGTACCGAAAATTTTGTGGCTCGCATAGGGGTCAAACGAGTGGAGGGATTTGAATGAAACTTGAAGAGTAGAGATACAATGTTCCCTAGATGACATACTTTAGGGTTCGACCCGGAACTGAACACGGCGGGGGGGGGGGGGGGGGCTGCGAAAATGCTCAGACTCAAGCGAAACTTGATAGCCGGTAAGAGAAGATGCTTTAGATGATCAGTTTTTGTGTCTGGATCTGGTTCGGCCGTGGTAGGTGGAGTTTGAGAGTGACGCGTACCTGAAATATTGTGCCCTGACATTTGTTCTAGATAATCCGAGGCGATGCTAGGAATACTAAAGACTCGAGTGAAACTAGATATCCTATTTCTAGTTACGATCCTAGGAGGTTGAAGGGGGTATTTTGTGACGTTCTCATCTACTTTCTTGCAACACCTACTCGTAAAAAGTGCCATATGAGCTCGTAGCTCTTGTTTTTGTCTCTTTTTAATCTAATATCGGGCCGCTGGTTAATCGTCTAAAAATCAGAATTGGACCTTGTTCGCGAGTTTTCGGTAAAGTGGGAAGAAAAACTGGCTCAATACAGTGAGGGCCTTGCTACTCGCCCAAGTTAAAAATTTCATTAAAAAAAGATTTGTTACTGCGAAAACTGAAAAAAAAACCACAAATAACACTCGAACTGTTCAAAAAGCTACGCACGCAGAAACGTGAACTGGCCAAAACATGAACTTCTAAAAAACTGACTTTAATCAAATGTGACAAGCCTCGATTGCGGTTGTCGACACGCCATTTCCTTTTGTTACTCACAATCAAATCTCTAAGAATTTATACACGTCAGTTTATCATTTTATGACTAATGATTCTAAGTAAAATGTCACTGTTCTTTTTTACCGGTTGTAATCAGTTGTTTTAGTCAGTACAAACCAAGGTCAAAATAATTAGAGTTACTAAATTAATATCGCGAAAGCCAACTGGGCAACCGTTATTACAAATGTTAAAATCTGTAATAATTTTCCTATAAAATTCATATCTTGAGAATTCCTTGCACGCCATCTACGTCACCAAATAAAACTTCTTTAAAGGACACCTGAACAACGAAACAATACTTGAACACACCATTGATAATGCATTTACAGACATGGCCACGGAGAGCATTCTTCTCCTGAGCGTGACGTTTTAAAAAATAAGGATGTTCGTTTCTGGAGGTTTTGCACATGCAGACTCCAAGACAAACATCGCAATTCATTAAAATCTTGTACAGCGCTGGCCGGATCGTACTGGAATTTCTTCTAGATATAGGTTTGGGCTTGACTGGTTAAAAACATTTTCCAGAAGAAGGGTTGATTGGAGACATTTGTTCATTTCTAAAATTGTTCGGTACTGAAATAAGGACAGATGCAAAATGGAGCAAAAATCATAGCCTGGAAACACTATTTCGTATTTAGATTGGGTTTTCTGCAGGCAATCTTAATGGAAGTCGTATAGATAGGGATGATACTTGGTACTCTTCATTCAGGTGTCATTTAACAATCATTAAAACGTTAGCTGTTATCCAACCGAAAATACTGATTGCTAGAACCGGGCGGAGTATGCCGGCCAAGAGTCCGACAGAAAAATCCAGGTCAAGTGCACACCTAGGTTGCGTTCCGGAACTTAAAGCACAATGGACACTTCTAATGCTTTACTTTGTATCAAATGCTTCACAAATAAACATTTCCGACTTCCTTTAAAAGGCGCTACGAAAATCGGCCGTTTTCTTGTTATCCGTTGTCTTTACCTCTCTGGCATTTCGGAAATCCAAATCTTAGGAGCTGGGATATCGTGGCAGGAAATTCGAAAACTCCCAGCAATGCTTGATAGAAAAGGATATATTTGAGATGTCACCAAGGTCAAGCCGCAGATGCAGTTTACCTGATTGTACTAGTGTTTCATCAGAAGTTCCATGGCTTAAAGTGCATATTAAAAGTTTTTCTTTGTGGAATACTGTTGTGAAGCTTGATTAGCTTGCTTTATAAAATGTACCAGAATATGCAATAAGCTTGTAAAAAATAGCATATCTACAAAAATCATTCAAAAACAAATAGTCGATTCAAATCTGAATTATACCAGCTGATTTACGCATAAAATAAAGATCTACTAAGTATTATAAGAAACATCACTTTTATCTTTGTCCAAGCTAGTAAATTGAGAATGTACTGGCCCAAAAAATTACGCTTTGAAGTATCACAGAGAGGAAACTGTTGAAAAAGCTACTGATCTAGGGGGTAAGCATTGTTCCTAGGTTGTTACAGAGTGGGATTGGGGTAGTTTGATGTGCCCATTGAACTTTAACGATCCTTAATAGTTGTTAACTTTTTGCGTTCCGCGTTTCTGATTTAGAAATTTAAGCTCCGCCCACCTAAAATTTCCGTTCCAGAGCTTAACGGTTGTTAACTATTTTGTAACGATGGTCGGTGAGCTTCATTACAAAATAGTTAACAATTGCAGAACTGGGAAAAGTTAACGATCGTTAAAACTGCAGTTAGGTCATCCCCGAAGTAAAGTTAACGATTATTAACAATTGTTAATTTGGGGGAACGCAACCCTAGTCCACTGATTAGATAAACTTTCTTATTTACCCTTCCACTCCGACAGCTCAACACCACCACAGGTAAACGCAGTTACATTTATCACTGCAGACCACACAGGTTTCACCTGCCCCCCCCCCCCCCCCAAAAAAAAAAACACACTCTAGGCGTCACCGCCACATGTCGATTATAACCGAAAGTCCAACCAAAAAAATCCCCGGTCCATGAGCAGGGTTGCCACATGTCGCACGATAGTGTGAATTGTCACTCTATCTTTTTTTTTTTTTCACTCTTGTCCTACGTAGGACACAAAAATCACTTCAGAAAACGTTCAGATTTGTTATTTTCCAGCAGTGATTCCAACCAAGCGAGCATTCCACATTTTTTCATGAGAATAAAATTTCACTCACAATTCACCCTCTGTTTTCGACCAAAAATAACTTTTTAAAGTTTTTCGATGTGGCAACCCTGTCTATGAGCAGTTCAAGTTTGTTTAATTCACAAACACTAAACCGTAAATACATTAAAAAAGCACTGTAGGGAATCAAAATTCGAACGTGCAATGCTTGTTTGTAATTTGATCTTAAACAGAACAACAACAACTTTGAACCCTATAAATGTCGATAATCTAACAAAGCGAGCCATTTGTAGTTTCGCCATTTGCGGTTTCGCCATTTGAGGTTTCGCTGCACAACAGCTTGTATTGAGACATACATGAACTATTTTGATAGAAGTTGATTTTTTATTTATTTTCGGAGTGTATGACATTTTGTTTTTTGTTACTGTGTATGTTTCCCGCCATGGCCCTTGGGCTTTATTGGGAATAAATCCATTCATTCATTCATGGCTTAATCTCAAGGATACGCTACTGGCAGGAACAAGTGCGCAAGAGCTCAAACGTGGAGTGTGAAACTAAAATGTTTATCACATGTTATATACAAACAGCGTTAGCGTCAAGACTTTCACGTCCCCAATAACCAAACAAGTACTGAACTAATCTAATTTGAAATAATCCCACTTTAAAAGCTTTTAATGTAAACAAACCGCATGGAGTAATCCAAAAGAACAGTTTCAATTTCAATACTGAATGTCTTTCAGCCAGTCCCATCCTTTAAACCTCTTTTCACTTGGCAAGGTAATAACAATTGCAATAAACCAAATGGTCACAACTTCGTTAAGAACGACATCTCATCGATTATCTGATAGAACCGTCCAGTTTCCAACTTTTCATTGGGTATGTCACGTGGTCTTACTAGTTGCTGTTCCACCAAAATCCACATCTATAGCCTGAATATATATCCGCAAGTATACAAGAGTTGAACTTGAGACCTGTCGTAGACGAACTAAACGCATGAGAAATCCGGGCCCAGCTGCTCATGCACGGGAGGGTGAGGGGGGGGCGGGACCCACCAAAATGCGTATCTAGACCTATATATGCTGAAATACCAGCTTAGAGTTTCATTTAGGTCATGGGTCAAAACTTAACTCATGAGCAATTTGGGCCCACCTGCCCATGAACGTGGAGGGCGGGAGGGTGGTTCAGTCCACATTTATTTCCCAACCCAAAGATCGAAAATTGCAAGGAATTTTATCGCCCTATCTCCAGTTATTGTCAAGTTAAAAACAAAAAAAATGGGCAATCTGGGCCCAATTGCCCTTGAATCAAGTGGGAGTAGGATTTGGGACCTCCAACAAGCAAAAAGAGACCCCAATGCTTACAAGCCTACCAAGTTTCAACTTGATACCTGTTGATTCCTGTCACGGGTTACGAACTTTACTCTTGGACAATCTGGGCCCAATTGCCCATGAATGGGTGGGGGAGGTGCAACTTTAAAAGTAATTTCCAGACGTATGGTCTACGAGTACAAGGAATTTCATCGTCCTATGTCCAGCTCTAGTCAAGCTATGAACTGATTCACTGGGCAATCTGGGCCCATTTGCCCCTGAACCGGGTCGGTGTGGGGGGTAGGACCCCAAAGGGCACAACTAGATCCCAATATCCACAAGTCTACCAAGTTTGAACTTGCTACCTGCATTGCTTCACGAGGTATGAGCTCCGCAGAAAACGGTGAAAACAGAAAACCGAAAGTTGATACAGCGCTCGCAAGAGTGGATTGTTCTTTTTAAAATGAATCTATCTCAAAAATTTGTGCAGTTATAGATCCAGGCTAGAGCCAATGCCCTCCCTCTGTTTGGTAGATTTAAAGTTTTTGATAGGCATATGACTGGTCCAGATGTTAGGTACAATTGCCAACTTTGCAAAGCAGGAGAAGAGGAAAACATGGACTACTTTCTCAGTCGATGCCAAGAGCTTTCGGAGTTTACTTAAGGGGAGTGTTTTGCTTCTTCCGGATATCGCGCTGAAGTTGTCAACCCGTAAAAGCTTTCAAAACGGTATGTTCCAAGAAGAACACAATCGGTAATCACATGACCAAAGGCCTCAGCGTTGAAATAAACAACAACGAATGAATATCGGAAGAAGGGACTAAATTGACTTTGCATCCAGTTGAAACCTTCCTTTTCAACCGAAGACATCGTGACGAATGGAAACTTGGAACATTATATTATATAATCTAGTTAGTATTATAAAGCTATCCGCAACTTTTCAGGATCAAAATACCACAGATGACACTATCAGTTATTACGAAAATAACTTACTGTTTTCCACTACGATTTGTACCCGTTGCGTAAACACTTGATTCTAGGTTGCAGGGATAGACAATGGAGACGAATTTTCTTACCCTCATATTTACAGAGATCGAGTAAAATGGGCACAAATTCGCAGAAATTTCTAGCCCTCATGAACCCCCTCTAGCAACCAATTCGTCCTTACAAGTCCCTCTCCCCGTGATAGACAGCAAAGACGAATTTTCTTACTCACACATTTACAGAGATCGAGTAAAATATGCACCAATTTGCAGAAATTTCTAGCCCCTCATGAACCCCCTCTAGCAACCGATTCGTCCTTACAAGTCCCTCTCCCCGTGATAGAAATCAAATACACTCGAATCAAATTATAGGTACATCAACTAGCAAAAGTTGCAAGCCCCTCATCACCGAAGACAATTATAGCCTAACAGCCAATTGTTACTTATAAGTCCCCTAAATGTCTTACTATCGGGTAAAAAATTGTCTTTACCACCAAATACACTCGTAACAAATAATAGGTACACCAACTAGAAAAAGTTGCAAACCCCTCATCAGCGAAGATGATTATGGTCTAACCACCCCATTGTTGCTTGCAAGTCCCCTACATGTGTCGGACTTGGGATCGGACTATTTTTGGTTTCACTGGGTATCCTACTACTGGAGTTGTCAACCCCTCGATACTCTCCAAATGGTGTATCTCATGAGTGAATTTTGTACCAAAAAACCAATAGCATATTCTTTGATCAGCTCATCAAGAGCTAGCGATCCTCGTTGAAAAAAAAAATCTATCTGTATTAGTCAAAAGTTTACTTTTTTGCCGTAGGCCAACTTTCTAATATCACTACTTAGAAAGGCGTAAAGGATAAGCTTTTAAAGTTTAAGAGGCATGTCTAATACCATTTATCTACCGCAATCCCAAGTGCCACCAACTGCCTCACAGGGGCGGGTCGAAGGGGCTTGGGCATGGGGGGTGAGGACTTCAAAATATACGACTGGCTAAAAACACAGCACCAGCAAGCTCAAGAAAATTTAACGCTAGAGGTTCTAAAACGTTACGGGAAACGCCATTGTAATAATAAAACAATAAACAAATAAGGAACAGGAATTAGACGATGCTCTTCATATGAAATTTCCCTGGAGAGAAGACAAGCCTCCGTGCTAGCTTCTAACCTATCTACTCAAGACAAAGTAAAGTGAGCGCCGCATGCGAATTTTTTTCAATCCGAGCAAAATTTAACTACTCTTTTACAACTTATAGGACAACCCAGGACAACCTGGACGCCCAGGTTCTCGGGTGACTGGTTTAACTGAAGATGTATTGTTTAGTTCTTATGTTTTTTAGTTACAAGTTGTTTAATGTTATTTTGTGTAAAATAAAGAATAACCTAACCAAAAAATGTAGTTAGACCCCAAATCTCAAGCTTAAAACCGAACATAAATGATGCATACTTCAACTAAATAGAAATAGGGTAGGACTACGAAAGAGTGGCAGGCAAAATTTGTATGTTCGGTTTTAAGCTTTATTCGGCAATATTCTACTACTCCCACACAAACTCATGCTTTTAACGTGGCTCAAATCCCAGGCAGCAGCTATTACCGTATGTACCCAAGACAAATTGCAATTTTTGTAATCCGGCTTTTTTCTGGCATTTCTTGCTTTTAAGGTGGCTGAAACCTTAGGACTAACAATCACTTAAATTACGGGCCATTCAACCAGATAGCGAGTGGCTACTATGAAAGACGGCGCAGTTAATGTTTTGCGAAACATTTTAAAGGATGTCACATTTCTGTCCGTGCCGGGATAACTCGCAAACGGAGCGAGACATTTTCCGGAAGTTGGTACGCGGTAGTGCTTCTACTTTGAACTTAGACTACTCAACTCCGCAAGCCATTTAAAACAAAACAAAAAACTGTTTCTTTTTTAGATAAGGAGATTTTTGCACAAAACCAGATCACGATATTTCGTAACGCAATGACTTATAGAAAATCTCTGTACAACCATATGACCAGAAACAGGTCGATCGAATATGGCAAGCTCAAACCTTAGGCTACGACTGTCTCTAATATACGATTAGAAAATCTCTTCGTATAATACGACAAGAAACGGGTCATTTTCAGGGGAAAATCGCGATTGATGTCATTCTGGCAAGTTCCATACGTCTGTGATTCTGACAAACTGCAGAGAACACAAGACGGTGAATCTGACAAGTCTAAAACATACTATTAAAATCTCTACTGAACAATACGACCAGAAACAGGTCACTTGAAGGCTAAGTTCGCGAGTAGCTAATTGCTGTGTCTGCCTTTATCTAGCAAGGTCAAAACTTGCGAATTTAAGACTAGAAAATCACTTCGTAAAGTACGACAAGAAACGGGTCTCTTCAGGTGAAACTCGCGGTTGATGTCATTCTGGCAAGCTCAAACATACGACTTACGTTCTGGAAAACCTCAGAACACACAACTGTGAATCTGAAAACATACGATTAGAAGCCAAGCTCGAAACATACGACTGAGAGTAGATTCTCTGGGGGATGGGGGGGTGAGTCCCCCCCCCCCCCCGCGTCCCCCATTCGAACTGCCCCTGCTGCCTCACTTACAGATTTTAGTCCATATTCAATTTTAAACTGATGCCTGTCTGCTTGCCTGGTAGAAGGGAGCTTTCCACTCGCAAGCAGAAACACGGTTTGATGAAATGAAAGCTCAGCTGCAGAACTTTACATAGTCCTCTCTGACATAGGCTATTCAGCTCCGCTTCACTTTACGCACAGGCTCTGGCTCGAGGACAAGCAAAAACCCTCCTTTTTGGCCCCAGGCAAGAGTTCTACGGAGCTTTCCAAAATGTAATTTAATATTCATCAATCCGGCCTAAGGTCCACACCTCCCGTAAAAACCGCACAGCACCCTTACCACTTCCGAGCAATTAGCTGATATCGATGGCATCATCGATATCATCCGAAACACGCCAGTAATCCTACCGAAGAACAAGAAAAGTCACACAATCGAATCCTTAAACTAACTCAATCCTACGTAAACCAGTTAACAAAGTGTGCTGTCGTGACGTTTCTAGCTCTTCTCTGGACACACGGCGATTCTTCATGTGCGCGGAGAGTAAGTCATCAAGAGTATTACCTAAATAGGTTTCCAATCTACACTACCGTACTAGCAACCGTGCAAGCCTCCACCAAGCGCCTCCGGATTCACAGTCAGATGTGCAGAACTTTCTAGTCCTAACCGGATTCCACACTTAGTATTGCGGAAAACAACTCGCTAAAAGCTGTTGACACCTGTTACCAACGAAACTGTTAACACCTGTTACCCAGGAAACTGTTTGCGAGTCGTCCAACCCAAAAATTCCAATTCTAGAGCATACCTACTCCATAAACAGGTCACTATAGGCTATTGTAGTAGTTCACGTGCGTACTTCTGAGCACTAGTACTGTAGAATGAGACCGATAGACCTTGGGTACTAGAAAACCATGCCAAAATGTCATTGACGTCAGAATTTGACGTGCCAAGTTCTTGGGAAAAACTTCCGACGGAAAAAGAAACACACGAACAGGAAATCATAGGTCTTTCAAGCATCACGGCCTTTATCGTCTTCTAGATGTTACTGTTACGATCGAGTCGATGTTACTGTTTAATGTTGGTTGATTCGTTCTATTTTTGTTGTCACCTGTGTTCCGTTTTTCTGTTTTTTGTCAGAAACAGAATTAACAAGAGCTGAAAGCCCATATGGCACTTGCAAGAATAAGCAAAATGTTGGCGGGAGTTGAGTAAGATCAAGTGCCATAAAAAATGAATAGGCAAACAAATGAAACAATAAAACAAAATCACAACGATGACAGAAATGCGCAAAATAAGCGCACTAATAAAAAAAAGCAGGCCCATATCCAGGAATTTATCTCGGGGGGGGGGGGGGAGCCCGCGGTACGGACAAAAAAGATATAGATGAGTAAGGCACTTGAGTAAGCTCAAGTGCCATAAAAATGAATAGGCAAACAAATGAAAAAATCACAACGATGACAGAAATGCGCAAAATAAGCGCATTAATAAAATAAGCAGGCCCATATCCAGGAATCCAGGGGGGGGGGGGTCGCCTTTCGGGGGGGGGAGGTGCCCGCGGTTCCGACAAAAAAAGATATAGATTAGAGAGAAAGCCTATGAAAAATTAGTTTTGTATGTTTCGGTTGAATCCCCTACCCCCCCCCCCCCCCTGGATACGGCCCTGAAAATAAGCCTTATTTATTCTTGCTATCAGGTGGGTTAAGAAATAGACGAAGGAGAAAACATGGAAACAAATTTAAAGTTTAACTGAAAAGCCAACTTATTTTTGTGTCATTAAATTGAATACACTGAATTATTTGATTTTTCATTTTCCACTATTTACTATCTCCTCGGTTATGACGTTCAGAATATCTGCGGCCGTCCCCACAGCGTAAATTCTACTATGACGCGGGAAATTTTAATCTCAACACAAATGCGGCTTTTCAGTGGGCAGTGGTGAGATTGGTGAAGATTCCTTAGTGCCTGAACAACAAAAAATCATAGATCTTCTTGTTAAGCATACAACAAAAATTCAAGCGCATTGAGGTACCACAAATCACACGAAAATTCCATTATTTGAAAATTGATTATTCGTGAATAGCGGAACAACGAGGTAACACATTTTCAGCGGGTCTTCAAGCCAATTTAAGCGAAGAAGTGATGGGTAATTAGATTGTACTATCCCAGCCCTTTTCGGTTAAACTTTAAGGAAGTGTGCAATTGAAAATCGTATCAGGAGACAAACGTGATATAAAATAACAAGAAACATCAACAAAATTTCGTTACCTTCCGTCTCAGATCGGATCTCTGGCCTGTCACCCAATAAAACGCGTGGACGACTGAGATACCAAATCAGCCAAAAACGTGTGTTTATTTTTTACATTCAAAAATTCTTGATACAGCATTTATCATGCACCCGAAGCATGGACCATTTCCAAGATCTACAGAGACAAGAAGTCTCCAGTGAGGGGTTTCATCCTCCCCAAAATGGTGTAGGTCTGGACTTCACACCAGCAGTGGAAAACTTCTGCCTAATAGCACCAACCTGAGAAGGGGCCGAAATGTAATCATAATTATGTAAACGTGTATAGTTGGAAGCAGGGCTGTATCCAAGGGGGGTAGGGGGCTGACCCCCTAAAAATTAAAAAAAAAATCATTTTTAGAGGCTTTTCCCTCTGATCTATGTTTTTTTGTACTTTTTTGTCCAACCCGCAGGCACCCCCCCCCCAATAAATTCCTGGATACGGGCCTGGTTGGAAGGTATCCGTATATTTAATTTCTAAGTCTGCTTGTTTTGTATTGCTTCGTCGAGATCATAAAACCCTTTGTCTCACCAATATGAGCTTTAAAGGCTAGTTCTTATGAACTGAGTCGTTCCCAGGCTGGCGCAGAATCCGTTCTGTTTATTTATTTATATGTATAAATTTTGTATTTGGCTTAGTTCGTTTTTGGAGACGGGATTTCGGAGTGTAGGTTTTTTGTTGGTGTAAATGAACCGAGTAAGTGCAAAACTTTACTTCCTCTTTTTTCATTCTTTTTTTCTTCACAATAGTGTCATGCAGGTTAATTTATCAAAGTGGGTTTGTTAAATCTATACAAGTATAAATTTCTGGATTTGTCTCTGGCAGTTTGGCAGTTTGGAGCCAAAAGGCAATAAGACCATACAAGATTAAATACATGTCTCACTACACAGATAAACTGTTGCATCTCTAAAACTATTGCGCTAAATAAACTAAGCTAAACTTTCTTTTCTGAGTGTAAACACTTTAATCACATAGTTACATACTTCTACGATGAAGTTGGGGTTCGTAGATTTCAGGATGCCGGGACGGAAAGCCGTCTTGTAGTTACTAGTAATTTTTCTAATAAACCCCATATATAATCTGATCTACAAAAAAAACCTTAGTCAAAGTCTACGTTTAAAAACAAAAGTAAAGTTCGTCTTTGTTAAATTACCAAAAAGGGGTGTAATAATAATAATCATAATAGCTTTATTTCAGCCAAAGGCCATCTATCAAACAACGAAACAAAAACACAACAAAAGTTCAACAACCATTAATGTAGCGTTTACACGGACAAGAAATCCCGTCGAGTAGAAAGGAATTCCGGTCGACTCGAAAGGATTCCGTTCGTGAAGACGAGTAGAAAAAAAGTCTAGCGGGACGGGAATCCTTTCATGATGAAAGAAATTCCGGTCTACTTGAAAGGAATCTTGTCGGCGGCGCTGGAAAAAAAGTACTAAAAAAGTCTAGCTAGCTTTTAAGAGCATCAATCATCAGTACTAATGTCATAAATGATATTTTTTGTTGACAAGTGAATTTGTTTTTGTCAGATTTTCTGGTTTGAAGAATTTATTTTTTCCCTCTGCGTGTGAACATAATCCTGTCACCAAGATCGGATTCTGTTCAAGTTTTCCTGTACTTGTAAACGCTGCATAAAACGTGCTAAGGACAGACGTGCTTGAGGAGCGCGCTCCTCACAGGAAGGCCGCTGACAAGGGGATCAGCGGCATTCCTGAGTCCCAGAATCGTTGATGGTGGGACGCTTTGAAGCGCCTCACTACCTCATTGAGCGTACAACACCTACGGGAGACAACTTCACGGCTTCAGATCTTAGGGAGTTTTGTGAAAAATAATGAAACACATCTAGTAAGAGTACTAACTCTTGACCGAGTAAAGGCGTACTCTCGCCGTTCCCCGCGGACTCCACTTGAGGAGTCCCCGCGTTTTTGTTTGTCCGGGGGACTCACTGCCCGTATTCTCGCGAGTCCCCACGGACGCGGAATGCTCTGATTAACATCACCATCATCAAAAAGGACTCCCTTTCAGATGCGGAGGGGAATCAATTTTTGCTGGTATTGGTGCAATGTAAAATTAATTAAAAATAATAAGAATAAACAAAACCAAAAATATAGTGGATCCAGACTAATTTCGTCAACTGCATATTTCTTATTCGAACAAAATCGAATTCGGAAGCATTTCCCGTGTTCTCGCTGTTTCTGTACGCGGAGCCCGCGTGGAGTGACTCCCTCTATTCTCGCCGTTCCCTTCGATTCCCCGAGGAGTCCTCGGGGAACGGCGAGAATACGCCTTAAGTCTTATTCCGCCGTCAGCATCTTTGCTCCAATAGTTCAACACTAACCAGCAGCGAAAAGTTCAGGTTGGGAGACCTACGACATTGCCTCGTCAGCATCTTTGCTCTCCCCTCGAGGGTTTGCCCACTCCCCGGCACCTGCTGTACACCCTTTCACGGCACCAATCGAAACCAGCGGTGCCGGCCATAAATTAGGTGATTCACCCTTCTTACCACGCTGATTTGAATGTACTAACACGTGGCAACCGGTGCCGGCTTGAGTAGATCGGTGCTGGCACCGGCCGGGCACTTACTGTACACTATACCCCTCGACTCACCCATGCTACGCTACCTTAAAGGACACCTGAACAATAAAATCATACTTGAACACACCAGGGAGAATGCATTTACAGACATGGCCACGGAGGTTTGCACATGCTGACTCCAAGACAAAAAGCGCAATTCATTCTAATCTTGTACAGCGCTGGCTGGATCGTATTGGAATTTCTTCTAGATATACATTTGGGCTTAACTAGTTAAAAAATATTCCAGAAGAAGGATTGATTGGAGACATTTGTTCATTTCTAAAATTGTTTGATACTGAAATAAAGACAGATACAAAACGAGCAAAAATCATAGCTTGGAAACACTGTTTCGTATTTAAATTGGGTTTTCTGCAGGCAGTGTTAACGGAAGTCATACAGATAGGGACGATACTTGGTACTCTTCATTCAGTTGTCCTTTAATCTGCTGATTTTAATATTCTAACACGTGACAACAGGTCGTCCGTCCGGGGCCGAGTGAGTTAGCCCTGGACTCCAAAGCGAAGGGTCGAGTCTCGGTGGTGCCTACCGTTTAGTTTAGGGCGAGGGATAGTGGCGTTTACCCGTAAGACAACCCAAAAGTTCACCCAGCTACAAATGGGTACCTAGAGAAATCTAGGAAAAAGCACGGGAAGCGTCGGATCGTCGCCCCAACCACGCATCGCACTCCCGGCCGAGGGCGGAGTATCAGGAGATCGGCACCTGCGCTACGCAAACCTTGAATGGTTTGCATGCGAATTTTTTTTTTTTTTTTTTTTTTTTTTTTTTTGCGGCAACAGGTGCATGAACCGTGCACTTGGTGTTCACCAAAATCTACAGTCGACAATCCCTCGCGTGAATGACTAAATGGTTAAAGGGGTAAATATTTATTTTGAGTACACCTAGCATAAAGAGCAGACCCCTGCTCTCCAGCTCTTATCTTCCAGGTTTGGAGACAAGCGTGAACTTTCTGCACCTTGGACCCTTTTTTCAGCATTTGAACGACACAATTGAAACAATACCACAGCTGGTTTACACCAAACACAAATTCCCGGAAGTGAAATAATGTTGCCAGACAACACTTTATCTGACCACGATTCCAATAACAAGACCAAAGGTTCCGATGGGGTCCCAAAAATGTAATATTTGATCTAGAAGATTGGGACTTGTCTTCATCAGATCCCGCCTTCATCGGACTACTTGAACATTTTTACTATTATAATTTAGACATAGATTAATGCCAAATAGCTAATCATCTGAGAAACCAAGTTCAGCCTTGGATTCGGCAAGTCATAACTATTTTGACGAAACTGATCGGAACTTCCTGCTTTTCTTCTGCCAAATACATCTAATCAACTTCATGTAAAACTTTAACTTGTAACTAATTTTCCGGTTTAAACCGGATTCCCGGCGAACTGTGTAACCGGGTGGGAAATGATTCTCATACACGGATTCAGCATCTCTTCTTACCCTAAACCGGACATATAATCAACTTCAAATAAACTTTTCCTTTTAACAAATTTTACGGTTTCGGCCGGATTCCGGGCGAACTACTTGTCCGGCGAGAAAATAGTTTTCATCATCGTATTCAGTATGTCTTCTTACACCGTAATCGACTATCTCATTAGCTGTTAAAAAATATTTTGTTTGCCCATTAATTGGAACCCTCTCCCACATCCCTAAATGTATGGAAATAGAGCCCATCTACGAGCTCGTTCTTTCCCTTCACCCAAAGCATCCTCATACCAATTTTCATCAAAATATCTCATTCCCTTCAAGTTATCGTACTGACGACGGACGAACGGACAACTTTTGCGATGTCATAGAGATTTGAAGATTTGCACAAATTTTGCAGCGACGCACGTCATTAGTGCTGCGAAGTGCAATTACATGATTTTTATCGCGAAACATTTTAAATCCCTGATAATTCCGGCTATTCAACTTGGATGATTTTGTTTTGAAGAGAGTACACAAAGTGAATTACTTAGATTACGCAAAAGTTGTCCGTCTATCCGTCTGTCAGTCAGCGCGATAACTCTCGAAGGGAATTAGATATTTTGATGAAACTTTGGGGTGAGGATTCTTTGGGTCAAGGGTAAGGTCAAGTTCGTAGATGGGCTCTGTAGCCCTACATTTAGGGGTGGGGGTTCAAATTTAGGGGCTAACAAAATATTATTAAACAGCTAATGTGATATTCGATTATGGGGTAAGAAGACCTGCTGAAGACGATGGTGAAAACCATTGTCTTGCCGGATAAGTAGTCCGGCAAAAACCGGAAAGTTGGTTAGAATTAAAAGTTTTATTTGAAGTTGATTAGATCCCGATGAAAAATTTGGATCAAAATAGTACTATGAAGTAGTACGAAAAAGTTGCATGCGGTACTAACGATGCTACTACATGCTTCTACTTCAAGGATACCGTGTTACTGCATACTACTATATGCTACTATTAGCAAGACTGGATTGCGACTATGGCAAGGCAGGATACTCTTGGATACCACTACATAAGACTGGACCAGTCTGAGGCACATTAAATGATAGTATTCTCTGCTATTAAATAGTATAACATGCAACGTTTTCGTACTACTACCATACTACTACGCAGGCTACAAATTTTTCATCGGGATGTTCGATCATGAGGTAATAAGACATGCTGAACACCATGATGAAGACCATTTTCTCGTCGGACAACTAGTTCGCCCGGAATTCGGCCAAACCGGAAAATTTGTTAAAAGCGAAAGTTTTATTTGAAGTTGATTAGATGACAGAATTAGGGCTAAGAAACGACGCTGAGTCTGTATATGACAATCATTTTTTACCCGACATATAGTTCGTCCGGTATCCGGTTGAAACCGGAAATTTTGTAAGTTAAAGTTTTATTTGAAGTTTTTAGATGTTCTTTATAGGGTAAGGAGATACGCTGAATTCGTTTCGGAATTATTTTTTTTTTTTTTTTTTGCTAGAAAAGTAGTTCGCTCGGAATTCGGCCGAAACCGGAAATTTGGCAGAAGTGAAGCAAGAAGTTTCGGTCAGTATCGTCAAAATAGATATGGCTTGTAGAGGTATATATGAACTTGGTTTTCTCAGAAGATTAGCGTGGTGAAGACTAGATCCGGCGAAGACACGACCCAATTGTCTGATTAGATTTTTGGGATCCCATCGAAACCTTAGGTCTTGTTCTTTAGACAATGACCTATATGACGATTCAGTAATTTCAAGTCAGCATCGGGGTGGGGTCTTTGCGCTCGTGCAAACCAACTAATTCTTAATTTTAAATTTTGTACTTCGTCGGTGAGGATTCTTTTATTTGAGACGTATTACACGCAACTATATTGTCTCCCACTTTTTGATAACTAGCTTGAGACGACGATGCGTAAACTATAAGTTTGTTTTAACAATACATTCCGTCATCTCCTTTCTTGTAATTGACGTAGTTACTCTGCTAGTCAAAAATTTTTAGAAAATGAAACGTTTACGTTATGAGAGGAAAGCTACATTTAGTTTTGTTACAAGGTTAGAAGTCTCCGAAAATCCACTTTTAAAGTAAATTCGTGAGAATGCAGAAAGCCGTTCCGGCCATTTCTACCGCCTTTTCCGTCGACTGTGCTCTAAACCCCAAGCCACCGAATGGATGAAACGATTGTATATATTTAGTAAAGAATAGTCCTGTATTACTCGACTTCAGCTCCCATCATTAAAGTTTCGAAGGCGCCGTAGTGACATAATTAACGCGTTTCGGATAATTAAAGGAGCAGATGATGTTGACCCCAATTCATTTTTCAAATTCAGTCACTACCCCACAACCCGCCAACACCCTTACAAACTGTACCCTCCGAAACCACATAAGAAAATTGGCCAGTGTTCATTCGTCAATAGGGTAACCGAACCGTGGAACAGTTTTCCAGCGGAAGTTGTTGATTCAAGCAGTATTCAAACGTTTAAGCGTGGTATAGTCGACACCCCATTTTACTCAGTTGCTTTTGTAGTCTGAAAATTTGTTTACTTTTGTAGTGTATCAGTTTATGTGTGTGAAGTATATGTAATCTGTTTGTACTTGTGTAAGTAACAGCGACAAGCTAAAAGCTTAACGCTAAATGAAATAATAAATAAATTAGTGTAGTTTCAATGTGTGATGTGTAGTATCAGGAATTAAATAAATTGATTGATTGGTTGATTGAGTGATAGGTATCCCTCAACTTACGTTTTGGGATCCCAAAAAGGACGAAAAAAAGAAAACAAACTATTTTCTTGCATGCTACGAAAAATGAGAAAAATACTGTTCGCAAGTCGGGCAGGACATATCTCTTTGAAGCTTAACTGAAAAGGCAGCTTATTTTTGCATCTGATATTTGAATAGCTTAGACCTTAGTTCCTTCTGCACCTCCAGAGGTGCTTAGGGCGTCCAAGAACAGCTGCCAGTCGTCTCCCCCCGAGGGGCTGCCCACTCTCCATCACTTAGCGTCACCATGTTGTGCCACCCATCCGCCACGCGCGCCACCCACCCGCCTCTTGCTCAAAAACAGATATTTTCTGCCACGCGCGCCACCCTTCTGCCACGAACGCGAACCTTCTGCCACCCGCCCGCCACTTGCTCAAAAATAGCTATTTTCCGCCTCAAAAATAGCTATTTTCCGCCACGCGCGCCACCCATCCGCCACACGCGCCACCCGGTGTACACCGATTTTGAGAGTGGGCAAGTTGGGCAACCACTCGATCTTCCTATTGGGGCTGGATAGACGCGTTGAGATTGTGAAGATCGGACTGGTACGTACGGCGAAGAGTGTTCTTCGCCCTCTTCGTCTGGATCCCTCCGGATACCACTGGAGGATAGCGTTGGGGAGTCTTGTCCTTCCCATCCTGACTGTATGGCCTAGATACCTCTAGCGGCCGATCTTGAAGACTTCAATAATAAGGGGTTGCACTGTCATCTGTCCAATAGCCAGGATGTGAACCTTTCTGTCCAGTGCATGTTTAAGATCCGCCTAACGCAGGTGTTTTATACATTTGAAAATACTAAATGGCTCTAATAAAATGTAGCTGACTTATCCGTTTGCAGTTTACACCATCAAATATGATTCGCAGTCGGCTTGGTATGTACTGAATTGTTTTTACTCATCTTCGAGATTTTGTATTTTTTCACCCAGGGCTGAATTACAACCTTCAGAATGTGCGCTGCTTGCCAAACAACCAAAATTCACCCATATGCAGAAAGTTTGAATTTCACGGTTAAAGATGATAAGCTACAAAAGTCACGGCTGAAGAAAGAAGAAATTATGAACAAAAAGAACCTGCCATTTGTAGTACATTTTCGGCAACGGCTTACCTTTTTATTAGCTAAATATTCCAAGATCAGAGGTACCACAAATTCGAAAAAAAATTCATCCGCTGAATCGATTATCTGCAGATGGCGGAAAGATGAAGGAACGAACTTTTATAGGTTTCAGACCTATTTAAGTGAAGTCAGACCTCAGACCTCAGCTCTTTTCGGTTAAGCTTTAAGTAGGCTACTACAATGTTCACCGATTTTGAGTACAAAACTAAAATAACTCTATAGCTGTTTGCACCAACAGCGAATTCCTCAAGTGCAATGAGTTGTTGCACGAAAATACATTAGCTACTCATGAAAGACGATACAATAATTTTTTTTTTTCAAGCTACGAAAAGTCAGAAAACGTTATTCAGAAGGTTCAAGAGCGGGACTACAGCTCTTTAAGCGTGTTCATAACTGATGTTCACCAATTTTTACGACAAAACTGAAATAATTATGCAGCTGGTGTAGACCACACAGAAATTCTTGGAAGTACAATGACCCGTTGAACAAAATGTATCTACCCACGATAAAGAAAGAAAAAGCATCATACTAAAAAAAACTGTTTTATTCTATAGTAAGTAAGTAATTTATTTGTAACTCGCCATTTCGAAAAAGCGGAGTAAATAAAAGAAAAGAAGAAAAGATATTTAAAATAAATTATAGAGATAATTTTTATGACAAAAAAGAAACATGCTATTCACGGAGTTTCGGCTCTCAACTCAAAATATCCCTTCAAGTACTAGAATGTGAAGACAAAAGATTATACGACAAAACTGAAATAAATATAGGCTACAGCTTGTTTACACCATATTACACCTACAAGTACAATCACCTGTTATACCCACGAATCCCGAAGAAAAAGGATCATAAAATAAAGTAAAATTATTTATGAAAAGTAAAAATGCTATTCAGGAAGTTAGAATTAAAAATATCCCTTCAAGTATTAAAATGTACACTAAATTTGACTATACAATTTAAAGAATTACAGAGCTGGGGCATTTCTTTAAATCTTATAAATATATTATATACGGACGCAAATTCCTACAATATAGGCTACACTTATCTTGTCACTAATGTAGCGATAGGCTACTACCCACGTTTGGAAGCAAAAACAAATACAAATTATTTTAAGAAAGTCAAAATTTACGTAAATTTCTATTTAATCCAGCCAAAGCCTTATAGAAGACACACACTAGCCACTAAATATACATGCTATAGTAAGGAAATCATTATCGAACGGCAAGTCATCCCTCCACTTGTTCCACAACGGCAGAGAAAGGTAGAACACTGAAGCAGAAAGAGTCAAAATTGGCTGTCGAAAAATAAAACGAAGAAGGAATTAGGCTATAAATCATACATAAACAAATATTTTCACCCACTTACATAGTATGTCGAATCCGAAGTTTGTTGTTAAAAAAATTCCACACACGACATGTAGGTACGCTATCCAAGTCCAACGGTAATTTTTTAGCAACACAGATAAAAGTCTACGGCTGTCTACCCTAAAATTCATCATTGCGGTACAGAAACCTGTTCTGAAAACCATCGTAAGATTCTGACGTGAAGGCCTCAAGCGACCATAACCGAAAAAGATTGCGGTCTTGAACGTCACGAATGCCATTCCTTCTCAAGTCGGTATCCAAAACTGGATTTCTTAATCCTAATCCAATCTTCAGCTTTTGCTTCGTGGAAACACACCCTCTGTTGTTGTCCATGGTCAAGACGAGAAAAGCTTTCATGCATCAAAGAACGCCGTACGAAATAGCAACTACTTTCGACCAAGAAAGACAATAAAAATGAAAGAAGAAATTCCAAATAGTATTATATGCCGCTTCTCTCCGGTCACGGACAGTCAGAACGGGTATATAGCCAAACAGTATCGCTGGACTTGAAGATCCAACTGCCCACGACCCAAGTATTTTGCCTTCTTTTCTCTCCCCCTTTATTTCAGTACACACTATGTAATGCGCCCCGGCACTTGCTCATCAACTAGTTTGTCCGAGGATCAAATATTTCGGTAGGTCGACCACTACCGTATCTTCACCGCCTACCAGATCAGAACCTATTGGTGCAGCTAGCGCAGATAGCTGGTACACGTAATTTCAAATCCAAGTCCTTAAATGCGAAGAGGATGTTGACCAACGCTTTTCCTGGGCTTTTCCGCGTTAACACTATTTAATACGAAGATTGGGCTTAATGGTTCAAACTAATAGACAAATAATGCTTTCCTTTTCTAGATCAAATTAGCCTAAAGAAGCTGTACAACTTGAATAACTATATAACTGAAAACTATTCAAATTTCAAAAGGTGAGAAATCGCCCGCAGAAATACTTCTTTTGAAGACTTTCCTTCCTGATACATTTGTTTTACTTTCAAAAGCCTCTCCTTCAAATCTCTGTGCACTTTACAACGACAGATTTGACCCTACCCTCAGGACGAGAATCAGACCTGCTCTGCTCTGGAATGACTAATGCCCGGGCCACATTCAGTCACACCTGTACGTAATTTGGTTCGTTAATTTGGTTATTACCCACTCTTACGTTTCATCCTGCTCACACCTGGAACGAAGAAATTCAAGATATATTACCACCATCATCACTCAAACGTAAACAGAACTGGCTAAGATCAGCGACTCTGGTCTGTGATTGGTCCAAAAAGATACGTTTCAAAATGGCGGAGATGGATTTTTCCATCTCGACAATCTTACGTTTTCAGCATCTTTTCTTCCCAATTTTAACCGTCAGACTTATTACCGGCGTTATTACTAGGTGTGACTATAGTGGGGCCCGGGCATAATCCTCTTGGGGACGTAAGATTTCTTGGGTGGCGGACAACACCCTTCTCGTACTTCAAGAATTAGATCTGAAACTACCTGCTCCAGCTACTGCGCTACTAACACTAACGTCTAACAGGTTCTGGTCTGGTTGGCGGCGAACACATGGTAGCAGTCGACCGCGGTGGCGGTGAAACACTGCTACCGAAAAGATTCGCAATTGCTAATTATTCGCTGATGATTCATTAACGCACGGAATTTACAACTCTCAGGATAGTGGAACTGCAGAATAGAGACAGGCGATGAGTTAAAGGGGGTTAGAAGCTTCGGAATGATCACCTGAAGGAAGTAAGCGTTTCTGCAGTTTTATTTGTGAGACTTGCGCAAGAAAGAGCTCGCATATATGCGAGAATATTAGGGGGATATTGCAGGAATATTGTATGGGAGGTCAGATGTTCACCAACATGATACGGATACGCAGAAATGCTCAGGCTCCTCGGCTAGTTTCAAGCAGACAGGCCCGTATCCAGGAATTTTTTTCGGGGGCGTTTTGCCTTTCGGGGGGGGGGGGGGTTTGCCTGCGGGTCGGACAAAAAAGTAAAAAAAATACATAGATCAGAGGGAAAAGCCTGTAAAATTGACTATTTTTTTGTGTTTCGGGGGAGGGGGGGTCAACCCCCTACCCCCCCCCTGGATACGGCCTTGCAAGCAGACCTTCTTTTTCACCTATTTACAAGCTTCCAAGCTTTCGAATAAACTTAGTAGCGGTATTAAGGAAATGGGTAATTTTAACCAGTTTAAGACTGATTTACGTACGGAGTTGATCCATTTCGACAGGTGTACTTTCGAAACAAATTAAATAAACTTTCCTTAGGTTATTTTTCTGTAATTGTTGTTGTTGTTGTTTTGTTTTTTTGGGGGGTCACGCAAGGTAATGTTTTTTATTTATCTTTTCGGGGTGTTTCGTTACTACATTCATACATTTCATTTTCCGTATTCTGTCATCTTCTTTTCTTTTTTTTTCTATAAATTAGCACATCCTCGCAAGCTCCGCTTTTGTTGTGCTAATCGAGACGGATGAAAACTTCAATATAATCTTATAGAACTTAATTAGGACTATAGAGCTATCCGTAGCTTTTTAGAATAATGCTACCATGTACAGAACCTACAACTATTTGCTAAGTTACGTACTGCGTTTCGTTATTATTTGTAATCGTTGCGACACTTAATTCTATGAGACAGTGATAATGGGTAAGTTAAAGCAGAAGTTGCATTAAACAGTTTCAAATCCAACATTGCAACAAGACCAAAGGTTTCGATGGGATCCCACGAATTTAATATATGATCAAGACAAATCGGTCTTGTAGATATCCGGTCTTCGTCAGACTCCTTGAACATTTCTACTATTAAGATTTAGAAACAGAAGAAGGCCAGTGGCTAATCATCGAGAAAACCAAGTTCAGATATGAATTCAGCATGTGCTTATTTACTCCTAGGCTATACGTCATATCTACTTTGACGAAATTGATCAAATCCTCTTGCCTTACTTCTGCCAAATCTCCGGTTAAGACTGGATTCCGGGCGAACTACTTGTCTTGCAAAAACTAAAGCTCAAACACGAGTTCAGCGTATCTCTTTAGCCCTATATCTAATCAACTTCAGATAAAACTGTTTTTTCGACCCTTAATTTGAAACCCCACCCCTTTACAGGGTTCGTGCGCTTGCTCTTCCACGTTTTTCCCTGACTTTTCCCTGACTTCCCTGACCTTTTTTGGTGATTTTCCCTGACCTTTTCCATCAGTTTTCCAACACCTTTCGATTAGCTCAGTGAACAAATTAACTCATTTACTGAAAAACAAGAGCTGGAAGCTCGTATGGCACTTGCAAGGCTGGGACAGAGGATTAAAGTATGAACTCGTCAATTCGTGGGTTTGTTGTGATCATATGTAAGCAAAATCCTTGAGATAAGAACGGTCATGGGTCCTTGGAAATCACGAGAATGTATTGTTCTTAAAATCTATTTTATTTTCCTGAAGCACAAATGATGATAAGCTCATTGGAATCAAGAAAATGTATATTTTGCTCAAAATTATTGTTTGTATTTTAAGAAACTCAGTTGTAAGCAAAACCCGTGAGGCAAAAATGATCACGGGCCCTTGGGGATCATGAATATCTTTCGTTTGGTTAACGTATTCTTTTACTTTTCGGTTAAGAAACGCACTTTAAGGGTGCTAAAAATTAGTTTAACACCTTTGAGTCAAATGTAAACTTTGCTTAAAAGCATTTTCTGTACTTTGTGCTTAGGATTAGTACTTTAAGGTTAGGATTAGTAATTTGAAGGGACGGTTGGATCTGAGAAGTGACAATTTCTGATCCAATCTTGTCAAGTTTCTAATGTTCAAGCCAAGTTTCATCACGATGTAAATTATGGATCTAGAACATCTGGAATTACCTTAGTTCGCGATCACCGAAATTCCAGACCCCACCCACCAACTCTCCTCACAGTTCCCGAACCCGGTCCGATTTTGTCACTGATGTATATAGTTCTTGTCGTTGTTCTTCCCACCAAGTTTCATCACAATCGCTCCACTCTAAGCGTGTCACAAGATCCCCCCCCCCCACATTCATCGGATCCGGTCCGGACTTAAAATGGGACATCCGAGACATGAGGTCTTGCTAAATATCATGTTTCGTTAAGATCCGACAACTCGTTCAAGAGTTATACATACATCAAGATTCCAAATTTCCCCTCCCTCCACTCCCCACGATGGTTGGGTCGGAGAACTTATTATTTCTAAACAATCCCGTCAAGTCTCTAACGTTCAAGCCAAGTTTCATCGTCCTAGCACATCTGGAAATACCTTAGATCGCGGAAGCCCGATTTCCGGACCCCCCCCCCCCCTCTAAATCCCCCCACAGTGCCCAAATTCGATCCGGTTCTATCACAGAGTATCTAGTTCTTGTGCTTGTCCTTCCCACCAAGTTTCATCCCAATCGCTCGACTCTAAGCGTCTCACAAGATTTCCGGTCCCCCCCCCCCACATTTATCGGATCCGGCTTTAAATGGGTCATTCGGGGCACGAGCTCTTTCCAAATATCAAGTTTCGTTAAGATCCGATGATCCGTTCCAATGTTAAACATTCCTCAAGATTCCGGATTCCCCCTCCTTCCACTCCCCCTACAGTGGTCGGATGGGGAAGTTGACTATTCCCAGGTTAATCTGGTCGGATCCCTGACTTGCCTGTCAAGTTTCATAGTCCTAGCCCACCTGGAAGTAACTTAACTCCGAATCATTGGAATTCCGGAAACCCCCTCCAACTCCCCCATAGTGCACGAATCCTGTCCGGCTCTGTCAATGATGTATCTAGGGCTCGTGCTTGTTCCTCCCACCAAGTTTCATCCCGATCGCTCCACTCTAAGCGTGTCACATGATTTCCGGCCAGCCCCTTTCTACTCCCCCCCCCCCCACATTCATTGTATTCGGTCCGCACTTGAAATAGTACATATGAGATCCGAGGCCTCTCAAAATATCAAGTCACTAAGATCCAATCACCCGTTCGAAAGTTATGCATGTCTCTAAATTGCGGATTCCGGCTCCCCTGCCTCCCCCCACGATGGTCGGATCGAGCAAGTGATTGTTTCCAAGTTTGTTTGAACGGGTCCCTAATATGCCTGCCAAGTTTCATCGTCCTAGCACATCTGAAAGTACCCTAACTCGCAAACACCGGACTGACCGACCAACCGACAGACCGACGGAAAAGTGGTCGGATTATGGCACTTGGCCGGAAGGCAAGTGCCATAAAAACTGAACAAAACATCCATCAGCTTCGTAAAGCCGTTCAAACAGTACGAGAAATTAACAATGCGATTCCTCATTCCACAAACTGGGACGGCTCAAAGAACAGAGTTATCAACTCATAAACTTTGGACAGAGAACCGACGAAAAAGAAAATTCCAGTAAAAAAAAAACTTGATGCATAAGTATAGCTGAACTTTTCCATTAATTTCCCTGACCTTCTGCAACTTTTCACGATTTTCCCTGATTTCCCTGACCAAAAAAAAATTCCCTGACTTTTCCCTGATTTCCAGAGCCGCACGAACCCTGCTTTATATACTGATATGGGGTCCGTCTACGATCCCGACCTGTACTTTGAACCAAAGGATCCTCAAACAAAGTTTGAACAAAATATCTCAATCCCGTCGAGAGTTATTGTGCTAACAGAAGGACGGACAAACTTTCCGAAATTATAGGGTCACTTACGTTTCGGAACGCCAAAAAGAATTTGCAAGTTCCTAATAATACCGACATAGACATTATTATCCCAACTATAGCTTTCGGGGGGATTGTATCTGGTTATAATGTGTTATCTGAAGTCAGGCCCGTATCCAGGAATTTATTTCGGGGGGGGGGGGAGGGGCTTTCGGGGGGGGGGGGTTGCCTGCGGGCTGGACAAAAAAGGACAGAAAAGACATAAATCAGATGGAAAAGCCTATAAAAATGACTATTTTTGTATGTTTCGGGGGGGGGGGGTCCATCCCCTCCCCCCCCCCTAGATACGGCCTTGTCTGTAGTATATGTAAACTACAACAACAAAATGAAATGAATGAAGGTCCAACTAACGAAAGACCATGGTATCGGCCCGTCTTATAGTACATAACATAAGCATCAATTACCGATTCAAATTCTATATATATATAAATTCAATATTTGGAAACAAAATGTGAACGACAGAGTAGTGGTGGTAAACTGATGGTAAAGCCGTTTATTTTGTTTTCCTTCCCATGTTTTGTGTCGTGCGGCGTTGGGCTTAATAAACATTATTATCATAACTCTATTATTAATCAATATACATATATCATACAGATGCATAGGCTATGTCTGCAATCAGGAATGGATGTCTCAGGGCAAATGTTGGAGATTGAGTGTTATGTTTCAATAAAGAAGAAAGGAATCTCCCGTATAACTGCAACTTTTTGCCCTTTCAACCTTGTGCAAAGTTATCTTCAATTACCCAGGACCTTCACGTTTCTGCCCTTGACCATTTCTCCGCACTCCGTCTAGGAAGAAGATATTTTAGACCCGATTAGTCCCATTTCTTTTCTTCTTTTAAATGTTTATTTTTTTATCTCGTGCATTTACTACATTATTGAAAGCTCAGTGTATTTTTTTCCTTTTTTTGGTCTATACTGCACTATTTCCTCTCCTTAAGTGCGTTAATAAAATCATCATCATCATCATCATCAAAGTGGTTAGATTCCTCAAGCTGTCGATAAAACACAGGGATCATTTTGTGAGGTTTTGTTCTTGTTTGTACTGCTCTTCGGTTTTTAGCGTAATAAATACCATATCATGTATATAAATATATCTGGAAATATAGTTCAACAATAGGCAAATCTATGTACTAGCACATCAGCAAAAATCATCCGGACACAAACCATACTTGCGAATCTCCTATCTGTTCCAAATGTCAAAAGACGGCCTTCATTCGCCATGTCACGTACTCCATTCTAGCAAAAAAAAAGCCCCGCTAGCATCTTTCCGAACACCCCCTGACCGAGCCAGCGAGACGCGATAAATCTCGAATGAATGAATGAAAGAAATTTATATTTGCCCCAGTCAACGATAAGCTGAGTTGAATGGAATGCCACACTGGTAGAAAGGGGCGATTCGGCGTGAGATACACCGGCTAACTTCGTGAACATTAGGTAACCCAGGTGCAAAAAGCTACAATCGTTGTTTATATCAGTACAAAGGGACAAACTGGTAGATTTCACTGACCAGTGGCAGGAGGTTGGAATACACCCTTAGAGTATCTCGTAGAGTATAGCCTACTGACGGACGTGCTAGTTTAGCGTCTTTCTTTTAAAAGGATAGTTTACACTAGCAAAAGCATGGTATTGGCAACTGACAGGTTGCGTACGTAATCCCTTGAATCTGGAAGTTAAAATATTACGAAGAAGTCAAGTTTCTAAAATTTTGCTTCGGTATAATAGTTATGAATTTTCATTGCGTAGATTCGAATGTGCCATGCGATAAAGCTGCGCTTCACTCGAAGCAGATTTGAAGCGGCAAAATCATTCTTCGTGCGTCGAGCGCGACAAAGTCAAGAAAAATTGTTCAGCCTGTCGTCATGATTGCCAATATAAATGAGGGCGACATCCCTCACTTGCATTTCAGATCTCCAAATTTTATCTGACTCCCCTTAACTAGTGTTGGTCGATATTCAATATCCATAACGATACATCGATATATCGTACCGTATATCAATCTCGAATATCGAAAGGTATATATCGATATCTAAAACGATATTTGTTCATTTATAATTATTGTAAATCATCCAACATAAGTTACATTTATATATCCGAAACTGGAGCTATGTTCTTCGTAATTCAATTTTTATTTATTAGAAATTTGAGTTGACGCATTATGCTTTTTTACGATGATTTTGCTCTTAAATTTTGGCGAAACGAGACGTATTAGCAAAACGTTGTCTAAAAATATCGATATAGATATACCGGTATCGAAAGAGAAAATATCGATATACTGATCCATCGAAAATTCCAAATATCGCCCAACACTACAGATTGCAGCCGAAAGAGCTGAGTCATGACTAAACTTGACTCAAAACTAACAAGACCAAAGGTTTCGATGGGATCCCAAAAATTCAATATATTTGATCCAGACAATTGGGTCTTGTCTTCGCCAGATCCAGTCTTCGGCAGTCTTCTTGAACATTTTTACTATTAAAATTCAGAAACAGATTAAGGCCAAATAATGTGTGTTTACCCCTATAAGTCATATCTGTTCTGAACTACTTGTCCGGCGAAAAAAGAAAGCTCAAAAACGAACTCAGCATATCTTCTTTCCCCAATATTGAACATCTAATCAACTTCAAATAAAAATTTAACTTATAACAAATTTTCCGGCTCCAGCCGGATTTCGGTCGAACTTTATGTCCCGGTAAAATATGATTGACATACACGGATTCAGCATCTCTTCTTACCCCTAAATCGGATATCTAATCAACTACAAATAAAACTTTAACTTTTAATAATTTTCCGGTTTCGGCCGGATTCCGGGCAAACTAGGGATAGAAAATTGTTTTCACAGAAGTGTTCAGCATGTTTTCTTACCCCTAAACTGAACATCTAATCGACTCCAAATAAACTTTTACTTTTAACAAGCTTTCCGGTTTTGGCCGGATTCCGGGCGAACTACGTATCCGGCAAGAAAATGGTTTTCACGGTCGAGTTCAGCATATTTTCCTACCCCTAAATCGAACATCTAATCAACTTCAAATAAAACTTTTACTTTTAATAGACTTCCCGGTTTTGCCTGGATTCCGGGCAAACTACTTGTCCGATGACAAAATGGTTTTCATCATCGTGTTAAGCATTCCTTCTTACCCCATAATCGACTATCACATTATCTGTTTAAAATATTTCATTTGTCCCTTAATTTAAACACCCTCCCCCACCCTTAAATGTAGGGCTACAGAGCCCATCTACGAACTTGACCTTACTCTTGACCCAAAGAATCCTCGTACCAAGTTTCATCAAAATATCTCATTCCCTTCAAGAGTTATAGTGCGCACAGTCGGACGGACGGAAAACTTTTGCGATGGTATCCCTCCACTTACCCAAAACCTGAATTTTCATGTGTTAAAGACCAGTCAGCGGTTCTTCTATAAATTAACACCTGTGCCCGGCAAAAGCGAGCCAAGGATCATGGAAGACGTCTACGCCATCTAGCCATCCTCAAAGGAGTGATAGAAGAGAGGCACTACGCTATAAGGATCACGGAAGTCGACACTGTCGTCGACTGAAAGAAAGGATTCAAAGATAGACAGAAGATAGCGATGCCGACGATCCAAATAAAGAGACTAGCACAAAAAAGTAAGAAAAGTTTTTAACTACGGGACAGACAAGAAAATGTTAAATCAGTACTTTGCTAATCAGTTTTATAATAAAAGTTACTGGATGTCTGAGTGTCAATGCAAGAAAACGTAAAAAATCGATCTTCCAGCCAAAATCTCGGCCGCAATACGGCAAAAACAAGAAAATCGATAGTCCCAGCTTTGTTATTACCTGTATGAGGGGTTAGCAGACCTGCAAACCCACTTGCCCCCTCGCTATTCGACATACGGTCCTGCTGCAAATCGGAAATTTCATAAAAATATCAAAGTCTCTTGTTTTCCTAAAAATAACAAAGCTGTCAAACTCCCACGAGACAAAAGCGAAAGATGACAGGCAACAGTAGGCAGGAAAGAGAGGCAGAGGGGGCTACGTGCTACCCGATAGTATAACGAAGAGAAATTTCTACAATTTTGCTTCTGTAGGTCTACAGAAGTTACGCCTTTTCGCTGCGTGGAGTCGACCGTGCGGTTCATTTAATGCTCTTGATGACTATCTCTCCTTGCTGGTGCAATCTCCGGCCTCTCCGGGTAGCTAGCGGAAGAAAGGCAGAAGTGGTGTCACAGCTGGTCCCAAAGATCGCGGTGATTGATTGACACAGGATTTGACTCGTTGAGTTTGAGTCGTACTCCTTCTTCCTGAGGACCAATGGCGTGTTTTGGACTTAGTCATATAAAGTATTCAGGTAGCGTTGCAGTGAGTTATTACAAGTTATGATGATAAGAGGAGGGGCGATCGCAGTTTTGTGATAGTTATAATGCTCTCTGGATCGAAAATAATAACAAGAATAGTAACGAAAGTAACTAATAATAAGTCGCTGGAACGCTACCTCAGATTTGAGGCGGCATGGTTATTTTTGCGTGAAGAGCGATTTTGCCGGCTCAAGTCAGCCTCATACCGAAGAAAAGTTTAGAAATTTATCCTCGTTATTTTATTTCACTTTCTTGGTGCAAAGGATTACGTATGCAACCTGTCAGGGAATACCAATACTTATTTTTTAAGTGTAGTTTACGTCAGGGTGGGAATCAGGCCTAGGTCCCATTTCGAAAGGTTTTTGCAGTTTAAATTTTCTTTATTGTTTTATGTACCACGGCCCTTTCTGGACTTTTGCGAGACTCGGCTATCTTGCCGACGTGATTCTGAACTAGTGAACCTTTATGGAAAATATTTGTTGAGTGTTTTGCGATTATTTTATATTTCTTTATCCTTTTTTACTGCACTTACGCCCTTGGGCAGTGCGTCATAAATTCATTCATTCTTGCGAGAAAGAGTAAGGCGATTTGAGTCCAGCCACCCACCCAATACCAGAATTCCTTGCCGAAATTAGGGGTAATTTAATGCTTTGCGGAAAATCATACAGTTGGAATACAAACCGGAAATCCAGCACAGCTTCTCGACATGTGTGTTCCAGGCCTGAAATGAGGTCGATTTTGGAGGAAAATTAGTGACAATGTACTCAAATGGCAAGAATAGCTAATACTTTTATTCTAATTTGTCTATTTTAGTTAATCTATCATCTCTAGTCGAAATAATGGGCTTTGCAACTTCAGCAGAAAACACATACAAAGCGTAGAAACTGGTTTCAAGAACACAGGTACAGGCGCATACAGGTACCACAAATCCAACAGGGAAATTCCACTGTATGAAAATTAATTATTCGTGAATAGCGGAGCAAGGAATTAACGCATTTTCATCGGGTCTTCAAACCTCTTTAACTGAATAAGTGCTCGATAAATGAATTGTCATATCTAAGTCCTTTTCAGTTAAACTTCATCGATTTTACTTGCAAACGCATTCCTAGCCACCTTAAAGTGTGCATCTTAACGGGATAATGCAAACATACTTTTGTCAAACTCGAACAGTTTCGTAGGGTCACATAATCGGTATACACGATCAAGATCGGACTCGACCACAGTGGGGCAGTTAGAGTGAGGAGTTCTTGGAAATCTTGTGAAACATGGTAGAGACCTTGACGGACAGGGCCAGGCACGTACGCAGAGGGGGGGCCTCCGGGACCGCCCCCCCCCCCCGAAATCTCACGATGTTTCTGTATCAGTTGATGAGATTCTGGAAAAGTTTGCTCTTAGCTCTGCTCGTCGGTTGCAGTTTGCAATAAAGGGCGAGTCTCTATTTCTTGATATGTGTGCTTTTGGTTTTTGTAGATGTTACATAATATAATGCGCCTTTTCTATTGTTTTAAAAGATTTGGGCCCCCACCGAAAAAAATTCCTGCGTACGTGCCTGGACAGGGCTATCACTGTAAAAAAAATATTGCAGGATTTGCTACTGGGATTAATCTTATCTCTATCGAGATAAGACTATCTCTAATCCGGAATAATACAATCCCAGTAGAGATAAAATTAATCCCAGTAGCAAATGCTGCAATTGACTTTAATCCGTACTGGGAGAAACTTTTTAAAGTGTATTCTTATTTTCAGCACTACTTTTTTCACTACAGTGGTATTTATAAGTAATTTCCCCGAATAGAATATTTATAGTCGGTCGAAACGTCAGTTGTTTATTGCAGGTTCATTCCTTCCCCAACGTTTGCCCCTGACGTTCGACAACCTGACGAGGACCCTTGCCAAGAAGGGCCGAAATATCGTTGCCACAGCATATTAGCTGACGTTTTCGTTTTATGCATTGTTTGAATATAAGGCTATTATATGCTCAGGGGGAGTTAGAGGAGGGTCTGGGAAGAGCTATCCGACCTTGAACCTTAGCTGGCACACATGCTACGTGCACTTTGGCTGAGGCTGATATGGCTCTGTTGTTTTCGTTGGTATATGAACAACACACAAACAGTAAAGGCCTTTTTCTGTGATCCCACAGGGCGGGTTGTGGCTCCAAAATAGTGCTTCCGCGATGGTCTGCGTTGCCTACATTCGTTTTTCGTTTTCTTTTTTGTTTTTCGTTTGTTGTGTTTTTGTGGCTCACGCTGTGAATCATGTTTGACACACAACCCTAAAGGTGACTTCGGATCCTGTAGCTCAAAATTTGGCGGCAAGTTTGAATTTAGAGGCATCACCAACGCCAAACTCCCTACCCAAACAGAATATAAAGTGTTCAAATTTTTGATCTGGGTGCTAGTGGAGAACGGAGTCTACTAAGCAAACCTTCTGACCGAAAGTAACCACCAAAGATCAGCTGAGAAGGCAGAAAGAGGTCTACACAAAGTGGAACTCAAAGCCATTCAGACCTTATGAGGATGATGATGACCCAATAACTAGAACAAATAAGCTAACCGAACCTCCGTCTTTGGTCCCATGCAGCAACTATGGATACCCCGCCAAAACTGACCTCAGCCAGAGGTATTTGCTGAGCTCTTGAGTTGCTGCCCGTCTACTTTCCTCTTCGCCATATCGCATACCAAAGGAATTGTCGCAGTAGGCGCGCTGACCCGCTCAGCAGCGCGTCCAGACAACAAATCTACTTTGGTAGTTTCTTCTCCGCGCTTTACAGCGATACAGCTGTTTGTACAGGTAACGACTTGTGATGTTCCCCGTAGCCAGGGTTGCCACGGGTGGGGATTATCCCGGAATTCCGGTCTTTAATTTTGCGATGGGGGTTCGGGGATTTCTGAGATTTTACTCAAGGATTCCGGGTTTTTGGGATCCCAAAACGTAAGTGGACCTACGACATCGCAAAAGTTGTCCGTCTGCACGATAACTCTCGAAGGGGTTGAGATGTTTTGATCAAACTTGGCATGAGGACTCTTTAGGTCAAAGTACAGGCCAAGTTCGAAGATGGACTATGTAGCTCTATATTTAGGGGGGGGGGTGAAATTAAGGGAAATAAGAAATATTTTTTAAAAGCTAATGGAATAGTCGAATTAGGGGTAAGGAAACATGCTGAATCCGAATATGAAAATTATTTTCTCGCCGGACAATTAGTTCGGCCGAAATTCGGCCAAAACCGGAGAATTCCTTTAAAGTAAAAGTTTTATTTAAATTTGATAAGATGTTCGATTTCCGGCTAAGTAGACATGATGAATTCGCGAATGACAATCATTTTCTCACCAGACGTATAGATCGCTCAGAATCCAGCTGAAACCGGAAAATTTGTTAAAAGAAACAGTTTAATTTGAAGTTTATTAGAGGTTGGATATAAGGGTAAGGAGACATGCTGAATTCGTTTTTTAGCTTTATTTTTTCGCCGGACAAGTAGTTCTGGAATTCCGCCGAATCCGGAAAATTGCCAGAAGTAAGGCAGGAAGTTTCGATCTGCTTCGTCAAAATATATATGACTTAAAGGGGTAAACACACATGCTAAATCCATATCTGAACTTGGTTTTCTCATTTGATTAGGTATTTGGCCTTAATACGTTTAAAAATTTTAATAGTAGTAAAAGTGTTCAAGGGGTCTGGCGAAGACTGGATTTGGCGAAGACAAGACCCCAATAATCTGGATCAAATTTGAACTTTTGGGATCCCATCGCAACCTTTGGTCTTGTTTCTTTCGATTTCGGGATTTTTGTCCGGATTAAGAATAAAGATTATAATTGTCCTTCGGTATTTCAAAAATTTAATCACGTCGAGGAACATTTCGGGATTTTTGATGGTCACGCCACGAATTCTGCCATTTCCTGTGCTTTGTTTGGGTTCAGGTTGTTTCGAGCTCGAGTTTTGTTCTTGCGAGAAAACTAGCCTTTCGTCAGGGGCATACAAATCGGGCAACAAAAAGAATGGATGTGTTGCCCGCTTGAAATCGATCGTCTTTGGATGGGCGTTTGTGCCGTACGATTGAAGAAGGACTACGAACACCCACTGTCTCTATTTTGGCTTCTTTTCTTCAATCACATGTGCTTATAGACTAAAGATAGACGAATAAAGGTCCCACAGACGACGAGATAGCAACTCGAAATACATCAATTTCTTCTGACGGAACCGACATTGCAGGAAACTACTAAAAACTCAAATTTTACAGTGTTTAAATGCGGGGTATGGTTTGAAGCTTAACATCCAACTTCACTATTTCGTGACTTGAGACAATAAATCAATACCTCTTAGACGGATCCTTATCTTGTTTATTTTATCTTTTACTGCTTTTTCTATATCTGAAGTAAATATATCGGAACAAAACGTGCTGAAGTGTGTGAAATTCAAGACAAACTCAGACCAGACAGACCGGCTTTCATGCAAGAACCGTTAGAGCTGGATGCATGCTAGTGAAGAATTCTGGTAAGGTTTTGGTCTGGATTGTGTGCCCAAAAAACATGAAAACGCCGGAAAAACGAAAAGTTACAGAAATGGGGATTTTCGTCCGCGTTCCGGGATTTTTTCATCAAAATCTGGGGATTTTATTTTTGATTTGGTGGCAACCCTGCCACCTCCGCTCATCCACCGGGCAGGGTACATGTTTTTTTCGACTCCGCATGGTGGTATTACAGAGATAGGCAGACGGAGGTTCTGGAGCGTATTTGTGCTTGCGAACAATAAATGAGCCATTTTGTTAAAAAAAAACTGACGATTCTTCCAGTACAGAATGATTTTATGTCACTTTTCAGGCATTTGAAAATATCGGCAAAAAACAGACAACCTACATTTATATATAAAATAAAAAGTAATCTCCAAAAGATAATTGCCCAAATAGGATATGTATAGTTGGTAAAATCTTCAATTCTTTATTGCATGTTCATTTCTTTAGTTCCCCAAAGTTGTCCCTGATGTTCGACAACCTGACGAGGACCCTTGCCAAGAAAGGCCAAAATATCGCTGCCAAAGCCAATGGGTACGTTTATACCCTTTGTATGAATATATGTCTCCATATCAGCTGGGCTCAAGCAGTATTTAACAGACCAGCCTCCGTTTCAAGCACCATGACGAACATTCAGAAATGTATGGGACAAGATGTTGCTTCTGCCCAAGCTGACTGCGAATCATATTTGACGATGCAAAACGGATAAGTCAGCTTAATTAGTCAGCTTAAGTTCATTTTCCAGCTTGAGCGGCTTGAGCCTGAAGAGGACCCTTGCCAAGAAGGGCCGAAATTTAGCTCGAAAAATATGTAGCTGACTTATCCGTTTTGCATCGTCAAATATGTATGGGATAGTCAGGGAGAATGTATGGGACAGTCTGGGAGAATGTTTGGGACAGTATGGGACATAAATCTGTCACGGAAAAACTTATCAGAAGTGACTCGGAAGGCGAGAAAGACCGTGCTGAGCGGTGACGCTGAGACTGGACGTTTAAAACACACCTCGTACTATACATAATGTGTCTGCTAAGATGTTCTGAGATAGTTGATTACCTTAAAGTTAGCTATGCTTTCAGAAAATTACGCAAGACTTCGGCTGTTTTTAGCCTCTTTCCACGTCCCATGCCTTGGATAACGAATTTGGCAAAATTTGAATAACCGGTCTTCGAAACTAATAAGCTTGCCAGAACGTGTTCGGGAGCCTGGTACGTCAAGTAAAGAGAACAAACTTGACAAGCTTGATTACCAGTGTAATGCTAAAAAGAGGAGATAAGATACGCTTATGAGGTATGCAGAATGAGAATGGATTGAAATACTACTGAAGTAGAATGAGTTACTGTCAGAAGCATGACTTGTCCGTCAAGTGTCCTTTAAGATTTAGTTTTTGGGATCCCAAAACGTAAGTGGAGGGATACCTATGACATCGCAAAAATTGTCCGTCTGTCCGTCCGTCCGTCTGTAAGCACGATAACTCTCGAAGGGAATGAGATATTTTGATGAAACTTGGTGTGAGGGTTCGTTGGGTCATCGGACCAGTCAAGTTCGTAGATTGGCCTTGTAGCTCTACATTTAGGGGTGGGGGAGGGGATTCAGATTAAGGGACAAACAAAATATTTTGAAACAGCTAATGTGATAGTCGATTATGGGGTAAGAAGACATGCTGAACACGATGGTGAAAACCATTTTGTCATCAGACAAGTAGTTCGCCCGGAATCCGGCCAAAACCGGAAAGTTTGTTGAAAGTAAAAGTTTGATTTGAAGTTGATTAGATGTTCGATTTAGGGGTAGGAAGACATGCTGAAGACGGTGGTGAAAATTATTTTCTCGACGGACAAGTAGTTCGCCCGGAATCCGGCCCAAACCAGAAAGTTTGTTGAAAGTAAAGGTTTTATTTGAAATTGATTAGATGTTCGATTTAGGGGTAGGAAGACATGCTGAAGACGATGGTGAAAACTATTTTCTCGACGGACAAGTATTTCGCCCGGAATCCGGCCCAAACCGGAAAGTTTGTTGAAAGTAAAAGTTTTATTTGAAGTTGATTAAATGTTCGATTTAGAGGTAGGAAGACATGCTGAAGACGATGGTGAAAACTATTTTCTCAACGGACAAGTATTTCGACCGGAATCCGGCCCAAACCGGAAAGTTTGTCAAAATTAAAAGTTTTATTTGGAGTTGATTAGATGTTCGATTTAGGGCAAGAAGACATGCTGAACACTTATGTGAAACAATTTTCTACCCGGACATGTAGTTCGTCCGGAATCCGGCCAAAACCGGAAAACTGTTGGAAGTCAAAGTTTTATTTCTAGTCGATTAGATAAGTGATTTAGGGGTAAGAAGAGATGCTGAGTCCCTGTATGACAATCGTATTTTACCCGGACATATAGTTCGACCGGAATCCGGCTGGAATCGGAAAATTTGTTATAAGCTAAATTTCTATTTGAAGTTGATTAGATGTTCATTACTGGGGAAAGAAGATACCCTGATTTCGTCTTTGAGCTTTCTTTTTTCGCCGGACAAGTAGTTCTGGAGTTCGGCCGGAACCGGGAAATTGGCAGAAGTGGCAGGAAGTTTTCGTCAAAACAGATATGAGTTATAGGGGTAAACACACATGCTGAATCCAAATCTGAACTTGGTTTTCTCAGGTGATTAGCTATTTGGCCTTAATTTTAATTGTAAAAATGTTCAAGGAGCCTGGCGAAGACTGGATCTGGCTAAGACAAGACCCAGTTGTCTGGATCAGATATTGAATTTTTGGGATCCCATCGAAACCTTTGGTCTTGTTACTTAGGGGCAGTCAACCAGGAACGAAAAATTCGCTGCAGACCCAGTATTACATATTTCACCTTACATCCAACTTGACTTTTGGCTAAGTAAGAAAGTGGTAAGCGGGAAACCTGAGAATAGAAACCTATGGCAACTTTTTTTAAGGGTCATTTACCCATGAACCCATTACAAGAACGAAGCTGATATCAACCAGTATTACAACTTTTAGTATCAACTTACTTTACTTCAGGTAAGTGTAATGTATGACTTTTAAACCACGAACGGTCGATTAACTGGAAGATCTCCAAACAAGCACCAAAACACTCTACGAGAAAAACATGTGTACCGACTACAACGCAAAACAGACAGGTTAGTCAACTCGTTAAGCAAACGACACTGACATCAAATGCAATTTATTCAGCTACGATTCGATCATCGTTTTCAGCACATTCATACACATAATACATGACAATCACAGTTTCTAACACACTTTTGGTTACTGAGTAGATGTTTTACGACAACAAGCCAGTCAATCCCACCAGTTCATAAATTATTCAGTGGGTCAGGCTTCATACACTGAAGTACTGGATATGTCCTTTTTATTAAAACATGGCCATGGGCCATTTTAGCCTTTTACCTTTGGGGGGGGGGGGGACGCTCAGTTAGTGCCGATGGACTAAAAAAATTGCAGACAAAAGACAGCCTACATTTCCCGCCCGCACAGAATAGAACCGTTGTAGAACTAATTGTAATGAATCAGTTGAGATCATTCCTTTAATGTGAACTCGTATATTTAAATTCCCATATTCGTCTTTTCATTTCAGCATTCTTTAAAACGTGAAGCTTCCAACGACTGTACCCAAAACAAGCTAAAATAAGCGCCACAGGCAAAAAATTTTAAATCTGCCTTTTTTACCAGATAAATTTAGCTACAGCCTACCTATCAGGTTCCCTCGAAAACGGGACCCCAGGACCCCGGACCCCTTGCCACGCGACCTCTAACTAATCCTCAGCCAGGCAAAAATGAATGATCTGTTGAGTGAAGGTTTGTTTCATCTAACCCTTGCTACCGCCACGGTCTAGAAGCAGGGCCAACTTATTTTTGTGTCATTTAATCGAATACCTACATCGAATTATTTGGATTCTGCAGAGATTTTTGTATGAAAGAAATAGAAAACCGTGATTTCCGGGGTTTTTTCTTGATCAGCTAATTATCCCTCTAGGATGATGTGCGAGGGATAAATATAAATTCGGATATTTCGGTTGCACTTCCGGCAAACCGTTCGTCAAATCACGGTTTTTTATTTCTTTCGTAATGAATGGTCAGCTTGGCTTCAAACCTTATATTAGATTTTTTTTGTTTTCCACTATCTACTCTAGTTATGATATTCAGAATATCTGCGGCCGTCCCCACAACAAGAATTCTCCTATGACGCGGGAAATTTTGATCTCAACACAAACGCGACTTTTCAGTGGGCAGTGGTGAGATTGGTGAAGGTTGAGTAGTGCCTGAACTAAACAAAATCATAAATCTTTCTCGTAAGGCATACACCAAAAATACAAGCGCATAGAGGTACCACAAATCACATGGATATTCCACTATTTGAAAATCAATTATTCATGAATAGCGGAACAACGAAGTAACGCATTTTTAGCGGTAAGCCAATATTAGTGAATAAGTGATGCGTAACTAGATTGTCCTATCCCAGACCTTTTCGGTTAAACTTTAAAAGGGTATGTTGTAAAAAGAATAATCACATGATCAAAAGATGTTCTTAAGCGTTGTAAAAACAACAACAAAAGAATATCGGAAAAAGGGACAAAATTGACTTTGCAGTCAGTTGAACTTTATCAAAAGATGTTCTTAAGCGTTGTAAAAACAACAACAAAAGAATATCGGAAAAAGGGACAAAAGATTACAGGTAGATTACAGGTTTGTTTCCTTCCCCGAAGCTGAACAAGAAGATTGACAGCCTGACGAGGACCCTTGCCAAGAAGGGTCGAAATATCGCTGATGAAAAATCAGAGCTGACGTATCCGTTGTAAACATTGTTTGAATAAATGAACTTTATCCTTTTCAATCGTAGACATCGTGACGGATGAAAACTTGGAACAATATCTTATATAATCTAGTTGGTATTATAAAGCTATCCTTAACTTTTCAGGTTTAAAATACCATAGATGACACTATTAATTATTACGAAACCACCTCATTGTTTTATATTAACGTTTGTACCCGATGCGTAAACAGTTAATCCTAGGTTACGGCGATAGACCATCGATACAAACTTTCATACCGTCAGATTTATAGAAATCAAATACAATCTGCACCAATTTGCAAAAATTTCTAGCCCCTCGTGAACCGATTCTTGCTTACAAGTTCCTGTCGCGTGATAGACATCAAGTTCACCGGATAAAATACTGGGTACACCAGCTAGCAAAAGTTGCAACCCCTCATCGCTGAAGATGTTTGTAGCAAAACAGCCGGTTATTATTTACAAGTCCCTTGCATGTCTTAGTATTGGGGACCAAACTGTTCTTACCATCGAAGACACCGGAAACAAATAACAGGTACACCAACTAGCAAAAGCTGCAAACCCCTTTTTGCCGAAGATGATTATGAGCTAACATTTGACTGTTCCGTACAAGTCCACTACATGTCTCAGAACCGGTATCGCCTATTTTTGGTTCAATGTATACCTTACTACTGAAGTTGGCGACCCCTTGCAACTTTCAAACTGGTATATCTCATGAACGAATTTTTGTACCAAAAGATGGATGACATATACTTTGATCAGCTAATCAACGGCTATCGATTGCCGTCGAAAAAAACAAATTCTACCTGTCTTAGTTCAAAAGTTGACTTTTTTGCCGTAGGCCAACTTTCTAACGTCACCACTTAGAAAGGAGCAAAGTATAAGCTCTAGTTTCTTTAGCAATGAGAGAACTTTTAAAGTTTAAGAGGCGCATCTGATACCATTTCTCTACCGGAAACCCAAGTGCAAAAAACGAATGATAAACTCGTCTGAAATCGCGAACAGACATGGATAGAAAAAATAGATGGCAGCACTTTCGGACCCGTGGGAAAAAACACTTTTTTGTTTCTGCAGATTTTTCTATTTATCACTCAAAGAAGATGTGTTGGCTGTGGGTCCGGGTAACTGCCGCATATATTTAACACTTATAGATTTTAGTCGATCTTCAATTTGAAACTGGTGCCTGCCTGCTTGCGTGCTAGAACGGAGCTTTCCACTCGAAAGCAGAAACATGGTTTGATGAAGCAAAAGGTTCGCTACACAACTTCAGATAATCCTCTCTGACATGGGCTATATAACTCCACTTCACTTCGCATACCGTAGGCTCTGGCTCGAGGACAAGCAAAAACCATCCTTATTGGCCCCAGGCAAGAGTTCTACGGAGCTTTCAAAATGTCATGTCATATTCATCAATCCGGCCTAAGGTCCACACCTTCCGTAAAAACCGCACAGGTTAGACCCTTACCAGTTACTAGGAATAAAATGAAATCGAAAAAAAAAAAGGAGGACAAAATCAAAGTGTTGCTCTCGCAACACAATTATAACAAGACCAAAGGTGTCGATGGGATCCCAAAAATCTAAGATTTGATCCAGACAACTGGGTCTTGTCTTAGCCAGATCCAGTCTTCGCCAGACTCTTTGAACATTTTTACAATTAAAATTCAGAAACAGATTAAGGCCAAATAGCTAATCACCTGAGAAAACCAAATCAGATTTGGATTCAGCATGTGTGTTTACCCCTATAAGTCATATCTTTTATGACGAAAACTTCCTGTCACTTCTGCCAATTTCCCGGTTCCGGCCGAACTCCAGAACACTTGTCCGGCGAAAAAAGAAAGCTCAAAGACGAAATCAGGGTATCTTCTTTCCCCAGTAATGAACATCTAATCAACTTCAAATAGAAATTTAGCTTATAACAAATTTTCCGATTCCAGCCGGAATTCCGGTCGAACTATATGTCCGGGTAAAATACGATTTTCACACAGGGACTCAGCATCTCTTCTTACCCCTAAATCGCTTATCTAATCAACTAGAAATAAAACTTTGACTTCCAACAGTTTTCCGGTTTTGGCCGGATTCCGGACGAACTACATGTCCGGGTAGAAACTTGTTTTCATATAAGTGTTCAGCATGTCTTCTTGCCCTAAATCGAACATCTCATCAACTCCAAATAAAACTTTTAATTTTGACAAACTTTCCGGTTTGGGCCGGATTCCGGTCGAAATACTTGTCCGTCGAGAAAATAGTTTTCACCATCTTCTTCAGCATGTCTTCCTACCCCTAAATCGAACATCTAATCAATTTCAAATAAAACTTTCACTTTCAACAAACTTTCCGGTTTGGACCGGATTTCGGGCGAAATACTTGTCCGTCGAGAAAATAATTTTGACCATCGTCTTCAGCATGTCTTCCTACCCCTAAATCGAACATCTAATCAACTTCAAATACAACTTTTACTTTCAACAAACTTTCCGGTTTTGCCCGGATTCCGGGCGAACTACTTGTCCGTTGACAAAATAGTTTTCACCATCGTGTTCAGCATGTCTTCTTACCCCATAATCGACTATCACATTAGCTGTTTCAAAATATTTTGTTTGTCCCTTAATTTGAATCCCCTCCCCCACCCCTAAATGTAGAGCTACAAAGCCCATCTACGAACTTGACTGGTCCGACGACCCAACGAACCCTCACACCAAGTTTCATCAAAATATCTCATTCCCTTCGAGAGTTATCGTGCTTACAGACGGACGGACGGACAGACGGACGGACGGACGGACGGACGGACGGACGGACGGACAGACGGACAACTTTTGCGATGTCATAGGTATCCCTCCACTTACGTTTTGGGATCCCAAAAAGCAGACTAAGCGATGTGTGTCCTTTAATAAAATCGGTTACCCGTGTGGCAAATTTTCTGTGGTAATGTGACCAGAATTTACCACACGTCTGACCTTTCACTAACCGATTCGACTAAGAAATCCAACAGAGGTAGACTCACCCTGTGAGGATGACGTTGGTCTTGTACTGCCGGCTCTGAATTTTAGCTCTCTCGTGGTTGTAATCCCTTTTGTCAAAACTATCGTCTTTCCAACTGCGCCTTGCAGGCTCGGGCGCGTTCCTTTTGGCAGGGATATCGCTGTAGGGCACAGCTATGGCGATCCTCGTCCCCGAAAGGACGGGGGATGGCTCGGGGTTGTCACAGGCATAGGCAGTCATTCTGAAATTAAAGGAGTTATATCATAAGCATTCTAGCACTTGCAACGTCTAGAACCCCCCCACCCAAGACCCAAGGTGAAGCCACTGCTCGATCCGACCGCTGGGTCATCTAGCGGCGCGGGTCGGAAGCGCCCAACATGGGGAGGATGGAATCATAGTTTGATCTATGCAGCGTTTACAAGTATAGGAAAACTTGAACAGAATCCGATCTTCGTGACAAGATCATGTTTACACGCAGAGCGAAAAATATAAATTCTTCAAACCAGGAAATCTGACAAAAATAAATTCACTAGCCAACAAAAAAAAGTTTTAAGAGCATTTATGACATCAGTACTGATGACTGCTGCTCTCAAAAGCTAGATGGAATTTTTTTAGTCTTTTTACCAGCGTCACCGACGAGATTCCTCTTCTGGTTTCCAAGGGTCCATCCTCATTCTTATTTACCAAGTCTTGCAAGTGCCATATGAGCTTCCAGCTCTTGTTTTGATTTCTTTGGTTTGTTTCCCTGAAGACTATATGAATCCAGAATAAGCCCCGCTCATTGTCAGGCCTTATGGTGGGGCCATAAAGAGTTAATGGTGTTTATATTTTTTTCTGGATTCTGGATCATCTGAATTCAGACCCCTCTCCTCTCCCCACAATTCCTGGATCCGGTCCGTTTCTGTCAATGATGTACGCCTAAATGCCTATTTAGGACTTGTCCCACCAAGTGTCATCCGGATCCCTCCCCTCTACGAGTATCACAAGATTTCTGGTGCCCCCCTCCGTAGACTTCGGACAAACATACAAAATAGATTAATCAATAACTTTTCTGGAACCCCAAATTTAGTCAGGGTTTTAACTACTGACATGGATGAATTTGCTTTTTTTATTAAATTTTTTGTATTCTTCTTCCAAGTTAAATCCGAAGAGAGCGTAACTCCAAGAAGGGTAATTTGTTTAACAATTAAACCATTTTCAGGGACAGGGAAAAATTCTGGGATACTTTTTAAAAAGGAAAAACTTACAATTAATGACTTATCTGTATTTACAACCATATCCGACCACTCCTCCCCCCCCCCCCCCCCAGCTACTGGATCCGTTCAAGACTGAAGTGGTATCTGATACGCAAGGTATTTCCAAGTATCCCGTTTCTTTAAAGCACATCTCGCACTACTTACTATTTATGTTCCAATATTCAATGCCTACGGTACTGTAAAACTTGGCTCTTTTTTAAACAAATCATCCGCGGCTTTGGCTGTTTTAAGCCTTTTCCCAAGCCCATCGACTTCTAGCAAGAACTCGGCACAATTCAGACAATCGGTTTTACGCACCAATAGCATGATACGCGAACACTAGTCGGGAGCATAATGCGTATTAGGGGTCGGCACCGTTTCTGTTTCTGTTTCTGTTTCTGTTTTTTTACTACCATTTTCTGTTCTGTTTTTTTTTTTAAATAACAGAAAAACAGAAAACAGGTAGCCGTTTTTTTAATGCCGTTTCTGTTTCTGTTCCGTTTTTTATATGGCCGTTTTAGCCGTTTCTGTTTTTATTTTACCTGTTTTTTCCAAATTTCCGTTTTTTGTTCCGACTTATACGCGTGGCGTCCTGGCATAATCTAGCGGGTTTTATTCTCCCGGCGGATTATGCCATCTATCGATATTTTCCGCTTTTCGGAAGGAAAGATTTTTGAGTCAAAATAGAGAGATTGCACCCTACCCGACGAAACGGATATTTTTAAACCATCATTAAAGGAAGCATATAACAACAAAATTAACATTAGGAGGTATAGGACTTTCGACTTACAGACTAAATTATCGGCCTTTGATAGGTTAATCAAAGCTGGGCCAAAGTTAATCATTCTGAGCTGGTTATTTGCTGAAAACGTTAATCTTGCTATTTCTTGTTGGTATAATAATACTTTTGCTGGAAACGTTAATCTGGCTATTTCTTTTTGGTATAACGACACTTTTGCGAAACAGAGTCTCGCATCCCAATCATCCCATTGGTCGGTTAAGACGCATTTTTTTAAATCCAACCAATAGGAAGCACGAATCGTTTTGTACTGAAAGCTTGAAGCCTTCAAGCTCCCATTTCTGATAAGACTTTTCTACAAAGCTGTAATTATACGACTAAGAAAGAGCCACCGAACTTTTCCAATGTTCAACACTTTTCGTTAAAGATGTGCACTTTCAGGATGCTAGGAATTAATTTTTAAGCAAAACCGTTGTGGCGCAAATGATCATGGACCCTCGGGGGATCATGAAATGTAAAGTTTGTCAAAAGTGATTTTTCACTTTGCTGTTACGGTGCGCACCTCAAGGGAGCTAGCAGTTCTCTCTGTACTTCAAGGGATGGTCGGATCTGGAAAGTGACAATTTGTGAACCAGGTCTTATCGAGACTCTAATGCTCCAGCCAAGTTTCGTCCTTCTAGCACATCTTTAAGTACCTTAACTCTCGATCACCGGAATTCCGGACCCCTCCAACCTCCCCCACAGTGCACGAATCCGGACCGTTCTGTCTCTGTTTACCTAGTTCTTCTGCTTGTTCTTCCCAACAAGTTTCTTCCCGATCAGTCCACCCTAAGCGTGGCACAAGATTTCCAGTATTCCGGTCCACCCCCCCCCCCCACACATTCATGGGATCCGGTCCGTACTTAAATGGGACACCCGAGAAACAAGGTCTATCCAACTATCAAGGTTCATTAAGATCCGATCACCCGTTCGAAAGTTACAATACCTCAAGATTCCGGATTCCTCCTCCCTGCACCCCACGATGCCCGGATCGGGGAACTGACTATTTCCAAGTTAATTTGGTCGGGTCTTTGATTCCTGCCAAGTTTCATCGTCCTAGCCCATCTAGGAGTACCTTAACTCCGGATCACCGGAATTCCGGACCCCTCCAACCTCCCCCACAGTGCACGAATCCGGACCGTTCTGTCTCTGTTTACCTAGTTCTTCTGCTTGTTCTTCCCAACAAGTTTCTTCCCGATCAGTCCACCCTAAGCGTGGCACAAGATTTCCAGTATTCCGGTCCACCCCCCCACACACATTCATGGGATCCGGTCCGTACTTAAATGGGACATCCGAGAAACAAGGTCTATCCAACTATCAAGGTTCATTAAGATCCGATCACCCGTTCGAAAGTTACAATACCTCAAGATTCCGGATTCCTCCTCCCTGCACCCCACGATGCCCGGATCGGGGAACTGACTATTTCCAAGTTAATTTGGTCGGGTCTTTGATTCCTGCCAAGTTTCATCGTCCTAGCCCATCTAGGAGTACCTTAACTCCGGATCACCGGAATTCCGGAACCCCCTCCAACTTCCCACAGTGCACGAATCCTGTCCAGTTCTGTCTATGATTTACCAAGGGCTTGTGCTTGTTCTTCCCACCAAGTTTAATCGTAATCGCTAAATTTTAAGCATGTCACAAGATTTCCCCCCCCCCTCCATTCATCGTATCCGAACCGGACTTGAAATGGAACGTCTGAGACGCGAGATCGTTCGAAATATCAAGTTTCATTAAGATCCGATCACCTGTTCCAAAGTTATACATATACATACGTCAATATCTCGGATTCCCCCTCACACCACTCCCCCCACGGTGGTCGGATCGTCGAAGTGACTATTTCCAAGTCAGTTTGGTCAGATCCCTGATATGCCTGCCAAGTTTCATCGTCCTAGCACATCTGGAAGTATCCTCAACTCGGGAACAGTGGACGGACCGACCGAAAAGTGATCGGTATATGGCACTTGAATGAAGCCCATGCAAAACTCTGGGGCATGCTGACAGGGGTGACCATGGTTCTCACACGTAATTGTACCCCTTATTCCGCATAGGGGTATCAGTATACAGTACTTTGGGAACTAAAACAACTTGGTATTAATTTTTTGACCTTAAAATATTTTGCTTTTAAAGGTTCCTGGTACCCTTCTGGGGAAAAGGGTTACACATACGTATGACTTCCATACTCACCCTACCAGCATACCCCAGCATTTGACCATGGGTATAAAAAAGGGCTTAGTTTACTAGACAGGTGCAGAGTCTTTTTTTTCACCTTACACAATTATACTCGGCGTTCTCTCACAACCTTCTCCTGTCACGCTGTCCCCTCCTCACGCTATTCACTTTCCAACAGCCGCCTTACCGTTCCATATGGTCGCCTTACTATTATCTTATAAAACCAAAGAAGTAGGAAAAAAAAACCCAGAAATACCTGTTAAAACGGCCGTTTTTTTTGTAAAAACGGTCCGTTTCTGTTTTTCCGAAAAAAAACGGAAAAACAGAAACGGTTTTCCGTTTTTTTATCACCGTTTCTGTTTCTGTTCCGTTTTTTATTTGCTGTTTTTTACCGTTTCTGTTTTAGCCAAAAACAGAAACGGTGCCGACCCTTAATGCGTATGGAAAACAGTGAATCGCGGCAAGTGCAATTATTAGTGAGGTGTCGTTAGCATATTTAGTATGTAACTTCTGAAGATTGGGTCTCCGGGTTTAAAATTAATGAATGCAGTACGGAAGTAGATTGCATTGGCTGCATCAACCGTTCGAAAGTTACACATAGCTAAAACTTCCGGGTTCCCACTCCCTCATCTCCCCCAGGATGGTCGGGTCGGGGGAATAAATGTTTTCAAGTAAATCTGGTCGGGCCCCTGATAATCCTGGTATGTAGTTTGACTGTCACATCTAGAAGTACCCCGCGCTACCAGCCTGACCGACACACCAACAAATGATTGGTATATGGTAGGCTACTTGCAAAGCTGCAAGTGCCATTACAAGTTTAGAACAAGAGCTACGAGCTCATATGGCACTTGTTACGAGTAGGCACGGCTCGGTTATGTCAATGATATATCTAGTGTTTGCTAGGTGTCTTCCCACCAAGTTTCATCTCGATCCCTCCACTCATAGCGTTTTCCAATATTTCCGGTTCTCCCCTCCAGCTCCCCCCAAAAGTCACCGGATCCGGTCCGGATTTTAAGTGGGTCGTCTGAGGCATGAGGTCTTTCCAAATATCAAGTTTCATCGAGATCCGGTCACCCGTTCAAAAGTTATAAATACCTCAAAATTCCGGATTCCCCCTCCCTCCACTCCCCCGACAGTGCCCGAATCGGCTCGGTTATGTCAATGATGTATCTAGTGTTTGCTAGGTGTCTTCCCACCAAGTTTCATCTCGTTCCCTCCACTCATAGCGTTTCCAAAGATTTCCGGTTGCCCCCTCCAGCTCCCCCCAAAAGTCACCGGATCCGGTCCAGATTTTAAGTGGGTCGTCTGAGGTATGAGGTCTTTCCAAAAATCAAGTTCCATCGAGATCCGATCACCCGTTCAAAAGTTATAAATACCTCAAGATTCCGGATTCCCCCTCCCTCTACTCCCCCCACAGTACCCGAATCGGCTCGGTTATGTCAATGATGTATCTAGTGTTTGCTAGGTGTCTTCCCACCAAGTTTCATCTCGATCCCTCCACTCATAGCGTTTCCCAAGATTTCCGGTTGCCCCCTCCAGCTCCCCCCAAAAGTCACCGGATCCGGTCCAGATTTTAAGTGGGTCGTCTGAGGGATGAGGTCTTTCCAAATATCAAGTTCCATCGAGATCCGATCCCCCGTTCAAAAGTTATAAATACCTCAAGATTCCGGATTCCCCCTCCCTCTACTCCCCCCACAGTGCCCGAATCGGCTCGGTTATGTCAGCGATGTATCTAGTGTTTGCTAGGTGTCTTCCCACCAAGTTTCATCTCGATCCCTCCACTCATAGCGTTTCCCAAGATTTCCGGTTGCCCCCTCCAGCTCCCCCCAAAAGTCACCGGATCCGGTCCAGATTTTAAGTGGGTCGTCTGAGGGATGAGGTCTTTCCAAATATCAAGTTCCATCGAGATCCGATCACCCGTTCAAAAGTTATAAATACCTCAAGATTCCGGATTCCCCCTCCCTCTACTCCCCCCACAGTACCCGAATCGGCTCGGTTATGTCAATGATGTATCTAGTGTTTGCTAGGTGTCTTCCCACCAAGTTTCATCTCGATCCCTCCACTCATAGCGTTTCCCAAGATTTCCGGTTGCCCCCTACAGCTCCCCCCAAAAGTCACCGGATCCGGTCCGGATTTTAAGTAGGTCGTCTGAGGCATGAGGTCTTTCCAAATATCAAGTTCCATCGAGATCCGATCACCCGTTCAAAAGTTATAAATACCTCAAGATTCCGGATTCCCCCTCCCTCCACTCCCCCCACAGTGCCCGAATCGGCTCGGTTATGTCAACGATGTATCTAGTGTTTGCTAGGTGTCTTCCCACCAAGTTTCATCTCGATCCCTCCACTCATAGCGTTTCCCAAGATTTCCGGTTGCCCCCTCCAGCTCCCCCCAAAAGTCACCGGATCCGGTCCGGATTTTAAGTGGGTCGTCTGAGGCATGAGGTCGTTCCATATATCAAGTTTCATCGAGATCCGATCACCCGTTCAAAAGTTAAAAATACCTCAAGATTCCGGATTCCCCCTCCCTCCACTCCCCCCACGGTGCTCGGATCGGGAAAGTGACTATTTCCAACTTAATCATTTGGGGTCCCTGATATGCCTGCCAAGTTTTATCATCCTAGCTTATGTGGAAGTGCCCGAACTAGCAAAACCTGGACAGACCGACAGACCGACAGACCGACAGACCGACAGACCGACAGACCGACAGACCGACAGACCGACAGACCGACGGACGGACAGAAATTGCGATCGCTATATGGCACTTGGCCGAAGGGCAAGTGCCATAAAAACACAAGATCAGGAAATTTATTGAACATAACCAATGGAGTACAAAATTCCCGGCAAAACGTTCTGGAACTCGCGGGATCCTTCGATATTAGCGAGATACTTCTGGATGCATTGGCTGAGATGCACTGGCCACTGGGATACAGTGTGATAAATGTTGGTACATTAGATACTTTTGGATACACTGAGGTACTTAGAGCTACTTTTGGATGCTTTAGAGATACTATATTACATAGATTGCGCTTTATGCAAGGGACTCGTGACAAATAAACCAGAAAGAAATGATTTGTATAAAAAGAAAAAAATTGTTGTTTATTTGTCACGGTAAACGTCACTCATATGAAGCGCTATCCATGGCGCTATCTGATTATTTGAATTTGCCATCGGGAGGGATCGCTGTTCCCAATACTGGTCATGACTATCTCTCCCCGCCGATGCAAAATCTCCGGCCTCTCCGAGCAGGAAGAAAGGCAGAATTGGTGTCACAGCTGCTCCCAAAGATCGCGGTGATTAATGGTTAGGAATAATCCGAAATAGTTAGGAATAATCCGAAATGGTCAGGAACAATCCGGAATGGTCAGGAATAATCCGGAATGGTTAGGAATAATCCGGAATGGCCAGGAATAATCCGGAATGGTCAGGATTATTCCGTTATTCCGGAATGGTGTACATAAAAAATGAGAGTCGTCGAACCCTCGTCTCCGGGTATCTAGCGGAAGAAAGGCAGAACTGGTGTCACAGCTGCTTCCAAAGATCGCAGTGATTAATTGACACAGATTAAAGTCGTTGAGTTTGAATCGTACCGACACGCTTACGGTACTCCTTCTTCCTGAGGATCGCTGGCGTGTTTTGGACTTAGTCATATAGAGTATTCCCATGCACAGCTTCTATCTGACTACAACAGTGGTCTGCGAACTTAGTTCACAAGCCTCCGTAGCTTAATTGGTAGGGCGGCCGCCATGTAAGCGGAGGGTCCTGGGTTCAAATCCTGGCTGAGAAGAACTTTGTATTTCAGTTCACTACATATAAGTTCGGAGATAGCTTTGGGATAGTTTCATGACGTTATGCTTCCTGGGGGGGGGGGGGGGGGAACTATCATTCCGAACTTGATTTCAGATTCCAGTCTAAACCGGTGCTTCCGATCCTACCGATTTATCGTGAGATCTTACGATTGTTCTTCAATTCTCACGATCGGAAACAAAATCTCACGATTTAATGATAATCGAGATGATAATCTACTGATAAACGAAAATAATCCGATTTCTGACTATTACCGAAGAGATTTTAATTTAAATGCAGCTAGTCTACTTGGGCAAAAAAGAAACATAGTTTGAGCGAAGTTCAGAAAACAACCAATGATAATTCCTATAGTCGGGTAGGTCAGGGTCTGCGCGAGGGTTTCGGTGTTCAGCATTTGTCATAGGTTATTCCGAACTTTGGGTACTATCCAGCAGATAAATATTCTTTGAAAGTTCCGTACTTCGTAGATAAATATTCTTTGAAAGTTCCGTACTTGGTAGATAAATATTCTTTAAGAAAGTTCCGTACATTGGATTGACAGCCTGACGAGGACCCTTGCCAAGAAGGGCCGAAATATCGCTGATGAAGAATCATAGCTGACGTATCCGTTGTAAACATTGTTTGAATAAATACTATCCAGTGTTTGGCTCAAACAAGTCCAAAAATCAGGGATTTGTCGCAGACTGGCTCAGAGCCAAACAAACCTAGTACTAATTTGCTCTGAACTGTCTAGACTGAAACAAGAGCTACGAGCTCATATGGCACTTGTACGAGTAGGCTGTACAAGAACGACACCTCACTAATCTTTGCATTTGCCATATTTCACTATTTTCCTTGTTCGTTATGCTCCGAAAGAGTTTTCGCGTCTCATGCTACAGATGCGTAAAACCGGTTATCTGGATCTGGATATTTAGTTTCACTCTCGTTTCACTCATTTCTGAGCAGTTCCGGCATCGTCTCGATTGTCTGTAGCAAATGCACATGACTGTTCAAACTTTCAAACTTTCATCCCTTCATCCCAATAAATCCATTTGTTTGATCCCTAGACGTGCTACACTCTATCTCCACCTACCGTGGGCCGAGTCTCGTTCGGAATAAAAAAAAATCGACCACCTAAAGCATCTTCTTTTATACCATCTATCAAGTTTCACTCGAATCTGAGCATGTTTGGAAAGTTTCGGTACCCCCCCCCCCTCCCACCAACGTTGTTGGAGCCGGTTGGGGCCCAATCTCTGAATTCCCTGTTCCTGTCCATCAAGTTTTACTGAAATTGGAGCATAGCCTATCTGCAAGTTTCCAGTACCCCCTACCTTGGCCGAATCCGGCCCGGACGCCAAAGAACAAATCTAGGCCGCATAAACTCGGCTCTGTCGAATTTGCATCTCATTCGGTCCATCCGTTTGGTTTTTGAGCATGTCAAAAGTCCCCCCACCCCCAATTCCCCTAATCGTGGTCGCATATGGTTCGAACGCATGTTTTACATGTCGAGGCCATCGATTCGTATCACCCACGAAGTTTCACTCGAATCAGACCACTCGTTCGCAATTTATAGAAGTCAATTTCCATATTTCTCTTTTCTTGCTCCCCAAAAAATGCTCGGATCTAGGAACGGAAGTTTCCAGGGGTATGTTGTGTCAGGTTCTTAAGTCAAGATAATTCGGGTCGCTAATATGCCTGCAAAGTTTCGTTGTCGTTTTACATCTGGAACTATTCTAACTCACGACTACCGGAATTCCAGGAAACCCCCTCCAACTCCCCCCACAGAGCCCCGAAACCATCTGGCTCCGTCAATTTCATCTAGGCCTAATGCTTGTTCCATCCATTAAGTTTCGTCCCAATCCCTCTGCTTTTAGAGTTTCTTGAGTTTTCCACCCCCCCCCCCCATCCCCACAGGTATCGGACCTGACCCGGACATGACACTGAACGTCCGAGGTGATAGCTCACCAGACAAGTTTCATTCAAATCCGATCACCCGTTCAAAAGTTATGCACGCCACTAGATTCCGGACACCCCATCCACCCACTCCCCCCACGATCGTCGGGTCGGGGAAACGGCTGTTCTCGAGTCAATCTGTTTGGATCCCTGACATACCTGCCAAGTTTCATCGCCCTAGGACATCAGGAAGTATGCCGAACTCGCGGGATCGCTAGAAATCCGGACCCCCACCTCAACTCCCCCACAGTGCCCTGATCCGGTCCGGTTATGTCAATGACGTGTCTAGGACTTGTGCTTGTTTTTCCTAACAAGTTTCATCCCGATCCCTCCACTCTAAGCGTTTCTCAAAATTTCCGGCTCCCTCCTCCAACTCCCCCCAGTGTCATCGGATCCGGCCCGGATTTAAAGTGAGATGTCTGAGACACGAGGTAATCCTAAATATCAACTTTCATCAAGATCCGATCACCCGTTCGCAAGCTAAAAATACCTCAAATTTTGGCTTCACCCTCCCTCCACTCCCTCCCCCCCCCCCAGATGGTCGAATCGGGGAATTGACGATTTCCTATTTAATCTGGTCGGGTCCCAGACATGCCTGTCAATTTCCATCATCCCAGCACATCAGGAAGCGCGGAATTCGCGGGATCACTACAAATTCGGACTTCTCCCCCCCCCCCCCCAACTCCCCCAAAGTGAGCGTATCCGTTCCGGTTATATCAGTCACGTATCTAGGACTTTTGCTTGTACTTTCCACCAAGTTTCATCCGGATCCCTCCACTCTAAGTGTTTTCCAAGATTTCCGGTTTCCCCCTCCAACTCCCCCCAATGTCACCGGATCCGGTCTGGATTTAAAATGGAGGGTCTGAGACACGAAGTCCTTCCACATATCAAGTTTCATTAAGATCCGATCACCCGTTCGTAAGCTAAAAATATCTCATTTACCTATTTTTTCCGGATCCCCCCTCCCTCCACTCCCCTCCAGATGGTCGGATCGGGGAATCGAACATTTCTAATTTAATCTGGTCCAGTTCCTGATATGCCTGCCATGTTTCATCGTCCTAGCTTATCTGGAAGTGCCCGAACTAGCAAAACCGGGACCGACAGACCGACTGACGGACAGAAATTACAATCGCTATATGGCACTTGAGTAAGCTCAATTGCCATAAAAAGAGTGTATTTGTTATTCTGAGGTTTGACAAAAGTTCTACATTTTTCGGTGTTACGGTTTTCGGTTTCTTGGGGTGGGACATCAACCAGAATTTTGAATTTTTCGTTCGACGTAATGTATTATAGTGTATTTAAGAGCCACTTTGACATCGTCAAAAAGAGTGGATGAAAATAGCAAGGCCGACCAAGCCCCAACTGATGCACCGCAACCTACAGCAGAATCAAGTTGATTTTTTCCAGCAACAGCCTGAAGAAGACCTCTGCCAAGAAGTGCCCAAAATCGCTCTAGTTAACTTTCACGTTTTGAATCAATTATTTTTTATTTACTGTAGATTTATTCCCAGTCAGCTTGGACTGAAGGGGTGGATAGTATAGAGGTATACTTCTTCGAATATAGCAGTTATTTAATTTTGAACAGTACAGGTTTTTCCTAAATAAAATAATTAATAACACAACAAATTTTTTTTAAATTTCTAAGGAGCACTTAAGCTGTTACCGAACTGCTTTGACTGACACTTATTTTACTTGTACAGTAGAGGTGTATGCTTATTTGAACGTTTGTTGACTTCGGACTTTGCCATTTTTATGCACTTTCTGTGACATCAACTGAGTTAGCCAAAGTAGGTAATTAAGGGCTTCTGAAAACACCTGAATAGGTATTTTGCATCTTCATTCTACCGTTTAGCCAAAATCTGCAGCGTTGAGGTTTAACTAACTGTTCAACTAAACATACCCCTACTGTATTTCAGCAAGTGGATGAATGGTACTATTAAAAGTACCCTAACTGTTCAAAGAAGCATATATCGGCATATATACTGTACAATACTCGAACTTTGAAACTCACCTTGTGGTGTGTTAGGCTACACGAATCCCTGATGTTTGTTCCCAAAGTATCAGCTAATTCCTGCACTAAAGTACTGTATCCTACACAACTTCAGACTCACTACTTCACTCAAACAACTGGAACAACTTCCCGACCTCACATTCCCCCGTTGCAGGTTGCAAACGAACTAAACTGAATTAACTTTTGTCGACCACACAAGCAATGAAATCAGCACGGCAACCCCATCAGCATCCCGATGACGTCATCAAGGTCGAAAACTGTACAGCAACTACGAAATATCGAACACGGAAGAAACGAATAAAATAAATAAGGCATGCGAAGATTGCGGTTAGGCTCCAATCAGTGATGATACGAGGAAGTACTTTGTGACTAAAAAATTGAAGCCTCAGTGTGTTTAGTAGCCTAATTATCGGATGGGGAGGCAAATAAACATTTTTGAGTCAAAAGAAGTAAAACAATACCGAGCGAGATCGAATTAGAACACACAAGTACACTGACTGAGGTAAGAGGGGTGCTCATACGATACACGATCGTGCTACGATCAGTGTGTGATGCTAAGTAAACCTGAAGTAAACTTATTGTCTAAAGATAAAGTAAAAAGAACGACAAATTAAGTAGAAAACTACTTCATAAACTCGTTCATAAAATATAAAAAACAAGCCTAACCAAAAATATTGATTTTTTGTTTTATGCAACTAACTGACCTGCTGAACAAAGCTGAGCTGCTGAAATATCGAACTTCGCACAAAAGCTGGAATTCGAGGAGTACACTCCCCGGCACCTGCTGTAAATCCTATCCCGTCACCGGTCGGCACCGACCGAAACCCTCGGTGCGATCGTGTGCTGATGTGCACACTCGTGCACATAATAAATATGGTGATTTCGCTTCGAAATATCCGGATTTTAACTTTCTAATATGTGGCAACCGGGGCCGGCACCGGCTGGGCACCAGGGCACCGGAACGGGCACTTTTTGCACACTAAAGTGGAGAGTGGGCAACCCCTCGCTGGAGTACGTCGCCAAGCAGGGAGTCGGGACGGCGGACATTAAGACAAGAATGAAAATAGCCTTGATCCATCATGCCCCCGGAAAAAAGTCCGAAGGTAATATCCGATCTGTCTAAGCGGGCAGGGATCTAATGTAGTCTATACGAACAAATCGAGTTGCGTACATTAACTGATCCCGCTCAGCTAAAATTCGGGCGGGTATTTTCGTGCAGCATGTTTAACGCGTTTGCCTCTTTTCCGGCCACTTTCATGGAAGGTGAAAATTTTTTTTTTTAACTTGACCGAGGGGTTGGCAAACTGTATGGCGATCGTACACCGTCGAGTACGACATTTGTATATAGGACAATATGGCACTCGGTATGGCGTTTATGTGGCACTGTATGGCACATTCAGACTGTAAACAGTATTGAAGAATGCACGCTGTGGGACACATTATGGTGCTATATGGCACTTACGTGGCAGAGTATATGACACATGTATTCCACTTCCGATTGTAAGCCGTATACAACAAAATATCTGCGCTGTTTGGCTCTTGTAGGGCAGTGTATAGCATTTGTTACCATGACACTCGTACAACCTGAAGGCGAGTTGCCAACCCCTCGGAATTAACTTGATATATATATACTTGATACTTATTTTTTTAATACACACAATTTTACTCTATACTATTTACATCTACTGCACTAATGGAAAAACCTATAAATAACCTATAAATAAACAATACTATACATTCAGTATTTGCTCTAGACATCAGCTTAAGCAGGGACCCATAAATTTCCTTTAATGACTCGCCATTCAGGGGGCTTATCATTTCCTATGCTTCTATGTTGCTATGTTGCCCGAGCCTCACCTAGTTTCCAAACATTCCGCTTGGGTCGAATCGGCGTTCTTGCTCAGATAGACAAAATTGCAAGCATGCCACCAGATACCTAAGCTAGGACAAAAGATCCAGGATACTCTTCCATTACAGAAAAATATTATTTAGTATTTTATTTTTAGTATTTTTTTATTATACAAGTATTTTACCCCTGTGGGTATTTCTCGAACTATCTGACGCTCGGTCAAGAGCGCCTCAGAAACCTCTTATTGACAAGCCCCCTGAATGGCGAGTCATCACAGGAAATTTATGTGTCCCTGGCTTAAGGCATATACCCACTATCATGTAGCATGAAGCTTCTGAGGATCAGGGGCTTCGCAAGTGTATTTTAACTGGCGGGGGGGGGGGGGGGGGCAGAGGCAAAATTTTTACTGAATCTTTCAAAAAAATTACCGAGTCCTATAAACTGAGACTCGAGCTTTAAATTGTTTTAAATTATTGAACAGAAAAGGTTACGTACAAATAGTAACACTAAAGGGCAGCACGAAAGATGATAGCCAGCTAAGAGGCATCGTTTTGAAAAATATATTAGCCGGTACGCTTGCAGCAGCAGCTTCTTTTTCTTTTATCCAAGACAAAATTAAATCGAGCGCCGCATGCTCAATTTTCTAAATCCAATTTTTGTATTTTCCTGTAGGATAAAATTTAACTGCTTTTCATACAAATCCTATCTATTACCGTGTATTAAAAATATCAATATCCTAAGAATTTCTAGAAACCGGATGGAGTGACGTCATGGCAGCCTTGTGGGGGGGGGGGGGGGGGGGGGGCAAGGTACTTACCGACTGGCTGGTCATTTTTACCGACTGTTTTTGCAGAAAAAACTGACTGCTTTTAAGGCAATTGCTACTGTTTTGACGAAAAATGGATTGTTTTTAGGAAAAATTGACTATTTTTTAAGGAAAAATCGACTGTTTTTATGAACAAGAGCTACGAGCTCATATGGGACTTCTTACGAGTAGCTGGTATAAGATATAAATTCCTCCAACTGTAAATTCCTCCTCTACTTGCCAATTTGGTATAAAAATCGAAAAATGGTAACTAAATTTTCAGTAACTAATATAACTGTTAAACTTGACGAGCTGCATAGGAATCTGTCGGTCGCCGCATTTTCTCCACATCACGGTCTTTTCCGTTTGTTTGAAGTGTAATCTGTTCGATGTGTAAAGTTGTATCCTAATTTGAAGTTGTGTTTCTTTCTTTTCTTTATGTACTCCACTATCTTTATTTTATAGAAGTGGTAAATAAAAATGTTCATTCATTCATTCATATGGTTCGGACCTAGAAATGGGATATATAGTTTCACTCAAGTCTGAGCATTTTCGGCATCGCCTCGGATCATCTCGATCAAATGACTTTTCTACCTTCCAATTTTCAACCCAATAGATCCACTCATTTGGTCCCTAGACACGCCACACAATTTCCGGTACCCCCGTCCTACTCCCTCTACCGCAGCCAAATCTGGTTCAGACTCTTAAATGGCATTTTATCTTACCAACTGTCAACTTTCAATTTATCTGAACATTCCAGTAACCAACTATCAAGTTTCACTTGAATCTGAACATTCCAGTAATTTCTCACCCCACCCCACCATGGCCCGATCATGTTTGAACCCCAAAATAAGTAATCTAAGGCATAAGATCTCTCTACATTCCAAGTTTCATTCAAATCCCTCCACTTGTTTGACCCCTACGTGAGCCACAACATATCCGAGACTCCCCTTCCAACGCCCGCTACTATGGCTGAATACGACTCGGAAATATACATGTCGCATCTCTGACATCCCCTCTTCATTTCCGTCAGGTTTGACTGGAAGCATAGCATACCTGCAAATTTCCGGTTTCCGCTACATCCCCCCCCCCACCTCTTGGTTGGATCCGGTCCAATCAATCAAGGCCGCAAATCAAGGCCGCATAAACTCGGAACTGTCCAACCCATTCTGTCCATCCGTTTGTTTTTTTGCATGTCAAACAGTTTCAGGATCCCCCCTACCTCCAATACCCCAGCCGTGGTCACAAGTGGTTCGGACGCATGTTTTGCTTGTCTAGGTTATCAGTTCTTATCACCCATAAACTTTCATTCGAATCGGATCACCCGTTCGCAACTTACAGAATTTCCGGATTCCGCTTGTCTCAACTCCCCCAAAGAAGGTCGGATCCAGGAACACAAGTTTTCCCAGGGCATTGTGTCGGGTCCTTAAGTACCACCTACAAAGTTTCATCGAGGACAGTGGCAATCCTCGGAATTCCGGCAAAGACCCACCAACTCCCCACACAGCGCCCCATGAATGAATGAATGAATACTTTTAATTCAGCAAATAGCCATAGACGAAAAAGAAAACACACAGAAAAGAAAACAACAACAACAGAATCATGCAGTCTGTTCCTGCTGTTGCGTTGCAGCAAGAAGAGACTGCCATACAGGCAGGCAATGAAAAATTGGCACAGTGGCAAATTTTATAACTTCAATCTTTGAATTCAAAAGACGGCACAGAAGTGCCGCTCTAGCCTTACGGCGAATTTCCTCAGAAGTGAGGCATCTTCTCGAAACGAGCGCCGAGGAAACACTACAGATATATGGTAGCTGAAACAAACCCAGGAACACACGGTTACAACTTATTTTAGCGTTGCTAAGACTTTTAGCGGTAGCATTAGTTACCAATGCTAAAGCAAAAAGATGATAGCAGTACGTTCTAAACAGCTGAACGCGTACATCAAGGTCAGCCTTGCTGAACTTACGAATTAAAACGTTTGCACGTTTGCATAGCCCCGATATCAACTCTTTAACATGAAGGTCATCATTCAGGTTAGACTTGAACGTGAATCCTAAATAACGGAACTCATCGACATAACACAGTATTCGACCTGACAGTTGCACATCATTTTTAGCAACACGAATACCAGCTTTGCGAAACAACATCACATATATTTGTTCTTCCACTACGTTTCGTCCCTATCCCTCCACTCTAAGCGTTTCCAATGATTTCCGGTTCCCCCCTACAACTCCCCTCAATGTCACCGGATCCGGTCCGGATTTAAAAGGGGACGTCTGAGGCACGAGGTGTTCTAAATATCAAGTTTTATTTAAATCCAATCACCCATTCAACAGCTAAGCTTGCCACTAGATTCCGGACTCCCCATCCCTCCACTCCCCCCACGATGGTCGGATCGGGGAAACTACATTATCAAGTCAATTTGTTCGGGTCCCTGAGAAGCCTGCCAAGTATAATCGTCCTAGCACATCAGGAAGTACCAAACTCGTGGGGTGACTATAAATTCGGACCACCCCCCCCCCCCAAATCCCCGACAGTGACCGGATGCGGTCCGTTTATGTCATTCACGTATCTAGGACTTGTGCTTTTTCTTCTCACCAAGTTTCATCCCGAACCCTCCACTCTAAGTGTTTCCCAAGATTTCCGGCTTCCCCCTCCAACTCCCGCAAATGTCACCGGATCCGGTGCAGATTTAAAATGGGTCGTCTGAGATAGGAGATCTTTCTATATATCAAGTTTCATTAAGGTCCGATCACCCGTTCGTAAGTTGAAAATATCTCAATTTTTCGGATTTCACCTCCCTCCACCCCCCCCCAGACGGTCGGGTCGGAGAAACGACTATTCTCAAGGCAATCTATTCGGGTCCTTGTCACGCCTGCCAAGTTTCATCGTCCTAGCACATCAGGAAGTACCGAACTCGTGGGGTCACTAGAAATTCGGACCCCCCCCCCCAAAAAAAAAAAAAAAACTCCCCCACAGTGAGCGAATCCGGTCCGGTCATTTCAATCACGTATCTAGGACGTGTGCTTGTTCTTTTCCCCAAGTTTCATGTCAATCTCTCCACTCTAAGCGTTTCACAAGATTTCCGATTCCCCCCCTCCAACTCCCCCCAATGTCACCGGTTCCGATCAGGATTTACAATGAGATGTCCGAGACATAAGGACTTTCTATATATCAAGTTTCATTAATATCTGATCATCCGGTCGTAAAAAAAAATACCCCCCCCCCCCCTGCTCGGATCGGGGAAGTGACTATTTCCAACTTAATCATTTGGGGTCCCTGATATGCCTGACAAGTTTCATCGTCCTAGCTTATGTGGAAGTGCCCGAACTAGCAAAACCTGCACCGATCGACCGACGGACAGAAATTGCGATCGCTATATGGCACTCGGCCGATTTGGCCGAAGGTTTTAAGAAACACCGACTGAAACAAATCTATTACGGCGCTTCGCCTGGCAGCAGCAGGTACCGTAGGCTAGTCAATACTACCCATGATCACATGAAGTGAGCGCCGCATGCGAGAATTTTCAAGTGCGCTTTTTCCTGCCAAATTTAACTATTTCCATGCACATTCTAGCTTTGAATGTTTCTTAAATCCGAATCATAAAACTGGCTTAAAACCTCAGTCAAAAGCCGCGCCCTTCCACATAATACAGAATATTACGAAAAGCGTCGCAGGCGGAATTTTTGGAACATTTGTGATGATTTATGATCAGAGCGTCTTTTTGGGATCCGAAATAAAAGTAAGGATTATCGATGAAATCGTATATCAGTCCTTTTTTCCGAGACCAGTGCTTCAATCGTTTCGAGGCTGAGCAAATAAATTGCCGAATCACAGTTATTATATCGAATAAGTTTAGACGGATAGCTTATCCAGGATTCTGTAAGACTACCGAATCCCGGTTATAATATTGTATAGTTTTGGTATCGAAAAACTACCCAATAATATTCGTGTTCGGTATAACTTCGCCAAAACTGGAACTAAAGTCGGGCTTCGTGGTAAGTACTAAATTCTGAAAATTATACCGAATAAATTACCAAATCACAGTTATTATATCAAATAAGTTTAGACGGATAGCTTATTCAGGATTCTGTAAAACTACCGAATCCCGGTTATAATACTGTATAGTTTTGGTATCGAAAAACTACCCAATAATATTCGTGTTCGGTATAACTTCGCCGAAACTGGAACTAAAGTCGGGCTTCGGGGTAAGTACTAGATCGTGAAAATTATACTGAATAAATTACCAAATCCCAATCATGATACAAAATAATCTTGAACGGATAGCCTATTCGGTATCCTGTGTAAAAAAAAATGTACCAAATAGTTCTGCCATCGAAAAATTACCAAATAATTTTGGTAAATTCGCTCACCGATTTTGTGATAACTACCGAATTATGGCAGTTATACCGAATCTCAATCACTATACCGAACAGAATTGTACTTATAGCGTATTTGGGATTCTGTATAACTACGGAATCCCCGTAAATATACCGAATAGTTCTGGTATCAAAAAAATACCGAATAATTGTACTAAAATGTTGGGCATCCGGCCCAAATTTTTCCCAAATCTCAAAAAATTGGGGGTGCTGCAACCCCTCACCCCCCCCCCCTTGCGAAGCCTCTGCCCAAGCAAACAACGAGCCTTAGTCCCCATGGTCAATGCCCCCGCTTAGATTCCTTGAATCACTCATGCAAGCTTACTCGTTCTCCGTCAAGCCAGGCGTCAAGAACTACCGTTAATAAATAAATGACCGTTGATCATTTTTGCCAATACCATTGCATGTTACCACCCTCTTACCACAACTTTTCCCAGTTATTTTTTCCTCCAAGAAAACTTTCCTTGACTATTGATTACCCTAGTCAAGGCAAACTCCTGGGGGAGGCTTTTGCTTATAGTTGTCCCTGGATATTTGGCAGCGTAAGACCTTGAGAGAATTCCAGACTTGAGTTTAGATTCCAAAATACGTGAAGATCTGGCGTGACCTAAAATGACTGACTTGAAGGCACTGTTAACTTATTGAAATAGTTACAACCAGTGCGTTAAAATTAAACAGTGTACAGTGTGACTGTGTCTTTGAAACTGTTAATTTAGATGATTACTTTTAAACAGTGCGTTTACTTTAAATGAACAATTTTGCCTGGAGTGTGACTATGACCTAGCTTAGACGTAAGCAGTGAGATTCTGATCTTGACAGATCTATGTGGTAACAGCCCGCTAGGCCGTGAGATAGGCTGAAACAGGGACAAAGACACTGGTCAAAATGGACCTATCGTTGTGAAAAGTGATCTGGATAGTACAACCGAAAAAGACCTAGATTTTGCTCTGTTGCCAGAAGGACATTGAAACCGGAAAGAATGTCTGGCAATTCTGCAAAGGAGAGATGTGTTTGCCAAATTTGCATATGCGGGTTAGTAGCAACACTACACTGTAATTTGCTACTGGGATTAATCTTGTCTCTACTGAGATAAGATTATCTCTAATTCTGATTAATCTTATCCCAGTTGAGATAAGATTAATCCCAGTAGCAAATACTGCAATTAACATTAATCCTTACTCGGAGAAACTTTTTACAGTGTAGGGAAGGTCAGTGCCGGGTTAAACTTAACCCTGTAGAGTTGAGACAAGATTAATCCCAGTAGCAAATACTGCAATTACACTTAACCCTGTGGAGTTGAGATAAGATTAATCCCAGTAGCAAATACTGCAATTAACATTAATCCTTACTCGGAGAAACTTTTTACAGTGTAGGGAAGGTTAGTGCCGGCTTAACTTAACCCTGTGGAGAGCCCTAGGCCAGAGATGGGTCAAGAACGGATTCAAATCCGAATCAACCATTTCCTGCATAGGATTCAAATCCAGCCTTAAAAAGTCAAATCATACATTAATGGGTTACAAATTAATAATCAAAGCGGACAAAAACGGACTGATGCCTTTGAAAATGAGACCTTGCCAATGATCCGCCTCTCTTTTGGATAGAAAGAGCTGTTGAATAGCTTCGTCTGTAGTGGGGATCGGATTGCCTTGGCACAATGTGTAAAATTGATAAACAACTGTAATGAAGAAGCTTAGAAATTCGAATCGACTCGTGATGTCGAGAGTATAAATCTGAATCCGGCCAGACAAGCAGAAATTCCGAATCCTGCATTTGAATCTGGACTAAAGGAAGAATATTCGGACCTCTCCTCTCGTACGCGGTACTAAAAAGGTTGGGAACCACTGGTATAGACGGTGTTCTTGAAGCTTCGGCTCGTACATATTCCATAAGCTTATATTACTTCATCTCTAATGGCTCCCCAAGTCACCACCATTCAACTGAAAATGATTGCACCAGTGTTGCGATACTGATTTATGAATTGTACTAGATATAGGTCTAAAAATGTACTTCCCAGAAAAAATGTACCAGACTCCAAACAAATTTTTTGTCGCGTGTTGCGCTTTGCGCAACTCGCGCATCTCTTTTTTTACGGTGCAAAACGGATAAGTCAGCTACATTTTATTCGAGCTATATCATATCTCTAAAGCACAACTCTTACTAGAAATTATCTTTTCACAAAGAAGTGGAAGAGAAAATCGTTTCTCGAAAATACTATTACTTTCCACCTGAATTTGGCGATTTTCTTGTTAGCGCTTGTCAATTCTATCCAGCCTTCCTGCTCTCCGACATGGCGGCTGGGCGTAAAACATTTGAAAACTGAATGCGTTGTGGTTAAAAGTGGAAAACCAAACAAATACGAGAAGTCAAATGACACAAGATTCTGATATTCTTGTATGTGAACGAGTTCTCAGCGGACATTGAATATTCTGACAAACTTTGAGTTCCTATCGGGCAAAACTCGGCAAGGCCGAAAAAGCGCTAAAAATTGGTAGGAACAAAACGAAACAATGGAGAAAGATGGGGATTTGAGAAGCTTATAATTCCATAAAGGGGCTACCTATATTATAAAAGACAGAATAAGCAAGAGGGGTCCTTTAACTGTTTTTCCATAAGTTTATTTTCCAGCTTGAACCTGAAGAGGACCCGTGCCAAGAAGGGCCGAAATATAGCTCGAATAAAATGTAGCTGACTTATCTATTTTGCACCGTCAAATTTGATTCGCAGTCAGCTTGGGCTGAAGGAACATCTGTAAGCGCATCTTTCTTCGCGGTACTCCACTAATCTATACAATATCTTTCTTTTCGCTTATTTGTCTCTCTTTCCTCCCTTTGGCTCTCTTTTCTTTTCTATCTCCCTTTTCTGCACCTTTGTGTCTTTGGGATAGAGATTGGCAGGAAGGAGTGCAAATGTGCCTATGGCCGTATATTATTTCTGCCAAACCTATGTATCTGCCAGAAAGGAAAAGTGGTTGAGTCGCGAAAAAATTCGACTGGATCCTTGAGGCATACGGACACAGAAATGACTCTTTCGAGTTAGAGCTCTAGTTAATTGCCCCGTTCTCTCTCTACGAGTCCGGCTCTGGCCTATTCAATTCTCGAGTAAATTCCACGGCCATTTGGGACGCTCGCAAATCCCTCCCTATTCTCCATATCAGCTGAACTATTTTCTTTGAAACAGACTCATCACATCACCAACTAGGTCCAAGTTGCCTGGGCAACGCGGAGTGTTGCGAGGATAAGAATGGATACTCGACAAGACCTCAAAAAAACTCCTCGGTAATTCCACAACTTCCCTGTAAAATAAAGGAACGCTCCGCTTTGAGATAATTTAACCTGCAGTATTTTACATTTTAGCGTTTTTATCTTCCATCGGACTTTAGCTGTCCGAACTCGGAATAAAACCTCCGAATTGGATGATTCACAGTAACTAAAGTCCGAAGTAGGAGAGGCTTATTACATTAGTTGTGTTTTTGCAGATACCATGGTATCTGATACTACGGTCTTAAGTCATTTTTGCAGTTATCGTGGTATCTGATACCACGGTCAAAAGGAGTAGTTATCGTGGTATTTAATATTCAGATACCACAGTCCGACCGTGGTAACTGATCCTGGTATCCGAAAAAGTCATTTCAATTGGTGAGAAAGAAGTTTGGTACTTAGGGATGTGACTGAAAACCAGTTTTTGGGATCCCAAAACGTAAGTGGAGGGATACCTATGACATCGCAAAAGTTGTCCGTCAGTCCGTCCGTCTGTAAGCACGATAACTCTCGAAGAGAACGAGATATTTTGATGAAACTTGGTACGAGGATTGTTTGGGTCAAGGGTAAGGTCAAGTTCGTAGATGGCCTCTGTCGCCCTATATTTGGGGGTGGGGGAGGGGGTTCAATTTAAGGGACAAACAAAATATTTTTAAACAGCTAATGTGATAGTCGATTATGGGGTAAGAAGACATGCTGAGCACGATGGTGACAATCATTTTCTCGCCGGACAAGTAGTTCGTCCGGAATCCGGCAAAAAACGGAAAGTTTGTTAAAAGTAAAAGTTTTATTTGAAGTTGATTAAATGTTTGGTTTAGAGGTAAGAAGACATGCTGAGCACGATGGTGAAAACCATTTTCTCGCTGGACGAGTAGTTCGTCCGGAATCCGGCAAAAACCGGAAAGTTGGTTAAAAGGAAAAGTTTCATTTGAAGTTGATCAAATGTTTGATTTAGGGGTAATAAGACATGCTGAGCATGATAGTGAAAATCATTTTGTCGCCGGATAAGCAGTTCGTCCGGAATCCGGCCAAAACCGGAAAGTTGGTTAAAAGTAACAGTTTCATTTGAAGTTGATTAAATGTTTGATTTATGGGTAAGAAGACATGCTGAACCCGACGGTGAAAACCATTTTTCTCGCCGGACAACTAGTTCGCCTGTAATCCGGCCAAAACCGGAAAATATGTTAAAAGTAAAAGCTTTATCTGAAGTTGATTAGATGATATATTTAGGAGTAAGAAGAGACGCTGAGTCTGTATATAATGATCATTTTTTACCCGGACAAATAATTAGTCCGGAATCCGGTTGTACCCACATTTTTTTTAAGTCAAAATTTTATTTAAAGTTGATTAGATTTCTTCATAGGGATAAGGAGATACGCCGGCTTCGTTTCTGAATTTTTCTTTTTTTGCTGGACTAGTAGTTCGCTCGGAATTCGGGCGAAACCGCAATTTTGGCAGTAGTAAAGCATGAAGTTTCGGTCAATATCGTCAAAATATATATGGCTTATAGAGGTATAAATAGATAGATATAATATCTGAACTCGGTTTTCTCTGATGATTAGCCTGGCGAAGACAAGACCGAATTGTCTGGATTAAATCTTAGATTTTTGGGATCCCATCGACACCTTTGGTCTTGTTTCTTTTCGGATGACTTCGAAAAGCGCAAAACCGTATATCAGATATCACGGTAATGAAAAACGACTCATTGTAGATCAAGTTACCGTGGTAACAGATACCATGGTATCTGCAAAAACGCAACTATTGTTATTACAGACGTTAAAATCTGTCATAAATTCCCTATACAAATTCCTACCTGGAGGACTCCAGCACGCCATCTACTTTGCCAAATACAACTTATTTCATAACTAATTTTCGTATAAAATTCCTATCTGTAGGACTCGTTCACGCCATCTAGTCTGTCAAATAACACTTATTTAATGACGCTATCTGATGCGACCAAGATTCAAAACGCTTATCGAAAGGTCTGAGTTTAAGGACATGTCGTTCTTATGATAGTAATTTATAATACATCAGTAGTATTTCCATCTATTCTCGTTCCCGAGATTCTATATACACTTCATAAGTGTATCCTATCTGCTCCAGTGGCAATACAAGTATTATCACGCTTGCCATGTTTGTTTTCTTGACGTGGCTTACATGAGCCCGATCATTATCTCCAAGGAGCTTCTTCGTCCGGAGACCGGCTATGCAAATTTACTTTTTTCCAGGACAAGGGACATTTAATGAGGCTAACAACAGCCGAAGCCGTGTTAAACTTTCTGGAAGCTAGCTTAGTAGTAAAGTGGTCAACTATTTCAGAACATATATTCAAACAATGCATACAACGGATACGTCAGATACAGGGCTCAAGGAGTATCTACATTTCAGGACATCTGAGTCACTATGTAGTGCGAGGTAGTCTTTAAAGGACCCCTCGCACCATTTACTCTTCAACTATTTTAAAATATTTGAATACTTTAAAACTATGCTATGCTTTCAACAAATAACACACGGTTTTGGCTGTTTTAAGCCTTTCCCGAGACCCGTTGACTTGTAGCGAAAACAGGGAAACAATTAGCATAGCCGGTTTCTGGGATCCCAAAACATAAGTGGAGGACAATGAGTGTGACATCGCAAAAGTTTTACCTCTGTCTGTCCGTCTGTCCGCACGATAACTCTCGAAGGGATTTGAGATGTTTTGATGAAACTTGGTGGTGGCCCAAACCGGATAATTTGTTAAAAGTAAAAGTTTTATTTAAACTTGATAAGATGTTCGATTTGCGAATTGCGAGTAAGAAGACATGCTGAATCCGCACATGACGAGCATTTTCTCATCGGACGTATAGATCGCTCGGAATCCGGGTGAAACCGGACAATTTATTAAAAGTAAAAGTTTAATCTGAAGTTGATTAGAGGTTGTATGTAGTGGTAAGGAGACATGTTGAATTCGTTTTTGATCGTTAGTTTTTTGCCAGACAAGTAGTTTGTCCGGAATCCGGCCGAAACCGGAAGTTGGGCAGAAGTAAGGAAGGAAGGAGATACGACGTAAGCGATAGGGTAAACCATATGCTGAATCCGTATCTGAATATTTGACAGCGCAAAACGGAATTTATCAGAACTTGTTACTTACTTACCTGGGTATGCAATTGGAGCGAATCTGAAAGAAACTGCAAACCTAGTACTGAAAAATTATGCTCGAAAGATCTGGGCCGCATGCGCATCCCTGGCTTCAAACATTTCGTATCTGAGTAGAGCACACCGTATTTGACAGAGCAAACCAGATACGCCAGCTGAATTTCAACATCATCATAATCATCATTTTATTAACAACCCGTCACTGAACAAAACTACCTACTCGCTCTTGCTCCTGTTTGGTCTTTTTTTAATTGTGGTAAGAGGAAGCAAGTTCACCGCCTTTATTTTAAATTTGCAAAGTATTTGATAGGACTGCCAGCGTGGGCAAGTATTCTGCAGAGAAAGTATCGATTGGTAAGCCCAGCGGGAGTTATTGAGAAGCGTATTAGTGATTTTTCTACTGAATGTCAGGAGTCATTCCATCTTTGGTCATTTCTGTTTGTTCCGAGTTCGTAGTTATCGAAGTATGTTTTTCCTTTCCGTGTTTCTCTTTCGTTATTCTTGTTTTTTTACTCCGTCTTTTCTGGGCCTCGCCCAGTTTTGTTCAGTGACGGGTTATAAATAAAATGATGATGGTGATGATGTTGAAACTCAGCTGGCGTATCTGGTTTGCTCTGTCAAATACGAACTTGGTCTTCTTCGATTAAAGTAAAATGTTTAAGAAGTCTGCTGAAGACCGAATATCTGTCGGGAGCAAATTGTCGGGAGCAAATATTAAAATTTTGGGATACCATCGAAACCTTTGGTCTTCTTCTGATGGAAAAACTTCTCGCAGAAAACCGTCGACAGCGTGATATACATCGAAGGTAGCAAAACACGGCAAGTGAGAAAATCACCGTGGTTTCGTTAGAGGGGTTAGAATGTACCGTACGAAACTGGGGTCTACGGGTTTAGAAATAAATGAGTGAGTACGGAAGTAGGTGGCATTAGTATTATAGGTAAGGCAGGTCCTTTAAGTGCCCTAGCCAAGAAGACCCGAAATATCCCAAAATTAAAAATAGTAAACATACACTGGTAGCACTGGACTAACATAGATACAGCAAGGGGTTTGGCAGTCGAGTTTGTTTGCGTACGCACCCTGTGTCCGAGTACTCGGTCTCATATACACCGTCTACTCAGGGGTGCACCACCCCTCAGCAGATGCGAATATTTTAAAGTTTAACCGAAAAGGGGACAATTTAATTACACATCACTTGTTCACTTAAATTGGCTTGAAGACCCGCTGAAAATGCGTTACTTCGTTGTTCCGCTATTGACAAATAATCGATATTCAAATAGTGGAATTCCCATGTGGTTTGTGGTGCGTCTATGCGCTTGTATTTTGTTGTATGAATTACAAGAAAGATGTATGATTTTTTTATGTTTTTTTTCAGGCATTAAGCAATCTTCACCGGTCTTACCACTGCCCACTGAAAAGCAGCGTTTTTGTTGAAATTAAAATTTCCCACGTCATATTAGAATTTACGCTCTAAAGACGGCCGTAAATATTCTGAACGTCATAACTAGAGCAGATAGTGGAAAAACAAAAAAAAATCCTTTGCAGATATCCAAAAATTCGAAGTATTCAGTTAAATGACACAAAATAAGTTGGCTTTTCAGTTAAACTTTAAAGTTACAAAAAAAGTTTTTAAACTTCAAACTAAACTAAGCGAGGGGTTGCCCACTCTCAATTTTACTATAAAGCAAGTGAAAATAAATAAATAAAATAGGGAAGACTGGGAAGCATGTATTCAAACAATGCATAAAACGGCACTTTTTGATAGCACTTTTCGCATTGCGTTAGCGTTACAGGCTTACTTTTATTTAAATTTTCTAGGTCCCCTTTTTTGGGAATGAGTTTTACCAATCCTGTCGTGTTTCTGGTGGACCACCGCATACGTCAGCTATGATGCTTTGGTAGCTACAAAAAGCACCGGCTGCCACGTGTTAGAACGTTAAAATGTGCATGTTTGGAAGCAAACTCCCCTAATTTATCGCCAGCGCCGCTGATTTCTGTCGGTGCCAGGATGGGTGTACACCAAGTGCCTGGGAATTGGTAACCCCTAGGAACTAAGTCGTTCCACCCATTCTTATTTCCGAGGCTTCTTATCTCATACTGTGTTTGAATGCACCGTAACATAGATTTTCAGATTTTCCTTGTTTTGCTGTTTTACATGTGTACCAGACTCTTCAGTTACTGTCTACGCCAGTCTACGGTACACTCACTGGTTCGGAAGACCACCCATTTTTCTTGGGAACCACCCTACTTAGAGCATGTTTCACCCTTCTAACAATACTAACTATTAGTTACTATTTCGTTCCAACCTCGTGAAAAGTTACTATGCTGACACTTCCAACTATTTGCTTACCACGCTCGAGAGCGTAGTAAGCGTGTTAACTACGAATCTCTGATGTGACTGGCCGGATTAGCCCGTGGCACGATATTTTGGTGGAATTAGAAAATGTGTTCCAGCCTTGACGCCAAAATGCCAGAATTCTTGACATCATGCGTAGTAACCACGGTAACTAGGGTGGAACACGCTCTTACGAGCCAGGAAGTAGCTTTTCATGTAAGCTCTTTAAATGTGTAGCATGTGTTCTGTAGCAGCGATTGTGGCATGCTTGCGAAGCGGCTCAGATTCAGCAAACGATAGAGAATGCTTTGGAAACAGATGATAAGTCCTGCAATACCAAACAGCTACACGAACCCTAACTGCACATAATAGCCAAGCTTCACCTTACAGACTTACAGATACCTGGCACTGCCGAACGGTCTAGCCAAGCCCTCCGGATCTTCATGATACCATGATACCGATCATCATTACCATCCAAATCGTTAAGCTATACTGGGTGTGGCCTCGGCGTCTTTCCATTTCGGCCGTCGATAGCTAATCTATCGACAGGTCACGGATGTCCCTACATATGCCATTTGCCTCCAAATCACAACTGTCATACCCCATTCATTTGCCTATTTACTACGGCTCAGATATGTTGCCTCTATGATACCATCGAGATTCCAGAATCCGGAGTGTCACACATCCCCGACTTCCAGACGTTTCCCCTTCCGGATCCATCCTGCAAAATCTGGTAGTTGAAGCCTGGCTTATTTAATGCGTTCTCAGATTCGGAAGAAAGAAAATGGCAGATGACTCACCAAATTAATGGTCTTCTTTAACACGCACCATAGCAAAAGAACACTAGGGAGTAACGCCAAAACAAAATTGACACACACTCGAATAGCATCGATACTAGCACCACTAGCGATAGAGAACGTCCCTACTGAAACTCATTCGGTCGTTCACCATCGCTGGCTCCGATAACTTCATATTCTAAAAATAACAAAAGAATGATACAGTCTCCATTGTTTCCTTTGTGTGTGCAGACCTCACCTTTGCTTTACTAGAAATTTCTAATCCCGCAAGTTTGTCTCGCTTTAAATGCCGCAAATGTATGTGGGCGGCGCTACGAGCACGGCCCGTTTGCACAGCATAGAAAACATAGGTATTGGCGCTGCTTAGTCCCTTGTGTTATTTTGCTCCGACACACATAGAACACAACCATTTTCCTCAGAAATTAAAGTTCCTCACAATTACTCTAGAGAGTAATCCGCGAACTATGAAAAACTGACACACAGTCAAATCGCAGCGACACTAGCTCCGCTAGAGGACACGAACATCCGTACTGAAATTCAAGCAGTCGTTAACGCGCGCTGGCTCTGATCTGATCCTCGATGTTTGCACCGCATCTCAGCCTTGCTAGAATTGAATTTTCTACGTCCGCCACTGCACACACGAACAATTTGCTGAAGCTTCTCTCGCGAACCGAGCTGGGCGGCGCTGCGACGGAGGCCCATTTTTGATCCATGGGAAGGATAGGTCTTCACATTACTCTGTCTCTAGAGTTATTTCGGTCTGGTTTTCCTAATGCAGATCAAACGTCCATCGAATTAACGTTCCAGCTACTGGATCTGCTGCCCCTATCACGACCTGGAAGAACCTCCAGCCCCCCAAGATTTAGCTGACGTCGTTGATAGAGAATCTTTCTCCTCTTTCTTTTTTTTTCTCCTCTTTAATTATCTTTCAGCCAACATAGATGCGATGGAGGATCACACGTCAGACACCTCAGCAAATCCGTGAGTGAACTCAATCTCATTGAAGGCAACCTAAACGATAACCGTCAAGCTGGCGCGACAGTCACCAACTTGCAAGACTTGAATGGAAACTACAAAGACCCGTTGACATCTCAAGCTGAAAAGCTTATGGATGGCAGCCAAGGCGATGGGCGGTATGGTGGGAGGAGCAGAGAGAGAAGATCCGCAAGAGGAAGTGTACCAACTGGTAAGCAGAACCTAGTTGCAGCCAGGAGCGTCATTCCGGGGGGTGGGAGTGCTGCCCCCTTCCCAGGGAGACCACAACAACCCATTACAAATCATAAGATCTGCAAGAAACAAAGTGATTAGACATAACTGTGACATGCAGTAATGTAAAGTAGATCTGGAGAAGGTCTCCCTCCAGAATTTTAACTTTTTGGGCGGAGTTAATGACCCGAAACGACAACGTTGACCCGACAAACGACAACCCTTGATTTTCGCGAAATGACTCCCCTGGTTGCGGCAACCGGAACCCAAGATTACCCATGAGTGTTTAAAGCTTCAGCGACCATAGAGGCGTTTGCCTGCTAGTTATATTTGTCCTCGGTATCCCCGCTTTATCCGTTTTGTACCGTCAAATATGATTCGCAGTCAGCTTGGGCTGAAGGACTATCCATCACCACAGTACGGAACTTCAAATCGCCCATACATGCCGCCGACAAGTATCCATCTTAGCTGGAAAGAAGAAGAAGAGACAGTTTACTCCAAAACCAAAATGCAGAAGAATCTCCACCCTTTCGACGACCCAATCGAACATCAAAAACAGCAGCCGTGTCCAGAATGAAATCAGAACGTCAACTTTAACTCCAACCAATTTTCAGAGAAGAAGTTTATAAAATCAGATATTTAAGGAAGAATCTTTCATTCTTTTTCCACAAGTTCATTTTCCAGCTTGACCGGCTTGAGCCTGAAGAGGACCCTTGCCAAGAAGGGCCGAAATATATTTTTGCTCTAATAAAATGTAGCTGACTTATCCGTTTTGCACCGTCAAATATGATTCGCAGTCAGCTTGGGCTGAAGGACTATCCAATACCCGCTTTATCGAGTGATGTCAGGGCCACGTTCAGTCACAGTTCTACATAATTTGGTTCGTTAATTGATTATTGTCCATTCCTTAACGTTTCATCCTGGTCAGACCTGGAACAAAGAAATTCACGAAATATTACAGCCATCATCACTCATGGGAAAAAAGGTAAATAAAGTCAGTGACTTTGGTCTGTGATTGGTCCAAAGGTACGTTTCAAATGGCGGAGATGGTTTTTTCCATCTCGGCTGTCTTATATGTTCAGCGTCTTTTCTTCCCAATTTCGACCGTAAAACGGTTTTATTACCGGCTCTATTACCAAGTGTGACTAAATTGGGGTCCAGGCGTACAATTTTTCGTTCAAAACAGTTGCACGTAGTCTTTGCGACATACTGATGACAGACAAATGTGACTAACTGTGACACACTAAGCCACGCCCAAATTGCCTCAACTTGCACAGATGCCGCAATGCGGTAGTTTTGCTGCTTAGAACGGTTGCAAGCTTTAAAGCCTTGTTATTCTAAAAGAAATTTTAGTGTTTATTAGAAGTCAATATTTGTGAAGAATAACGAGACTTACGGAGGGAGGTTTTAGGGGTGAAATACGGGGGAGGAATGGTTGATACGGAGGTTGGAAGAAAACATTCCTAGGGATAAAAATACGGGGGAGGAATGGTTGATACGGAGGTTGGAAGAAAACATTCCTAGGGATTACAAATTTTGTTAGGTTGATCTGTTTGTGAATGTCGCACAAAGAGGACTCTTCTACCTGCCTATCTACTGAATTCCCGCCTTCACTTCTGACCATATCCCGACTAAGATTTTGAAGGCATCTTTGAATCAGAGGCGGCTGTCGGGACTATTATCATCGAGTGCCGAGGTCAAGATAAGAGGCACAGCGACTTGAAAAGAATCCGTAGACGCCAATTAATTTCAGCTAGAAGAAAAGCTGTAAGCGGTAATTCGCGCCGTTGGACTACCGCAGATACGATCCACGTATTTCGATGAAGACTTTCATGACTTTCGGCAAAAAATCTTTTAGATTCTGCTACTGCTAACGGCAAAACGGACAGCGCTCTGCTCCGGCGACACGCGTCGACGACCGACTTACGGACCTACCCAACTAACATAGCAGAGCGACCAATAGCAAGGAAGCTGGGGGAAACGCTCCGCATCGGGAGTGGAAAAATGGACATGATCAGCACGGCTCAAGGCGATTACCAGGCTTTCAGTCCAAAGCGACCATACATTCACAGGACCAATACAAAAATGGCCATGGAAGGAGATATATCAGGGATCTCCCACTCGCAGGATGTTCACAAAAGTGGAAAAGGCGACAGGTGAGTACAGCTTACAGTGTAAGCTGATTGTCGGGGCAATGCAGCGTTAACTGTGTGATTGGGAGCGGATAATTAACACTCCCGGAGACTGTTGTGCCGGATTGAAGTTACAAACTTGCATTAGTCACCAGAATCGAGAAACTCAAATAGGGCCTCGAACTGACTTAGTCCGCGCAAACTGCATTGCATGGCCTTTTTCAGTAGGTACGAAGAGGTAGTATATTACAGATTCAAAGGTTAAATTCAAACGCCAAGCTATCGAAACGAAAACGCGTGCAATCTTTTGAAAACTACTCTGACCTGTTTTTTTTATGACAAAGGGCACTCCCGACACGCATGGCGGTACCCGAGTTCTTTAAGCCAGATTCTTTGAGGGAGATAAGGTCTGATTTAGACGGCTTTTAATCCGTCTCACCCACCCAAATGGGTGGATGAAGAATGGATGTGCAGGACCATGGGAAATAGTTGTTTTATGATTATTAAATAGTTGGCGAGGTTCCTCAGGGTAGCCCTAGCCCATAGGGATAGGTGCTTATTTAAAAAAAAATCACATTTCGTACTTTTTGTCGCTACTCCTCCATCCCTCAGTGACTTTAATTTTAATCTATTTTTACCCACTTTTAACTATTTACGTCACCTAACATTTGAAAATAAGCCCGTGTTGCATTTACTATTCTTCACCCTAAAACTTTCGCTTTGATTTTTTTTTTTTTTTTTTTTTCTGTCCTACAAACCTCGTACCTTCACAACTATACATTAAAATTCTACTCCCAACCAAACTACTATAAGTTACAAAACAAAAACCCAGAAAGATTTTACCATACCATACATATGGAAAAAACAAAAGAAAGGGACACACATATCTTTCCGACTATAAACAACTATAAAACATTTCCAACTCCACGCTATATTTAAATTATACTATAATACGTAAAATACATTTTTGGAAACAAACTCCAGTAGTTTACTTTATCACAATCATAATTATTTATAGAAAGTATTATTTTTGTTTGTTTGTGCTTATTTTTCATGTATTTGCCATGGCCTTTGGCTCTTAATGTAAATAAATCTTATCTTATATTATAACTAGATGGCAGCACATTTGGCTGATCGCCAGTGTTGCCTCTGGTCGATGCAATTTGTCACAGATTTTCGCTTCTTCGACAAAGCCAGAGTTCTGCAACCGGTTCCTTACTAGTAAATACAAAAATGAGGCAAAAAGTTGAGGCATATAATGAGGAAAATAATGCAAGATTTCTCGTTAATAGTTGGTAAAAAAAAAGACTCAGTTTCGTAGGCGCTAGAATTTCAAATTTTTGTCGGTCAAAAGTTAAAGATTCCGTCAGAGAAATGTGGCGATACTGGTTATTACACAAGAGCGAGAAATGGCCGTCACACCCCAACATTTAAACGATGATGTACGTTTTAGGCATACTCTGAGGTCAGTGTATGCACGTGGTAACCTACTCCTTACGAAGTTTTCTTTTTGCTCTTCAGAAGTGAAAACTTTTCTTTTCCGTTCATACTGTACGAGTATTTTTGGTCTTTCGTTGGTTTGCTCCTACAGTAAACAAGAGATAAGTGAGCTGCGTGCGGCTTATAATGATATTTTTCGATATCTTCACAACATACCTCGATCAGCAAGCGCGACTGAGGTTTTCTATGTTTTCCGTGTAGGCCTACGCAATTTCTCCCAACTCCACCTATCGTGTAAAACTTCGCTTAAACAGCGTTTAGTTGAATCTGATAACGAATATATCCTTGTGCTTTGTTCTTCATGGCTCCGCCTGTCTCTGCCAATTTGGCAGAAGTTGTACGAGCCTGGTTAGGTATTTTTGCTTTTTTGTCCATGTGATATTTGCACTTGTTGCCGCGTTCGTTCTTTTTGTCTTCTTCTTTTTTCCCTTTTTTCTTTGCGATATTTTACTGGAGCAAAGTTGATTGATTGATAGGATGGTGGTGGGTTTACACTTTGCGTAAAATCAGAGCATGTTTCACGCAGGTATTTGAGCTAGAAAAAAATGTCTAGCGAAACGGATTTATTCATATATAAAACGGACCGATTTCTTAAAGGACACCTGAACAATGAAACCATAATTGAACACCCCATGGAGATTGCATTTACAGACATGGCCATGGAGAGCATTCTTCTCCCGAGCGTGACGCTTTCAAAATAGGGATGTTCGTTTCTGGAGGCTTGCACATGCAGGCTCCAAGACAACAAGACCAAAGTTTTCGATGGGATCCCACAGATTCAATATCTGATCCAGACGACTGGGTCTTCTCTTAGCCAGATCCAGTCATCGCCAGACTCCTTCAACATTTTTACAATTAAAATTCAGAAACAGATTAAGGCCAAATAGCTAATCACCGGAGAAAACCAAGTTCAGATATGTATTCAGCATGTGTGTCTACCCCTATAAGTCATATCTGTTTTGATGAAAACTTCCTGCCACTTCTGCCAATTTCCCGGTTCCTGCCGAACTCCAGAACTACTTGTCCGGCGAAAAAAGAAAGCTCAAAGACGAAATCAGGGTTTCTTCTTTCCCCAGTAATGAACATCTAATCAACTTCAAATAAAAATTTACCTTATAACATATTTTCCGATTCCAGCCGGATTCCGGTCGAACTATATGTCCGGGTAAAATATGATTGTCATACAGGGACTCAGCCTTCTCTTCTTACCCCTAAATCGCTTATCTAATCAACTAGAAATAAAACTTTAACTTCCAACAGTTTTCCGGTTTTGGCCGGATTCCGGGCGAACTACATGTCGGGTAGAAAATTGTTTTCACATAAGTGTTCAGCATGTCTTCTTGCCCTAAATCGAACATCTAATCAACTCCACATAAAACTTTTAATTTCGACAAACTTTCAGGTTTGGGCCGGATTCCGGTCGAAATACTTGTCCGTCGAGAAAATAGTTTTCACCCTCGTCTTGAGCATGTCTTCCTACCTCTTAATCGAACATCTAATCAACTTCAAATAAAACTTTTACTTTCAAGAAACTTTCCGGTTTGGGCCGGATTCCGGGCGAACTACTTGTCCGATGACAAAATGGTTTTCACCATCGTCTTGAGCATGTCTTCCTACCTCTAAATCGAACATGTAATCAACTTCAAATAAAACTTTTACTTTCAACAAACTTTCCGGTTTGGGCCGGATTCCCGGCGAACTACTTGTCCGATGACAAAATGGTTTTCACCATTGTGTTCAGGATGTCTTCTTACCCCATAATCGACTATCACATTAGCTGTTTCAAAATATTTTGTTTGCCCCTTATTTTGAACCCCCTCCCCCACCCCTAAACGTAGAGCTACAAAGCCCATCTACGAACTTGACTGGTCCGACGACCCAACGAATCCTCACACCAAGTTTCATCAAAATATCTCATTCCCTTCGAGAGTTATCGTGCTTACAGACGGACGGACGGACAGACGGACAACTTTTGCGATGTCATAGGTATCCCTCCACTTACGTTTTGGGATCCCAAAAAGCGCAACTCATTCAAATCTTGTATAGCGCTGGCCGGATCGTACTGGAATTTCTTCTAGATATACGTTTGAGCTTAACTGGTTAACAAATATTCCAGAAGAAGGGTTGATTGGAGACAGTTGTTCATTTCTAAAATTGTTCGGGACTGAAATAAGGACAGATGCAAAATGGATCAAAAATCATAGCTTGGAAACACTATTTCGTATATGGATTTGGTTTTCTGCAGGCAATGTTAACGGGATAGGGATGATACTGGGTACTCTTCATGCAGGTGTCCTTTAAATACGTCCGTATTGCTAGAGGTCTTTTCAAGCTCAAATAAGTGCGTAAAATAGGCTCGGATTTACGCAGAGTGTAAACGTAGTATGGGATGGGAGGCGGTTCGACTGCGACAGGAGGATACTCGTCTATAGCCAGGCAGTAGATTAATGGTGGGGGAGCTAGAGGAGCCTATGAATGAATGAATGTATTCCCAAAAAGAACTATGCGCCATGGGGGGACAACAACATAAAAATAAATAAGTACCGTTCCAAATTTTCAAAACTCGACTGAAAATTCTAATAACTAATTAAATAACTAATAAACTAATAATTATACCTGTCACAACTTTAACCTACAATACAACTGCTTATGGCATTATGGTGCTTATGGCAACCCTTAGGAATCTACCCAACCGTCGCAAATCATGGAACATTTTACTACCCATCAAATCTTAAAGGACCCATCGCACTATTTACTCTTCAACTTACAGTATTTTAAATTATTTCCATACTTTAAAACTATGCTGTGCGTTCAACAAATAACCCACGGTTTAGGCTGTGTCAAGCCTTTCCCGAGACCCGTTGACTTGTAGCGAAGACAGTGAAACAATTTACATAATCGGTATTTGTGATGGAAAAACTTCTCGCAGACAACCGTAGACAGCGTGATACACATCGAAGGTATCAAAACACGCCAAGTGAGAAAATCAGCGTGGTTTTTTTAGAGCTGTTAGAATGTACCGTACAAAGTTGGGATCTCCGGGTTTAGAGATATATGGAGTGGTTATGGAAGTAGGTTGCATTTAGGTAAGACAGGTCCTTTAAGAGCCCCAGCTTGGATAACCTCCTTACCAAAATTTCATTAATTTTGTGTGAAAATAAACTAAACTATCAACAAGTTTACATGTTCCAAAAGGTACTTGTTCAGGACCACTGCGGTACATTGCATATCTCCCAACCTACCTAGACGCACCGACAATAGTCGTTGGTAGTCATTCGTTTTCTTCGCTTCTGTTTCCCATACTTCATCTCTTTCTCCTTTGTGTTGCTGATGGGCAATACATTTCATTCATTCACGGGCCAGGGAAAATGGGAAGAACTACCGCCCGTGCACCGCAGAAAAGGAAAGCATCGACCCCTCGCTTTCCATTCCAGATGTATTGGAGTCTCCAAGGAGGCATCCAGCAGGGAAACTGATTAGCGGTTGATAAGTTCTGAACTCAAGAAAGCCCCTTGGGTCATTGTTTGTTCGTTGTTATGCGACAAAAAGTTGACATGCATGCGACTAGCATGGGACTACTAATAAAGTAGAACCAAAACACTATAAGCTATCATTTTTTGCATTTCTAGATTGACTGTTTAGTCTCCACTGCATTTAGTGTTTTTGGGATGCCAAAACGTAAGTGGAGGGATACCTATGACATCGCAAAAATGTCCGTCTGTAAGCACGATAACTCTCGAAGGCAATGAGAAATGTTGATGAAACTTGGTGTGAGGATTCATTGGGTCAAGGGTAAGGTCAAGTTCGTAGATGGGCTATGTAGCTCCATATTTAGGGGTGGGGGAGGGTGTTCAAATTAAGGGACAAACAAAATATTTTTAAACAGCTAATGTGATAGTCGATTATGGGGTAAGAAGGCATGCTGAGCACGATAGTGAAAATCAATTTCACGCCGGACAAGTAGTTCGTCCGGAATCCGGCAAAAACCGGAAAATTGGTTAAAAGTAAATGTTTTATTTGAAGTTGATTAAATGGTCGATTTAGGGGTAAGAAGACATGCTGAACACGATGGTTGAAACAATTTTCTCGCCGAACATGTAGTTAGTCCGAAATCCAGCGAAAACCGGAAAGTTGGTTAAAGTAAAAGTTTAATTTGAAGTTGATTAAATGTTTGATTTATGGGTAAAAAGACATGCCGAACACGATGGTGAAAATCATTTTCTCGCGGGGCAACTAGTTCGCCCGGAATCCGCCAAAACCGGAAAATTTGTTAAAAGCAAAAGTTCGATTAGATGACAGATTAAGGGGTAAGAAGATAGGCTGAGTCGGTATATGACAATGATTTTTTACCCGGACATATAATTATTCCGGAATCCGGTTGTAACCGGATTTTTTTTAAGTCAAACTTTTATTCAAAGTTGATTAGATGTTCTTTATAGGGATAAGGAGATACGCTGGTTTTGTTTCTGATTTTTTTTTTTTGCTGGACTAGTAGTTCGGTTGGAAATCGGCAGGAAGTCTCGGTCAGTATCGTCAAAATAGATATGGCTTATAGAGGTATATCTGAACTTGGTTTTCTCTGATGATTAGCCTGTCCAAGACTGGATCTGGCGAAGACAAGACCCGATTGTCTGAATCAAATATTAGATTTTTGGGATCCCATCGACACCTTTGGTCTTGTTGTTAATTAAACTAGCAGTCCTGAAAGCTGAAACTCCCACAGCCGCCGGAACCATGGTTAGGCACATAGTCGCAAAATAGATATGTCTTTGCAGATACCATGGAATCTAACCCCCCGATCTCAAGTCGTTTTTGGGATCCCAAAACGTAAGTGGAGGGATACCTATGACATCACAAAAGTTGTCCGTCTGTCCATCTGTAAGCACTATAGCTCTCGAAGGGAATGAGATATTTTGATGAAACTTGGTGTGAGGATTGTTTGGGTCAAGAGTAAGGTCAAGTTCGTAGATGGGCTCTGTAGCCCTACATTTAGGGGTGGGGGAGGGGGTTTAATTTAAGGGGCAAATTGAACATTTTTAAACATATAATGTGATAGTCGATTATGTGGTAAAAAAAAAAAATGCTGAACACGATGGTGACAACAATTTTGTCATCGGACAAGTAGTTCGACCGGAATCCGGCCAAAACCGGAAAGTTTGTTAAAAGTAAAAGTTTTATTTGAAGTTGATTAGATGTTCGATTCAGGGATAAGAAGACATGCTGAACATGATGATGAAACACATTTGTTCGCCGGACAAGTAGTTAGCCCGGAATCCGGCCAAAACTGGAAAGTCTGTTAAAAGTAAAAGTTTTATTTGAAGTTGATTAGATGTTCGATTTAGGGATAAGAAGACGTGCTAAACACGATGGGGAAAACCATTTTCTCGCCGGGCAAGTAGTTCGCCCGGAATTCGGCCAACACCAGAAAGTTTGTTCAAAGTAAAAGTTTTGTTTTAAGTTGATTAGATGTTCGATTAAGGGGTAAGAAGACATGCTGAACCCTTGTGGGAACAGTATTTTCTACCAGGACAACTTGTTCGGCCGGAATCAGGCCAAACCGGGAAATTTGTTAAAAGCAAAAGTTTTATTTGAAGTTGATTAGATGACAGATTTAGGGGTAAGAAAACACGCTGAATCTGTATATGACAATCTTTTTTATTTACCTGGACATACAGTTCGTTTGGAATCCGGTTGAAACCGGATTTTTTTTTATAAGTTGAACTTTTACTTGAAGTTGATTAGATGTTCTTTATACGGATAAGGTGATACGCTGAATTCATTTGTGACCTTTTTTTTTTCTGGACAAGTATGGTAGTTCGTTCGCAATTGTCTGGATCAAATATTAGATTTTTGGGATCCCATCGAAACCTTTGGTCTTGTTGCAGTTGTCGTGGTATCTGATACCACGCTCAAAAGGCGTTTTTGCAGTTATCGTGGTATCTGGCCAGCTATCAATGTACCACGGTCCGATCGTGGTATCTGAAAAAATCATTTCACTTTCATCAATTTTTGTCAAATTGGTGGGAAAGAAGTTTGGCACTGACTGATCGGACTGAAAATCAGTTTTTCTTTTGGGATGACTTGGAAAGCGCCTCGGAAAGCGCAATTTCGTCAATTGTCGTTTTTGCAAAACAACCTAACGTTTTTGCAAAACAACGTAACATACGGTTACTGCAAACACGACTAATTACAGATCCAGTTACCGTGGTAACAGAAACGCAACTGATGAATGGTATATGCTAATATGCTAATGGTATATGCTGTTTACCGCAGTAGCTTTATAAGGGAGTCTGTTCGACTTTTAAATCCCTACGTGATCTGAGTTCAGACCGGCGTGAGCCAGGTTAGTTTCTACCCTCAAGCTATCTTTTTTATACTAGTACGAAAGGACCTTATAAATTTTACCAACTTGGCAGATAAATGCATTAGATTTAGGATCTAATTATAGGATTTTCCTAGTTGGTAGGTTTTATCCTATTGTTTACTTATCAATTTTAATTCAAGTGGTAGTATACCTATTGAAGGTGTTGTTGGAGATCTAGGCACGAAATAGGGTAAACTTAATTGGTCATAACGCTTTATTTCTATGTGAAAAGGTGTTATTCTTGAAAGTGTAATGCGCAATCTGTTATGAAACTTCTGACAGTGCATAGAAAAGCGCCACCGATTTTTAAAACTCTTGCTTTGTCCAAGTTGGCTGTGCATCGGGAGACTTTTATATTTGCTCTGCGACTAGACGGCTTATAATAATAAATGTTCCAGCGTAGAAACTAATATAACGTCGAGTAAATCCGTTAAGATCCTGGGTGTCACATTTGATGACGATCTTTGGCAAACTCACGTCAGTCACATAATAGGCAAAGGGTCTCCCCTCTTGAAGGCTTTCTCATATCTAAAGACATTCGGGCAGGCCGGAATCCAGGAATTTATTTCGGGGGGGGGGGGGGGGTGCCTGCGGGTCGCACAAAAAAGTACAAAAAAGACACAGATCAGAGGGAAAAGCCTATAAAACTTAGTATTTTTGTATGTTTCGGGGGGAGGGGTCAACCCCCTACCCCCCCCCCCTGGATACGGCCTTGCATTCGGGATAAGGTCACTCTTGAATTGTTACAAAACTTAGGTTAGACTGCAACGAAATACGCATGCAGCTGACTGTAGAGCAAGCTGATAAAACCGAAACAATTCAGAAGCGAGCATGCAAGATAATTCTTGGACCGTCATACACTGACTCCCGAGTCCAGCCTTTCAAAACTGGACGAAACGTCACATCGCAAGCGCAGACATCACCTACTGATGAAATTTGGGATGTTACTACTGTGTTCCGACTTCCGATCACCACAGAGGAATTCTACCGGACTTCCAGAGCCCAAATCGTGAGCAAAACAAGACCAAAGGTTTCGATGGGATCCCAAAAATATCTGATCCAGAGAACTGGGTCTTGTCTTAGCCAGATCCAGTCATCGCCAGACTCCTTGAACATTTTTACAATTAAAATTCAAAAACAGATTAAGGCCAAATACCTAATCACCTGAGAAAACCAAGTTCAGATATGAATTCAGCATGTGTGTTTGTCATATCTGTTTTGATGAAAACTTCCTGCCACTTCTGCCAATTTCCCGGTTTCGGCCGAACTCCAGAACTACTTGTCCAGCAAAAAAAGAAAGCTCAAAGACGAAATCAGGGCATCTTCTTTCCCCAGTAATGAACATCTAATCAACTTCAAATAAAAATTTAGCTTATAACAAATTTTCCGAGTCCAGCCAGATTCGGGTCGAACTATATGTCCGGGTAAAATATGATTGTCATACAGGGACTCAGCATCTCTTCTTACCCCTAAATCGCGTATCTAATCAACTAGAAATAAAACTTTAACTTCCAACAGTTTTCCGGTTTTGGCCGGATTCCGGGCGAACTACATGTCCGGGTAGAAAATTGTTTTCACATAAGTGTTCAGCATGTCTTCTTGCCCTAAATCGAACATCTAATCAACTCCAAATAAAACTTTTAATTTTGACAAACTTTCCGGTTTGGGCCGGATTCCGGTCGAAATACTTGTCCGTCGAGAAAATAGTTTTCACCATCGTTTTCAGCATGTCTTCCTACCTCTAAATCGAACATCTAATCAACTTCAAATAAAACTTTTACTTTCAACAAACTTTCCGGTTTGGGCCGGATTCCGGGCGAAATACTTGTCCGTCGAGAAAATAGTTTTCACCATCGTCTTCAGCATGTCTTCCTACCCCCAAATCGAACAACTAATCAACTTCAAATAAAACTTTTACTTTCAACAAACTTTCCGGTTTTGGCCGGATTCCGGGCGAACTACTTGTCCGATGACAAAATGGGTTTCACCTTCGTGTTCAGCATGTCTTCTTACCCCATAATCGACTATCATATTAGCTGTTTCAAAATATTTTGTTTGCCCCTTAATTTGAAACCCCTCCCCCACCCCTAAATGTAGGGCTACAAAGCCCATCTACGAACTTGACTGGTCCAACGACCCAACGAATCCTCACACCAAGTTTCATCAAAATATCTCATTCCCTTCGAGAGTTATCGTGCTTACAGACGGACGGACAGACGGACAACTTTTGCGATGTCATAGGTATCCCTCCACTTACGTTTTGGGATCCCAAAAAGCGATCTTCGAAAAAAATCGGACATCAGCTGCTAGAAATACCCCCAGCTGCCTCGTCTGAGAGGTTTCTCAGGTCCTTTGTACCATACTTTGTGAAGAATTAAAATTTGACTACTTGATTGATTGACTTCTAACTGTATATGCATATACAGTTTGATTCGTAAGTGTATTGATTTGAAAGTGTATTATACCTTGTTCTTATATTGACAATCCTATATTTTCACTTTAAGAGATATTTGGAAATAAATGACTGATTGATTGTAGCGTACTAGAAGGATCAAGGGTTATTTCACAGATCTAGTGACATATCTACCTTGTTCTTATATTGACAATCCTATATTTTCACTTTAAGAGATATTTGGAAATAAATGACTGATTGATTGTAGCGTACTAGAAGGATCAAGGGTTATTTCACAGATCCTAAGTGACCTCTCTCTCACCGTCCACAGTTATGTCAAAAGTGGGAGGATCTCCAGAATGCATATATATTCCATCTGCTATTTCCCCTGCAAAGTTACTTTGAAGTCCTCGCCAATGAAGCTGGGCGAGCCACACGGTTCTCAATTTCCCGGCTTCCAACCCCTGTCGAACAGTGGTCGAGTCCAACTGATGAAAATAACTTCTTTCATAACGCGCAAGAAGGCGTACAATAGTTGCGTTTTTGCAGATACAATGGTATCTGATACCACGAACTAAAGTCGTTTTTGCAGTTATCGTGGTATCTGGCCAGTTATCGTGGTATCAGATATTCAGATACTAGACTCTAAAGTAAAACACAACGTTTTTTGGGGTCCCAAAACGTAAGTGGAGGGATACCTATGACATCACAAAAATTGTCCGTCCGTCCGTCCGTCTGTAAGCACGATAACTCTCGAAGGGAATAAGGTATTTTGCTGAAACTTGGTATGAAGATTGTTTGGGTCAAGGGTAAGGTCGAGTTCGTAGATGGGCTCTGTAGCTCTATATTTGGGGGTGGGGGAGGGGGTTTAATTTAAGGGACAAACAAAATATTTTTAAACAGCTAATGTGATAGTGATTATGGTGTAAGAAGACATGCTGAGCACGATGGTGACAATAATTTTCTCGCTGGACAAGTAGCTCGTCCGGAATCCGGCAAAAACCGAAAAGTTTGTTAAATGTAAAAGTTTCATTTGAAGTTGATTAAATGTTTGAGTTAGGGGTAAGAAGACATGCTGAGCACGATGGTGAAAACCATTTTCTCGCTGGACGAGTAGTTCGTCCGGAATCCGGCAAAAACCGGAAAGTTGGTTAAAAGTAAAAGTTTCATTTGAAGTTGATTAAATGTTTGATTTAGGGGTAAGAAGACATGCTCAGCATGATGGTGAAAATCATTTTGTCGCCGGACAAGCAGTTCGTCCGGAATCCGGCCAAAACCGGAAAGTTGGTTAAAAGTAACAGTTTCATTTCAAGTTGATTAAATGTTTGATTTATGGGTAAGAAGACATGCTGAACCCGATGGTGAAAACCATTTTCTCGCCGGACAACTAGTTCGCCTGTAATCCGGCCAAAGCCGGAAAATATGTTAAAAGTAAAAGCTTTATCTGAAGTTGATTAGATGATATATTTAGGGGTAAGAAGAGACGCTGAGTCTGTATATAATGATCGTTTTTTACCCGGACATATAATTAGTCCGGAATCCGGTTGTACCCGCATTTTTTTTAAGTCAAAATTTTATTTAAAGTTGATTAGATTTCTTTATAGGGATAAGGAGATACGCCGGCTTCGTTTCTGAATTTTTCTTTTTTTGCTGGACTAGTAGTTCGCTCGGAATTCGGGCGAAACCGCAAATTTGGCAGTAGTAAAGCAGGAAGTTTCGGTCAATATCGTCAAAATAGATATGGCTTATAGAGGTATAGATAGGTAGATAGAATATCTGAACTCGGTTTTCTCTGATGATTAGCCTGGCGAAGACAAGACCGAATTGTCTGGATCAAATCTTAGATTTTTGGGATCCCATCGACACCTTTGGTCTTGTTATATATGCAACGCTGCCGGCCCTATGAACCAGTTTTCAGAATTTGCCAGTTTTCTAGTAAAGCGTTTCTCCTATAAACCGTTTAGCGAATCCGTTTCAAGAGAAAACGTACCGCACAAGAATATATTGCAGGAGAAAGCGTTTCTATCTGCAAAAGCGTTTCTTAGAAAACTGAGCGTTGCATGCTGAAGGGTTGCAGCTACATAACGTTTCATCGGGAATTCATGCCAGAATTACACGTGAGACATAATAATGCTCCGATGAAACACAAGCTTCCTTCTTCTGATTTGGATAGTCTTCTGCGCGATACATTAGTTAAGAGACGATGAAAATCAATGATCGATGCAAACGTCTGACCTCCACGTTTGAAAAATCGTGAGTTTTCTGAAAAGGCTTCTTACTGCAGCAATCTCACAGAAATTCCTCTCCTATCCATATCACCATTACCATTTATATACATGTATAGTCAACAATAATGACTTTATAAGCTAATATTTTATTCATTAAGAGTTTAGAAGACAAGAGCTACAAGCTCGTATGGAACTTGCAACGCTGTATCAGACGATGAACATAGGAATAAGCAAACCCCTTGAGATAAGAATGATAATCGGTCCTTTGAAATCGTGAGAATGGATCGTTCTTAAAAACTATTCTATTTATGCATTTGGCTGTGATGATGATCACTTTAAGGGCGCTAGAACATTCATCCGTAACGAACACTCTTGCACAAATGATGATAAGCTCATCGAAATCATGAAAATATGTATTTTGCTCAAAATAATTGTTTTTGCTTTCAGGAAATCACAAAACCCTTGAGGCAAAACAGATCATGGGCCCTTGGGGATCACGAATATAATTATATCTTTTGGTCAAAAGTGTTTTTTTTTACTTTTCGGTAAGATATGTACTTTAAGGGTGCTGAAATTCATTTCTTCGCAAAATCCTTGAGGCATAAACGATCACGGGCTAATGGGGATCATGAAAAAGTATATTTTGCTTTAATAGTACTTCAAAGGATGGTCGAATCTGAGAAATGACAATTTCTATGCCAATCTTGTTAAGTCTCTGATGTTCAAAGTCGAGTTTCATCGTCCTTGCGGATCTGGAAGTACCTTAACTCACGGTGACCGGAATTTCGGACCCACACCCCCTACAACTCCCCCAAAGGTGCCCGAATCTGGTCCGGTACTGTGACGTATCTATGGCTTGTGCTTGCTCTTCCCGCCAAGTTTCATCGCTCCACTCTAAGGGTGTCACAAGATTTCTGCTTCTCCCCTCCAACCACCCCCACCCCACATTCATGGGATCGGGTCGGAACTGATCTCGGAAGGCTTTTCCAAATATCAAGTTTCATTCAGATCCGATCACCCCTTCGAAAGTTATACATGCCTCAAGACTCCGGATTCTCCACTCCCCCCCCCCCCCCCCTTTCGACGATGGTCAGATTGGGAAACTGGCTATTTTAAGCCAATCATCTCAAGCCTCCAATGGTCAAGCCAATTTTCATCGTCTTAGCCCCCCCCCCCCTCCCCCAGGGTCCGAATACGGCCCGGTTTCGTCGCTGATGTATCTAGGGCATGTTGTGCTTGTTCTTCCCACCAAGTTTCATCCCAATCGCTCCAGTCTAATCGTGTCACAATATTTCCGGATCTCCCCTCCGACTTCCCCCCCCCCCACATTCATCGGATCCGTTCAGGACTTGAAGTGGGAGATCTGAGACACGAGATTGTTAATGTAAAGTTTCATTAAGATCCTATAAGCCGTTACAAAGTTAGAGATGCCTCAACATTCCGGATTCTCCATCCCTCCACTCCCCCCTCGGTTGTCGGATTGGGGAAGTGACTATTTCCAAGTCAGTTTGGTTGGGTCCCTTATATGCCTGCCAAGTTTCATCATCTTAACTTTCTGGAAGTACCCTAACTCGAGAAGAGTGAACTGACAGACCGATCGACCAACAGACCGAAAAGTGATCTGCATATGGCACTTGAGCAAAGCTGCAAGTGACATAAGAACTGAGCTATTCAAGAAACCATGGATTTTAGTAATTACATATAACTTTGGACGCTTTGGAAACTCGTAAATAAGGCATCAAGAAAACAATCACAGTAATCTTCGAAATAACTCATCAAGAAAATAATGACAGCAAGCTTATAAGCATAAAGATTGAGGTCAAATTGGTTTTTGAAAGGGAAACAAATCATAGTAAATCACATCGAGTTAAAATCATGGCACAAATAAAACAACAAGAAAAAAAATCACAGTAAGTACTTCCACTTCCAAGCGGACTAGATTCTATTATTCCCCCTATGTCTCACCATCAGCACATCTGACAGACATAGTAAAATAGCTCTCAGGTTGACGAGTAGAAAATCTGGAATCTGCTCCATGCAGGTAGTATAGAAAATGTAAGTTACCCATTACCCTATAGAGCCGACTAATAAGTATGTCTATAGACACACATACGTGTTGATTGTGTTGATTTTGAGACAATGGGGGACTAACAGAATCTAGTCCACTTTGAATGCTGAGCCAGAATAAGGCGAATTGATAACTTGAGACTTATCAACAACAAATTAGAGAGCACAACTTAACGCAGCACAACACAAATTCTTTTTAGAAGGAGCATCAGTATTTGAAACCTTGTACTTCTTTCCTTGAAACTACCAGGATAATATTTCAGGATATCCCATCATAGCATACAGATTTTCATGTAATTATACTCTGTACCCACAGCATTCTCTTATTTCTTCCTTTCCACTTGAAAAACTCTTTTGTAAAGCAATATGGTCAAACTGTTGGTAGATGTAGGTTGCAATGGTAAAAAACAATTCTCTCATCCTTTGAGTTCAGCCTCTCAAATAGAACATAAACATAAACTTCTGGGTCAGAACCAGAACAATGTGCTTGACATAAAGGTTGAAGTTTCTGAATTCCAGCAATAATTTCATCAGAAGCCTTCTTACTGACTGTGTGGAGATATTGAAGCTTAATACTGAAGATTAAAAAGATGAGATCATGTTATTTTAAATATGCGAAGCACCTGCTCCACTTAACGAAATTATGCCATAACCATACATTGACGGAGAAATAAAAAATTCAAGATGCAAGTGTGACCCTTTGGGATGTTTCCTCATCGCTTTCAAAAATCATGGACAACAGGGCCCAACCAGCGCACAAAGTCATCCACTGCTTCCTGACTGAAGAATACAAATTCAGTAGCCTATCTTTTTTCTGCGTGTTTATGTGTTTTGTTTATTTTGTTTATTTTCTTCATTTACTCTGCGTTTTCAAAATGGTGGGTCGTAAATGAATTACATAAATAAATTAAGGAAAAGCTTTGCTTCTTCCCGCTCAACTGTCACATCAGGAAAATAGTAACAAACATTTTCTCCAATATCAGTATCACAACAACAAAAATTGGGAATTGAGATAGTATGGGAGGCTGGGGGATAGGCAAAGGTTCAGGAAGGGATGCAGTGTCAGAAGATGAACTAGGGTTAAAAACCCCAAGACAAGACCAGGATAAGACAATTGGGGGATTCACAGTATCAGAAGGATGAACCAACTGGATGTGGACATCCAAACTTGACTTACAAAACTACTATACAAAATCTTTTCTGACAAAAAAAAGGCAGAAAAGCGTATCTCGATCAATCTCCACATGAACAAGACATCTATCGCCTAATGTAACTCAAGAAACAACTCACTGTAGAATTTATAACCACAGTATTTACACCTCAACCTTTCAAGTGACATAGCATTCTAATGCTGATTTGCTGGGTTTGGTCAGGTAAGTTAGTCAGGTGAAAGTAAAACTGATTGGTATTAAATTAGATTGGTATTAGAAAGAGCTCAGAAATTATTCACAGAATTATCAAAAGAAATTAATTAAGGGAATTAGAAATCATTTCTTCACTAAGCTTATGCAGATCGGATTGTAGCTTATGCAGTCTAGTACACTAGCCCCTTTTCAGGCACGGTGCTCAAACGTCTAGCACCATGCCTGGGTGCTAGACGTTCAAGCACTGTACCTTGGATTTCATGTATGGTGCATGGATTTCAGTATACAGTGCACACATCAAAAACACAGTTTCTGTCATAACAACTGAGCACCAGCTCGGACAGGGCTGAAATTACTACCATGAATTAGAGAAATCAAAGACAATCCTTTATATATTTTTCACAACAAAAACAAAAGGGCTCGGCTGATGACAGATGTGAAAAGCCTCATTTCCTTTTCTACATAGTCAAGGATTTTGCATGCAAAGTGTCATGTGCCTCAGCTTTTTCTACCTAGCAGCCAACCAGAATATTGGCTCTTGGGGAATAGATAGGGAAAATACATGGAGAATAGATAGGGTGCTGTTAGGTTTTTCATCTCCATCATCATTAGAGCCCTTTTGTTTTTGTTGTGAAAAATATATAAAGGATTGTCTTTGATTTCTCTAATTCTTAGTAATAATTTCAGCCCTGTCCGAGCCGGAGCTCAGTTATGATGACAGAAACTGTGTTTTTTGTGTATGCACTGTATACTGAAATCCATGCACCATACATGAAATCCAAGGTACAGTGCTTGAACGTCTAGCACCCAGGCATGGTGCTAGACATTTGAGCACCATGCCTGAAATGGGGCTAGTGTACTAGACTGTAGCTTATGAGCATTCAGTTGGTCTGAGATAGGCTAAACAAGAAAAGCTTACGAGCATCCAGTTGGTCTGAGACAGGCTAACAAAGAAAACCAAAACAGAGATTAAGTTATTTACTTACTCTGGCAGAACTCCAGAACATCTTTGTCCTTTTTGACAAATTTATATAATGATGTGACTCCTCCATAATGATGAGTCACAATTCGCGCACTTTTCAGTTTGAAAGATGGCACGACAAACAAGAAGAAAACGGAATTTTCTTTCCATGGAAGGGTCGAGCTAACAAAAATGAGTTTCAGCGGGAGGTAAAGGACTTTTGATTTAGATTCCCGAGTTAACAGAGACTTAAGCATTGTCCTAATTGGTGTAATAAGGCGTCTTACCGCGTATAAGACTTATTACAGATTCCTCTTTTCCTCGGAGCGCGCTGTAATAAGGTGAATAAAGAGAATAGACTAGCGTTCTATTCTGGCTTATGCAGGGCCAATCAGATCGCTTGGTTGGTTTGCCAGCGGGCCGAGGAGAGGCGCAGCGTCGTCAGGGTTGCCAAGGGAAGCACAACAGTTCTACTTTGTTTGAAGCTAAAGAAACAACTTTTCTTAACAAAATCACGTTTTTGTTCTATTACGACGGCTTTTCGTCAGTTCGAGGACGAATGCTGTCCATCCGTTATTTTAATAGCTTTTTTACAGTATAATTTGCGTTATATTGTACTCGTGTACTTCAAGTAGTACCAAGAACCTTTTCGGATATTTTTAGAGCTCGAAAAATTGTATTACCTCGGCAACTCCGGAAGCCGCATTGATAAGAACCTCTTGGGTTGTATTTGAACAGGCGTGTGTGTTAAGACGTAGACATCGCGTATAGCGCTATTCACCTTATTACACCAATTAGGACAATGCTTTATCGGCGTATGATGACAATTATGAGCCTGTTAATGGTAGAAATGTTGCCAACTAGTTCAATAATATTTTTCTAACAGAGTTGTGAAAGTAAGATGTTAATTGCTTTTTTAAAGAAAAAATTAGTCTTTTCTACTTTTGATTGGCTATGACGCTTTATGCAAAACCAACCAATAGAAAGCATAATTCGCTTTTGTAAGAGTTTGAAGACTTTAAGCTGTAATATCTTTTCAAACACCTATGCGAGAAATGTAATCATACGATCAAAAAAAGTTAGGATACCTTTTCCAGCCAATTGCAGGTTCACAAACGCCTTCACTTAAAGCATTGTCCTAATTGGTGTAATAAGGCGTCTTACCGCGTATAAGACTTATTACAGATTCCTCTTTTCCTCGGAGCGCGCTGTAATAAGGTGAATAAAGAGAATAGACTAGCGTTCTATTCTGGCTTATGCAGGGCCAATCAGATCGCTTGGTTGGTTTGCCAGCGGGCCGAGGAGAGGCGCAGCGTCGTCAGGGTTGCCAAGGGAAGCACAACAGTTCTACTTTGTTTGAAGCTAAAGAAACAACTTTTCTTACCAAAATCACGTTTTTGTTCTATTACGACGGCTTTTCGTCAGTTCGAGGACGAATGCTGTCCATCCGTTATTTTAATAGCTTTTTTACAGTATAATTTGCGTTATATTGTACTCGTGTACTTCAAGTAGTACCAAGAACCTTTTCGGATATTTTTAGAGCTCGAAAAATTGTATTACCTCGGCAACTCCGGAAGCCGCATTGATAAGAACCTCTTGGGTTGTATTTGAACAGGCGTGTGTGTTAAGACGTAGACATCGCGTATAGCGCTATTCACCTTATTACACCAATTAGGACAATGCTTAAGGCGTGTTCTCGACGTTCCCTGAGATCTCCGCTTAAGGAGTAGCCGCGTTTTTGTTTGTCCCGGGGAACCACTCCCACTATTCTCCCGAGTCCCCACGGGCGGGGAGGGGAATGCTCTGATTATCATCACCATCGTTAAAAAGGACTCCCTTTCATATTCGGAGGGGAATCAACTTTTGCCAGTGTTTGAGCAATGTAAAATTAATTAAAAAGAATCAGAATAAACAAATCCCAAAATAAAGTGGATCTAGTAATTTTCGTCAACTGCACGTTCTTTTTTTCGAACAAAATCCATTTTAGAAGCATTCTCCGTGTTCTCGTTGTTTTCCTATAGGCGTAGTCCGCGTGGAGTGACTCCCTCTATTCTCGCCGTTCTCTTCGATTCCCCGAGGAGTCCTCGGGGAACGGCGAGAACACACTTTTAGGAAGTCCCGTATCTCATAGTGTTAAGTTATTTCGTTTATGCCCTTTTCTGTTTTCGGAAAAGTTTGATCACTTCCACCGTTTTTTACGGTTTTTATATGTTTCCCTAAATTATATATAAATTATTTCCTGTTGAATGACCTTGGTTGTCGACCAAGCTACGCTCTTTTCTTGGCTTTCACCTCATGAATTTTATCTATTTACCCCAGAACCCATTAAAACATGGATAAACAAAGTGATGTTGTAAGGGTTAAAAGCAAAGCGATAACAAGAACAAGAATCGAGACCAGGGGCACCACGAATGGGGGGGGGGGGGGAGGTTGTCATTCAATTTGTGGAAATAGTCAAACGGATACAGTCAATACAAAAACAAAGTTTTCAATCTTCAAAACAGTCGATTTTTCGTCAAAACATGCATTATTCTTAAAAACTGTCGGTATCTCTGCTGAAACAGTCGGTAAAACGACCAGCCAGTTGGTAATTACCTTCTCCCCTTCCCCGAAATATTTTGGCTAGTAATGTCTCTGATCGAAGAACATAATTTTCCGATTGTAGTTTCCGATTGTAGGGTTTTCTGAAACTGAATTGACGAATCCATAGCCTCCGCAAAAAGTTCGAACTCAGGGTTCAAGGTCCATTAGCGTTTATTGCAGAAACGTTTTTGCAACCTATACTTTGTTCAACGGATCTTAAAACAGTTCTCAAAACAGTTTCTTTTACAAAAACGTTTCACAGAATATGTTACAAACGACCCATCAAGCTGAAACTCTTTTTGTAAAAACGTTGAAGTGGGCAGATTTTTTTTTTTTTTTTTCAAGGTATAGACCTTCAATTAAACCGAAAAGGAATCATTTTGAGCCTTCATGACCATATCGTAGCAGAGGAGAGCCAATAGAATTCGGCGACGCAAGTTCGTGAGAAAAAAAGACCAGGGTAACGTTCTTGTTTGAAGAGTTTTCCAGTTGCAAAATCTAACGAAAATAAATTTCCTTTTCTAGCGTTATATGTAACGTTGCCTTTACTCTTACAAGTACCCCCACAGTCCACTATCTTTCAACCTGATCTGACGGTGGGTGCCCTTTCTAAAGCTCAGAAAGTAAAGCTGGGCAAACAGAATCCGTGTCATTTGCAACGTATTTCACAAAAAGAGGGGTATTTTACTTTACAGTGTACGGTCCGACCGTGGTAACTGGTCGTGGTATCTGAAAAGTCATCTCACTATCATCAAATTTTGTCAGATTGGTGAGAAAGAAGTTTAGCACTTGATGTAACTGGATATCTACTTTTCTTTTGGGATGACTTCGAAAAGTGCAATTCGGCAATAGTCGTTTTCGCAGAGCACCGTGTATCAGATACCACGATAACCTCAAACATGACTAATTGCAGACCCAGTTACCGTGGTAACAGATACCATGGTATCAGCAAAAACGCAACTAAAGTTTCACCGTCCTGCTCCGCTGGAAGTATCATTTACAGCATGCTTAGATCGATACACAGATATAGATGCGAATGCTACACCAATCCTCTTCGACTTTGTTGAAAGCTTCGTAACGCCAACTCTTTTTTCCAGATACCAAGCCCGAAAGCTAGGAGAAACTCTAACCATCAGCCCCGGGGAATTCCGAGACTACACTACCCTTCGTGGAGACTACAAGCCTCAGAGTCCTACCCGTCCTTACCTGCACCGAAATGATACAACATTACGAATGGAAGGGGATGTTTCTCAATTGACACATATGAGAGATACCCACCGAGCCGGATCTGGCGATCGCTACCCACCACAGAAGCTGGGAGAGACCTTAACGATAGCACAGGGTACTATCCAGAAGGATTCAACAGCTAGCCATGACTACAAACCTCGGAGCCCGTCCCGCCCTTTCTTGTACCGAAATAACTCTCAGCTACATATAGAAGGTGACGTTTCAAAATCAACCCACTCGCAAGACACCTTCAAGAACGGTCAAGGTGATCGGTACCAGTCGAAGAAGCTAGTGGAAACACTGAAGCTTAGCGAAGGCGATTTTGCCAAAATAACGACTCAGAGTGGCGACTTCTCCCCACAAAGCCCGCGTCGCCCTTTCCTCCACCGAAATAACACCAACTTGCATATGGAGGGAGGAGTGGAGGGAGACAGCCACTACCAGACCACATTCAAGTCTGGGGAAGGGGACTCCTGGCCGGCTAAGAAACTCGGTTACACCCTCCAACTAGCCGAGGGGGACATGAGCAAAGAAAGCACGCTTCAGAGCGACTTCAAACCCCTGCCGGCTCATCGTCCGATCATCAAGAAGCTTGGAGCAACTCTGAAAATGGAAGGGGACTTCGACGGGACCACAGGCTACGGAGAAACGTACAAACAGTTTAGAGTAGAGCGTCCAGTCGTCAAGAAGCTGGTGGACAACCTCACAGTGTCTGAGGGTAAGCTCCACGCAAGTCCAGTAATGAGGTCGGATTACAGGGAATTCAAGGCAGAACGTCCAAGCATAAAAAGACTCCAGACAAACTTGGAAATCAACACCGGTGATATGGACTTCGACAGTATTAATAAAGTCTCTTTTAAGCCGTTTGTCTACGCAAAAACGCAGTTGAGAAAGAAAGAGGAAACATCTCAGGCTCTCGACGGCAAGGATGATGAAGTACAAGATCAGCGACAACCGAAAGAAAACGCGGGTGTGGAAAAGACAGTACCAGGAGATAATGTAAGGTTTGAGCAGGAAGACCTGGCAGATCGAGCTGACATCCCTAAAAAGAAGAAGATGGAGATGTTAGAACAGGCAAAGAACAACGCGGCTTACAGATACATGAACGGTGACGCCGAGAGAGTTCAAACCTCAAGACAGAATATTCAAATCAACTTGGACAGGAAGAAACGGTCAACTTATATAGACGAAGGATCGCACACAGCGACGACCGAGCATTTGCATCCAACCATACAAGCTCAAGCTCAAACAAGTGGGAGAGTAACACCTAATCGTTACATCAGCAAAGATACAGAGGAGTACAATCGCCACATTAACAAGCGAGCCCCTCGTAGCGAACCAGCCGGGGTCAATACTTCCTATCAAGACAAAACGTCAGTCAAAGCCAGCATTAATAAGTCAGCTTACACTAGCAGCATTGGTTTTGAGGGTAATGGATTCCGCCCCCCCACGGTAAGAATGGCTCAAAGAAATAAGAAGAACCGACCTCCTACAGCTATCAAAATGGAGGGCGATCAACGATTTCTCACCACCGTAAAATCAGATTATCAGGCCCTCCCACCAAGGCTGCCATCACCAATGTTAACGCCCAGAAAACCGAGTGAGAGGCAAGAAAATTACATCTCAAAAGAGCGAAAGGACGCCAAGTCCGTTCTAAAGGACGTTATCAATAATTCAGAGTTTTCCGGGCTTCCTTGTCCGGCCGGATTCCTGAGTATTCCGGCTAAGACTACTTTTTCGTTCAGTAGAGACAAAGGTGACCACAAGTTTTACCTACCGTCTATTAAATAGTTCAGTACTAGTTGTGAAGATATTATAAAATAAAGTTTGGAACTTCAGACATAATTTTTCCGGTCTGATCATAGGACATTCTCTTGTGAGGATGAGGATATCTCCTTTATATTAGATTAGAGTTCTTGGGTTTGGTACACTTTGAGGGAGCTTACCGAGACCCTATCTCTTCTGAATCTCACCTTACAAAAGGAGACACAGAGTGGGAAAGATTTCTTGAAACTTTTGCAAATATCTAATATATATATCTAATATTTTGCATAATAATCTAATATCTAATATAAAGGAGCTCCGAACGTGACTAACAGAGCAGGAGCTGTGTGTTATTTTTCGAAAGCGACAGGAGCTTTAAAGCACAACTCTTACTAGAAATGATTTTTTCCCTATGAAATAGATCAGAAAAAAATATTTTCGAAAATGACTTTATTTTCCATCTGAAATTGGCGATTTTCTTGTTAGCGCTTGTCCACTATGTCCATCCTTCCTGCTCTCCGACGCGGCGGCAGGTGGCAAAACATTTGAAAACTGATCGCGCCGTGGTAAAAAGTGTGAAAACTAATCAAATAAAAGAATTAATAAACAAAAGCTTCTCAGGTCCTTATGTATGAACGAGTTGTCAGCAGACGCTGAAGATCCCGGCAAACGTTTCGTTGTGTGACCGGCAAAACTCGGCAAGGCAAAAAAAGTGCTAAAACTTGTAGGCATAAAATGAAACAATGGAGAAAGGTGGGGATATTAGAAGCTTATAATTCTGTATGGGAGCCAGGTATATTATAAAAGGCAGAATAAGCAAGAGGGGTCCTTAAAAGAAGTCAACTACAATATTGGAACAGAAACAGTAGCCGATCGGCTGTGGCTTGTCCTTAAAGCCCAACTCCTACTAGAAATGATTTTTCTCACTATGAAATTAATCAGAAAAAAACTTTCTCGAAAACACCATTACTTTCCATCTGAGTTTAGCGATATTCTTGTTAGCGCCTGACGACTCTACACAGACTTCCTGCTCTCCGACGCGGCGGCTGGGCGCAAAAGATTTGAAAACTGAAAGCACCGTGGATAAAAAGTACGAAATCTAAGTAAATAAAATTAGTCAAAAACAGAAGATTCTCATGTCTTTGTGTCTGAAAGAGTTGTCAGCGGACGTTGATGATTCTGGCAAACTTTCCGTTATGTAACAGGCAATACTCGGCACGGCCGAAAATGCACTAAAAATTCGTAGGCACAAAACGAAACAATGGAGAAAGATGGTGATTTCAAAAGCTTATAATTCCATAAGGGAGCTAGGTATATTATAAAAGGCAGAATAAGCAAGAGAACATTTCCTGTTCATGACATTTTTTCAAGATAATTTGCCGAACCAACGAAGTCGTCCAAACCTACAGTCGCTCTTTGTACGCTTGCACATTCGATCACGCGGTCGACCGCCAAACCAAACAAACTGTTTTCGGGTACTACCCAAATTGGCACCCTATACGTTCGGAACCGAGCTCTATCGCCGAGGTGGCCTGCTGTAATGAAGATGATTGGTCGAATGTCCTGTCGATCTGCGCGTTTCGACTAACATCCATACAAGAAAGCCCTGGCATCTCTCCTTGGAAAAGAATGCAAAGCCGCTCTGAGGAAATAACAGGCTTAATTGTGGGTTCACTGTGGTTTGCTAAAGCCGTTCGCGCGTTTCCGACAATCGACATATCACGATCGACATATCAAATTAGCTTTCTTAATAGTCCTTTTTCTTATCGAAAACATAATTTCCTATCTTCTTCTTTCTTTTTTTTTTGGGGGGGGGGGGGGGGGGGCAAGGGCGCTTTGTTGATGGAAGATTGTTCGTTAGTGGATTTTTTTTTGTAAGTTTGTTATGTCTTCATTCTTCTTTTCTTCTTCTTCTTTTTTTCTCTCCTTCTTTTTCTTTTTTTGATTTTGTTTGGTTTGTTTCCCTTAAGACTATACGAATAAAGAATAAGCCCCGCCCGTTGCCAGGACTTCTGGTGGGGCCATTAAACAGCTAATGTTTTTTTTCTTCATTTTTTATGAATAAACTGAAAACGGAAATAATTCAAGCTTTTGGGATCAGTATTGGTAAGAATAATCTTACGTGGTTACCAACATCCTTTTGTCGCTTCTCGAGACTCATATTATCTAGACTCTGCCTTAACCTTTTTAGAGCTCGTGGATGTTAGTGAGTGTTGTTAGGTGAACTTTAAAGGTTGGCTACTACGCAGTAAGAAAAATAGGATTTTGATGTGAAGCCCTAAGCGGGCAGATGATTTAGAGAGATGATTGTAGAAGATAGATAGATGAACCTGTGTGAGGATTAAGAATTGTATTCAAAGAATAAATAAAGTAAGTGTCAAAAAAAGGAACCGACCTCCCTAAACGAAAGACTACGATCTCAAATACGCTTCGAAGAGTTGGGTACTTCCTCACCACTCGACGCTACCAAGATTTGGTCAGCCCAAGGGCTTCGGATCAGAACCCCAAGTAGGGGCTAAATAACTCATCGGTTCACTAGAATGGAGGAATTGCACAAGCGCCCACGATAAACTGCGACTTCTCTCTGGAAACGAACGAGAATCCCTTACGAAGGAATGAACGGTTTTAATGTTGGTTCGATGCGTTTTCGTCGCTGCCGACTATGCTAGAATGAAGAAGTTGCGTAACTTCGACCAAGCTCTGGCACATGTCCCCGGCAATGAACGAGAATCCGCTACGAGGAAATAACCAGTTTTTACTCTGGTTTGCTATAGAGCCGTTTTAGGAGAGGGTACACACGACCTGTACTCGGCTGCGTCCTATTCCTCAACAAGAAAAGAGGGTTTAAGCTGGGTCTCCATAAAGCTCTTCCAAATCTTCACGGAAACGAACGAGAATCCGCTATGACGAAATAACCAGTTTTATTGCTATAGAGCTCTTTTAGGAGAGGGTACAGACGATCTGCACTCGGCTGCGTCCTATTCCTCAACAAGAAAAGAGGGTTTAAGCTGGGTCTCCATATAAAGCTCTTCCAAATATTTACAGAAACGAACGAGAATCCGCTATGAGGAAACTACCAGTTTCACTGTGTCACTAGTGCGCTTTGCTATACCGACATTTTAGAAGAGGGTATTCGCGACCTGTGCTCAGCTGCTTCCTATTCATGAACGGGGTCGGAGCCCAATCCGGCTTGACAGTTTTATCTTAGCCTCGTTTTTGTTGCATGCTGCAGGTCCACTTCTCGGCCGATTCGGGACTGATTCTTTCTACATCCGTTTTGGCACTGCAATGCTTCCGAGGAAGACGGCAGCGCTTCTCGAGAATCACCGACTTGCTCACCGACCAAGTCCTTGCTTCCCTGCAAGGTGCTGCAGCGCTGCCGCTTCAACCAAGAAGAAAGTGAATCCAAAAACGCATACTGTGCAAAAGCAAAGAAATGCTGCAGCAGCGACGCGTCAGCGCTATTGCAACAAAAACGAGGCTCTCGAGTTCATGCAAAGAGACAGTCAACAGTCGCGAGATGATGCTACAAGCTACGTTCCCTCATACGCGGCTGAAGTGTGGCGGAGTTGTAAACCGTCTTGATCATTTTATCTTATCAGTTCTTCCAGTCAGGCAGTCAGGTGCCTGATTGGAAGAACTGATCAACGCTCTTAGCTCGGTTCTCACAGAGTCCAATGCAAATATTGAGATACGCTCAATAGTAAGATTACCAAGGGCGTGTTCCACCCTTCTAACAATAGTAACTATTAGTTACTATTTTCGGTGCAACCTCGTAAAAAGTTACTACGCTGATCGTTCCAACCTTCTCGAAATTAGTAACTAATAGTAACTATTTGCTTACGATGCTCGGGAGCGTAGAAAGCGTGGTAACTATGCATATCTGTAATGTGATTGGTCGAATCCTCCCGTGACATGATATTCTGCTGGAAAATAGAAAAATCGCTCCAGCCTTGAGGCAAAAAAACAGAGTTCGCGACGTCATGCGTAGTGACTACGGTAAGTAGAGTGGAACACGCTCCAGTTCTACTGATTCAACTTCCAGTCTCTATAGAATAATCTGCCGGAGAGCACTAAGATGGTCGAGAGTGTATGTTCATTTAAAAATAAGCCGGAGAGCACTAAGATAGTCGAGAGTGTATGTTCATTCAAAAATAAAATGAAAAGTTTTTTGATGAGTAAAGATGGGTGACGAGAGAGGGTTACCTTGGGTACGAATCGGTTCCGGATTGCCACGAGGTTTAATTGTCTTCGAATTATCTATAATATTGAATTTTTTTGTGTATTATCTCAATATAATTGTTTGTGTATAGTATTGCATTTACTTTTTTCCCTTTTCTTTTTTGTTCCCAATATAATTATGCTAAGTGAGTCCTAATTATTGAGTCCTGCCACGTGAAAATCTGTACAGATTTTCACATGACAGGTCTGGTATGATACTGAAACTTTTTTTGTAAAACTCCATTATATATTAAATTTTGCCTCTCTCTCTGTTTCAGTGGTGAAATTCGGGAGCTGTGGGAAGAATCCTCAGATGGAGCGAGTAACGCTTAATGAGCTTACAACAAAATTTAATTAACTTAACCGTGTAAAAGGGAAAACCGGATCCTTGTCTGCATACTCCTATTTCCTACCAGGCTCATCATCACTGTAGTACTCCCCGCGGTCATACTGTGGGGTAGGGTCGTCACGTACGTTTGTCTCCGCAGCTTGGTGAGCGTTGTTCTGGGCCAGGGTCTTGTAAACAGTCATCGCCTAAAGAACAATATCGGTTTCACTTCGCCATAATTTCAAACAAGTTAAAGGACCTGTCTTACCTATAATACTGACGCAACCTACTTCCATAATCACTACATACATTTCTTAACCCGGAGACCCCAATTTCGTACGGTACATTCTAACCCCTCGAACAAAACCACGCTGATTTTCTCAATTGCCGGGTTTTGCTACCTTCGATGTGTATCACGCTGTCGACGGTTGTCTGCAAGAAGTTTTTCCATCAGAAAAAACGGTTATGTAAATTTTCCCCAGTTTTCGCTATAAAGTCAACCGGTCTCGGAAAAGGCTTAAAACAGCCAAAACCGTGGGTTATTTGTTGAAAGCACAGCCTAGTTTTAAAGTACTCAAATATATTAAAATACTGTAAGTTGAAGAGCAAATAGTGCGAGGGGTCCTTTAAGCTTCTTTTTTTTTTTAAGCTTCTTAAAGCACAACTCTTACTAGAAATGATCTTTTCACTATAAAACGGATGAGAAAAAAATACTACTACTTTCCATCTAAATTTAACGATGTCTGGTTAGCGCTTGTCGATTCTATCCGGCCTTCCTGCTCTCCGACGCGGATGCTGGGCGCAAAACATTTGAAAACTGAACGCACCGTGGTTAAAAAGTAGGAAAACTAAGCAAATAAAAAAAGGCAAAAACAGAAGATGCTCATAACCTTGGGTGTGAAAGAGTTTCCAGTGGACGTTCAAGATTCTCACAAGCTTTGCGTTGTGTAACCATTAACAAGACCAAAGGTGTCGATGGGATCCCAAAAATCTAAGATTTGATCCAGACAATTCGGTCTTGTCTTCGCCAGGCTAATCACCAGAGAAAACCGAGTTCAGATATTCTATCTACCTATCTATACCTCTATAAGCCATATCTATTTTGACGATATTGACCGAAACTTCCTGCTTTACTACTGTCAAATTTGCGGTTTCGCCCGAATTCCGAGCGAACTACTAGTCGCGCAAAATAAGAAAAATTCAGAAACGAAGCCGGCGTATCTCCTTATCCCTATAAAGAAATCTAATCAACTTTAAATACAATTTTGACTTAAAAAAAATGCGGGTACAACCGGATTTCGGACTAATTATATTTCCGGGTAAAAAATTATCATTATATACAGACTCAGCGTCTCTTCTTACCCTTAAATAGATCATCTAATCAATTTTTAACCAGCTTTCCGGTTTTTGCCGGATTCCGGACGAACTACTCGTCCGGCGAGAAATGATTGTGACCACCGTGCTCAGCATGTCTTCTTACCCCATAATCGACTATCACATTAGCTGTTTAAAAATATTTTGTTTGTCCCTTAAATTGAACCCCCTCCCCCACCCCCAAATATAGGGCTACAGAGCCCATCTACGAACTCGACCTTACCCTTGGCCCAAACAATCCTCATACCAAGTTTCATCAAAATATCTCATTCCCTTCTAGAGTTATCGTACTTACAGACGGACGGACGGACAACTTTTGCGATGTCATAGGTATCCCTCCACTTACGTTTTGGGATCCCAAAAATCCGACACGGCCGAGAAAGCGCTAGAAATTCATAGATACAATGCAAAACCATGGAGAAAGGTGGGGATTTTAGAAGCTTCATAAGGGAGCTAGGTATATTGAATGAACTTAGGTTATAAATTTTTGGATGAATGAAAGAGGGGTGGATGAAGAATAGATGTGCAGGATCATGGGAAATAGTTGTTTTATGAGTTTTAAATAATTGGCGAGGTTCCTCAGGGCAACCCTAGCCCATAGGGATAGGTGCTTATAGAAGGTATTATTTTTGTTTGTTTGTCCTTATTTTTCTTGTTTTGCCATGACCTTTGGCTCTTAGTGTAAATACATCTTATAAAAGGCTGAAGCAAGAGGGGTCCTTTAAAGCACACCTCTCACTATTTACTGTTCATGTTCCAGTATTCAAAACTATCTGAATACTGTAAAACCAAGCTCTGCTTTCAACAAATTATCGGTAGCTTTGGCTGTTCTTTGGCTTTCTAGCAAAAACTTGAGAAAATTGAGAAAACCGGCTTTAAGCATCAATAGCACGATACTCGAACACTCATCGGGAGTATAATGCGCATGGATACTAGTGAATCGTGGCAAGTGCAAAGATTAGTGAGGTGTCGGTCGCGGGACCTAAAGGTTTAAAAATTAATGAAAGCAGTTACGGAAGTAGATTGCATTGGCATAATAGGTATGAGGGGTCCTTTAAGTTATACCCTTTTATTGAACTTTATTCGTGACAGCTGCTTGTATATTTTTCTGTTTGCAGTTTATTATTTATTTATTGGTTTATCTGTCTGTCTCGTCATTTTGGCGGAATAAAAGCCTTTATTACTATTTTTTCTATCCCAATTTTCAGCGCACACGTGCCTGCGGGCAAAATGAAGTGCCAAAAACGCAAGACCTTGTGCCCTAAGAACGCCGATTCGCTGGGGACAGTTCTGCGCCGTAAAGTCGACTAATAACTTCGCGCCAATTCAGTCATACAAGCCAACAATAATTGTCGTCTTCTCGAAGCGCTTCAACTTCAAGCCTTCTCAACATCAACAGGATACATCTTCACTAGCACATACTATCCACTTTATCTATCATTTGTCTATTTGCGCAAACATTACACATACAAGAGCAAATTTTGTTTGCACTTTCGTCATTCGATATCCGCTTTCAAGATGTCCAAAGACATCAGTTCCATTTTTGGGATCCCAAAACGTAAGTGGAGGGATACCTATGATATCGCAACAGTTGTCCGTCCGTCTGTAAGCACGATAACTCTCGAAGGGAATGAGATATTTTGATGAAACTTGGTATGAGGATTGCTTGAGTCAAGGGTAAAGTCGAGTTCGTAGATGGGCTCTGTAGCCCTATATTTGGGGGTGCGGGAGGGGGTTCAATTTAAGGGACAAACGAAATATTTTTAAACACCTAATGTGATAGTCGATTATGGGGTAAGAAGACATGCTGAACACGATGGTCACAATCATTTTCTCGCCGGACGAGTAGTTCGTCCGGAATCCGGCCAAAGCCGGAAAATATGTTAAAAGTAAAAGCTTTATCTGAAGTTGATTAGATGATATATTTCAGGGTAAGAAGAGACGCTGAGTCTGTATATAATGATAATTTTTTACCCGGACATATAATTAGTCCGGAATCCGGTTGTACCCGCATTTTTTTTAAGTCAAAATTTTATTTAAAGTTGATTAGATTTCTTTATAGGGATAAGGAGATACGCCGGCTTCGTTTCTGAATTTTTCTTTTTTTGCTGGACTAGTAGTTCGCTCGGAATTCGGGCGAAACCGCAAATTTGGCAGTAGTAAAGCAGGAAGTTTCGGTCAATATCGTCAAAATAGATATGGCTTATGGAGGTATAGATAGGTAGATAGAATATCTGAACTCGGTTTTCTCTGACGATTAGCCTGGCGAAGACAAGACCGAATTGTCTGGATCAAATCTTAGATTTTTGGCATCCCATCGACACCTTTGGTCTTGTTTCAGATACCCTGGTATCTCTTCTATATGTCTTCTCGAAGCGCTTCAACTTCAAGCCTTCTCAACATCAACAGGATACATCTTCACTAGCACATACTATCCACTTTATCTATCATTTAAACATTACACATACAAGCGCAAATTTTGTTTGCACTTTGGTCATTCGGTATCCGCGAGTTTTTATGCTCCTTTGATTTATTCGTACGCATCAAAGCGGAGAATCCCGAGGAAAATCTACACTTGCCTAACTAAGGTCTTTGTAAAAGAAAAGAAAAAAAAGAAAAAAAAAGGAAAGCAAAACGCTGTTCATTTCAAGGCATGTCCAAAGGCATTAGTGGCGTTTTTTCAGATACCCTGGTATCTGATATAGTTGTATCTGGACCTGCATTTTGTCGTTTCTGCAGTTACCTTAGTATCTGATACTACTTTGTTTCGCAAAAACGACAATTTGCGCTTTAGAAGTGATCCATAAAGAACAAACCAAAGGTTTCGACGGGATCCAAAAATTTATCACAAATAGTTATAGATCGCTTCGAGAGTTCTCGTGCTTACAGACGGACGGACAGACGGAAAACCTTTACGAAGTCATAGTTAACCCTCCACTTACGTTTTAGGATCCCAAAAACTGATTTCACATCACAAGTGCCCACTAATTTGACAAAATCCTAGGCCCATGTGTTGGTGATGATGAAAGTGAGATGAATTTTTCAGATACAACGATCAGTTAGATCGTGGTACCTGAATAGCAGATACCATGAAAACTGCTAAAAAGTCTTTTGACCGTGGTATCTGATACCATTCCGAAAATGACTTAAAGCGTATTCTCGCAGTTCCCCGAGGACTCCACTTGAGGAATCCCCGCGTTTTTGTTTGTCCCAGGGACTCTCTCTCCGTATTCTCGCGAGTCCCGCAGACAGGGAATGCTCCGATTATCATCACCATCAAAAAGGACTCCCTTTCAGATTCAGAGGGGAATCAATTTTTGCTGGTGTTGGTGCAATGTAAAATTAAATAAAAACAATCAGAATAAACAAAGCCAAAAATAAAGTGGACCCAAACTAATTTCGTCAACTGCATATTTTTGTTTCGAACAAAATCCATGTTGAAAGCATTCCCCTCGTTCTCGCTGTTTCTGTACGCGGAGTCCGCGTGGAGTGGCTCCCTCTACTCTCGCCGTTCCCTTCGATTCCCCGAGGAGTCCTCTAGCATTTCTAACTTTTGAAGTCGTAGTTTTAGCTTTTCAAGTGTAACTAACGTTCGGTTATAAATTAGTTTGTAACTGACAACTAGCGTTTCTGGCTTTTGAAGTCTTAGTTTTAGCTTTTCAAGTCTTACTGACGTCCGGTCATAAATTAGTTTGTAAGCGACGACTAGCGTTTCTGACTTTTGAAGTTGTGGTTCTAGCTTACAAAGTATTAAAGTATCCGGCTATAAATCAGTTGGTAACTGACAACTAACATTTCTGAACTTGAGATTCAAGAGAAGTATATAAGCTCGTTCCAGTCTTGGCGCTGGGTCATTCATCAATTAATACTCATTCGTTATTTGTAAGTCATTCATATTCATATTTACCCAGAATGGGATTTACATTATCCATGGTAAGTTTGTGAATAAACTATTTATATGTTAAAGTTTAACTGAAAAGGGCACAGATGGGACAGTCTTGTTACCCCTCGCTTATTCACTTTAAGAAGCTTGAAGACCCGACGAAAATGCGTTACTTCGTTGCTCCGCTGTTAACGAATAATCAATTTTCAAATAGTGGAATTTCCCTGTCAGATTTATGCTACTATCTGTGTCGTACTACTATGCTTGACGAAAAAGATTTTTGATTTTTTTTTGTTCAGGCACTAATGAGTCTTCAACAAACTTATCACCGCCCACTGAAAAGCAGCGTTTGTGTTCAGATTCAAACATTCCGCGTCATAGTATAATTTGCGCTGTGGGGACAGCCGTAGATATTCTGAACCTCACTACTAGAGCAGATAGTGGAAAATAAAAAAATTCTCTTAGCAGAATTCAAATAAGTCAGTGTATTCAACTAAATGACACACAAATAAGCTTGCTTGTCAGTTAAACTTTAACGTAAAACCTATTCTACTACCGCCCTTACTTACCCGCCGCCTTACACGCTACCTTAAGCCAACAGGGTACGTTCAATTAGCGTATACAACACCGTGGTACCAAATACCATGGTATCAGCAGAAACACAACTATTCACAATCAAGAAACGGTCTGAGAACTGTTTCTATTGACTTACAGGATCAAAATGGTTACCAAACTCCAATAATTCATGTTTCACATAGCCAAAAATCCTAGAACTCACAATGTGAAATATTTTTTTTCATTCCTTCGGCAATGGTCTCGAAACAGCCCTTTTTGTGGGGTAGGTTGCAATCTCTTCAATGTTAGGGAGGAAAATGAAGACAAGGAGAAAAGTTATAAAAAAAAAGACAGGATAATTTAGAGAAAAGGTACTTTTTTATTTATTTATTTTTCACCTGTCATTTCGAAAAGAATATGAAAAAATTCATATGAAAAAAATCAACAAATATAACTGAAAAACTCTCTGATTGACAACTGAACACGATTACATACATGCACACTTCGGCTCTGAGAATTTTGCTCCAGGGATGGGACGGGATTTTATGTTTACAGAATAGAATAGAACATAATATAATCACCAAAAAAAGCCCGTGGGCCATGGCAAAAAATTGAAAAAATGCACTAACTTACATAACTAATACACAGCTCCTATTCTAAAATCTCGTTCTATGCTCCATCGCAAGCCTCAAGTAACGTCCAAGAATTTTTACAGTAACAAACATTCATCATTCATCATCCTTACCATCCATTCTTCATTAAACACTCTCTCACCAAATACCTCCTTTCTCCATTCATTCAATTCCACAAAATCACACATCAAATGAACTACGCTTTCGTACTCATAACCACACATAGGACAGAAGTAAGGACCAATTCTCTCGTTTACTTTACCAATATATGTTCTCCTTGCCCCAAATGGTAAACTATCAGCCCTCATCGCAATAACTTAATATCCTCCTTACTTAACCCTGCTTTAAAGTTTAACTGAAAATGGGTGAGAAAGGACAATCTAGTTACCCGTCACCCGTTCACTTAAAGAGGCGTGAAAACCTGATAAAAATTCGTTACTCCGTTGCTCCACTATTCACAAATAATCGATTTTCGTATAGTGAAATTTCCCTGTCGGATCTGTGGTACCTCCATTCGCTTGTTCTTGTTGTAAGGCTGACGCAAAAGATTTGGGAGAAATAAGTGTTCCTGCAGTGAGCTGTGATCATCTAGTTCACCAATGGCCACTGAAAACCCGCATTTATGTTGAGATTGAAATTTTCCTCGTCATAGTAGAATTTTGCGTTGTGAGGACAGCTGTAGATATTCTGAACGTCATACTGAAGCAAATAGTGAAAAATAAAAAACTCCCTTTACACAATCCAAATAATACAGAGTGTTCAATTAAATGATACAAAATTAGGTTGGATTTTCAGTTAAACTTTAAATATAATTCCCTCACCCAAAGTCTCTTTGGCCGCCTCGAAAAAACGCAGGGACACTGGAATGCCCTTCTAAAATTGCCGAGTTTGGATCTCTTGGTCTTTTAACCTGATACTCACCATTTTTTTTTTTTTTTAATTCTCCATATATAGACGGTACGGGAAGTCACAATAATTGCACAAACCCTCTTTTTAAAATTTTCGAGACACTCCGAAAAAAAAACTCGAAGACGATCCTTTAGCCTTCAAAATAAATTGCGCTCAAAACAGTAGATCTTTCAGCCGTTTTGGTTCTCTTGCAAGTGTATTACTATTCTGTAATTTTTTGTAAGAATCTTTTATATATGTATTGAGGGCAGTTGCACCTCTTGTGTACTTACTTGCGCAACCATAGAAGACACATCTGCGGCATTTGACGGTAGGAGGACCGTGTTGGTTGACTTGGCTAAGTGTTTGAAAGCATCAACATATAATTCGGCTACGTTCAGCGACGCGGCGTTTTGGCCATCCTGAAATACTCTTGATTAGTACGAAAGATACAGATTCAACCACCATGCGAAAACCAAGAAAAACTGGACAATTTTGTGTTTTTGGTGGCATTTTCGAGGTGGAAATGACCGAAACTGACTAATCTAGTGACCCAAACAGAAAGGTGGCTAAATTTGGTGATAAATCCTTACAAGTGACCCAGCCCCGAGTTAATACAGATAATACATTTCCAACTGGCTCACAGTCGCTCTGAATGTTGTCTGCGACCGACAGCTTTTCGACAGGATGTTCTAAACGGGTAAAGTTCTAACCTCGGCTATTTACTTTACTGTTCACGTTAACATCTTTTGAAACAGTCGAATACTATAAAAGCCGGCTCTGCTTTTACAAAATTATCCACGTCTTTGGCTAGTTGGATTCCACCAAAACCACGCACAAAACAAGTTAAATAACCGGGTTTTCTGACGAACAAGCTTCTCGTACACAATCTCCAGGATGTCGCATCGAAAACAGCGAAACTCAACAAGATAAAAAATCAGTGCGGTGATTCGGGTTCAAGAATGGAGGGAGCGAAGATACGTTTGAAATACCTGGAAACGAATAGGATGCGCGATAAGTAGCTTACTTATTGTTACTACTAAGTGTATTGGTATACTTGCCGCACCATGGTAGCCTAGCACGATATTTTTCTTTTCTTCCTTGAATCCAGTATTTCGGCGCAAATGCATAACAGAACTCCGCCTTTTCAAAATGGCGGGTCATAAATAAATTACTTATTACTTAATTACTTAGAAATGTCTCATACTGTCATATGCAGGGGCGTCCCGAGCCTGTCTTCATTGGGGGGGGGGGGGGGGGGGGGGAACCTGGTAAAAATTGACCGAATCGGTATTGGATATTGACCGAATTTATAAATTAAAGCGAAAAAACACAGCGAGTTGCCTTCAACAGGCTATAATGTGAAAAGTTGCATAGTATGTACAAAATCAAGTCTAAAGAGAAAATTTGGCGTGTTTTCACGCTCTTCCACTTCTGTTTTTTCTTCAGGGATACTCTGTCACTAGGCTTTTACCTTTGGGGGACGTCCAGTTTTGCCAACAGGTCTTGAAAATGTGCGGACACAAAACTCATTTGCTGCCAAGCGACAACTTCGTAAACGGCTGTGCCGAGGAAAAATTAAAGCGCCGCATGGACATTTTTTTGAATCCGCCTTTCTCTGGCAAATTCTAGCTATTAACGTGGTTCAAGCCCCCCAAAATTCCAAGCCTCAAAAGCCAACTAAATGACGTACCCTTCTTCTAAATAGTGAAGAATGCTAAATGTGCCGCAGGCGAAAATTTTGGAAACACTCATGATCAAAGTTCCTTTTTGCGATCCCAAGACTACCTATTAAACCACAGAGCTGCCTGGCGAAAAAAGGGTCCATCCAGGGAAAAGTAGATGTAAAGTACATTTATTCCGAATTTACAGCAAACAAAAATAGGCTAGTTTTCACGTCAGGAGACGTACTTATTCCTGAAGCTCGGTAATCATTACAAGTATAATTTAAGTAATGAATGGAAACCAGTTGAAGCTACCGTTAAAAGGTAAAGAACAAGAGCTAAATAAATGCCACTTAAAGTACCAAGCACAGTAACTGGGGTGAACCAAATAATGATTTCATACTACCGAAAAATTAACTAAAAAAATAAGTAGCAGATCGGGAGCGGTATAAAGACTGAATTTCGGAATGGAATAAAATTCTTGGTAGAACCACCTAAAACAACCGAATGCAAAATTCAGGTGAAACAAAAATCAGGTGAATTACCAAATTCGGTAACGAATTAGAACCAAAGGAATCTGATTAATCACCGAATTATGAAACCGATTAACCGAATGCGATAGAACACATACGGACTTGAGAAAAGTCCGGTGAACAGCCGAATTCGCTAACGAATCAGACCAAATAAATACGTTAAATCACTGAATTTACGTTATGCGGTGAAATTGACTCGGACTGACCAAAAGTTGGATGAATTGTCGAATTCGGTCACGAACCAGAACCAAACGAATCTGATAAATGACCGAATAATGATATTTTTTTTTTTTTTTTTTTTTTATTTATTTATTTATGACCCGCTTTGTGCGTCACTGCGGAGTATGAATAAAACACAAAAGTAAAATATACATATTAAAACACTAAAATATACATATTAAAACACATATTGACTGACCGAATGCGATAGAACAGATAGGGACTTGAGAAAAATCAATGTGACCAAATAAATACGTTAAGTCACCGAATTTACATAGGGAGGTACCGAATGCGGTGAAATCGACTCGTATTGAACAAAAGTTGGATTAATTACCAAATTCGATAAAGAATGAGAACCAATAAACACGTTAAATCGCCTAATTTGGAAATGTGGGCACAAAAGATTTTGTAAAACAGGCATCACGGCTTCGCCGCGATGCCCGTTTTGAGCGAATTTTCGCCTTCGTCGAAAATTTGACCAAATGCCCAAAACGTAGGGGGGGCACTGCGCCCCCCCCCTCGGGATGCCCCTGGCCATACGTACACTTGAAATCCTACGAGCTTTCGTATTTTAGAAAGCTCTACTACCTTTCCCGTTCCCACACCAGCTGTTACAAATTATACAGAAAATGATACATGATATAATTATATATTAATTATATATATTACGTTATACAAATTATACATTACCTGTCGTGACAAAGCTTCGGCAAGAAGAACTAGCGACCTAGCACGGGCTTCGGCGTTGACTATTGTGCCTCTGGCCTCACCCTCAGCTCGATTGATCTTCTCCAACTTTTCGGCCTCTGGAACAAGAGCAAAGTCATTACAGATCGGCTTGCAGAGATCATCACATCATACCGGCCTATCACTGTTTCTAAGGTTTTTGCAAACATATTTGAACTGTTAATAATTGAGAACCTTCGGTCCATTTGATACATACCTGTTCAGTTTGGGTTTCAGCCAAAACTCGGCTGCTTTCTCGCGCTGAAATGTTTATCTAATATTTTACACGATGCTGATCTGACAAAGCAGCCGCTCGCAATCGATACTTATGATGTAAGTAAAGCTTTCGACTCGCGTCTGCACCCACAAGCAATGTATGAAATACTCGAGCGAGGTGTTTCTCCTTTTATTGTTAGACCATTGCTGAATATGTACCGTCACGTGAAGGCTAAAATAAGAATCCCAGGGAAGGCCATGAGATAGTACACCTGATTAATTACCAGTCCGGATTGGGGTTAAGCAGGGTGCCATCACTTCACCTGTTATATACAACAACGCTACGACATCTGCCCAATCAAACCTTTCGTTGTGTTGTATTCATAAAACTAGACCTATCTATCCTGTGTTATGCAGATGATGTTTTAAACATAAGTAGAAACATATCTAGCTTTGAAAATTGCTTTCAGGATATTTCGCAAAATTATCGGGGAATAGGATTGTCTATGAATACAGCAAAATGTGAAGTGCTGCTTTTTAATGATAATAGCGATTTATCCGTTGTTAATGTAGCTTTAGATGGTATTACAGTTAAGCCGTGTAGTAAATTGATGTACCTTGGTATTCCGATTGGTAAGATGTTGAAACAAGCTAAAGCATTTATTGCTGAAAACATGGAAAGCAAAATTCGACGGTCTTGTGGTGAAACTGTTTCAACCCAGTTTCATCTAAACCGAAGTCTATTAGTAAACTTATATAACAAAGTTGCGCTACCCCGTATTTTATATATAGCTCAGACCCGTATCCAGGAATTTATTTCCTGCGGGTCGGACAAAAAAGTACAAAAAAGACATAGATCAGAGGGAAAAGCCTGTAAAAATGATTTTTTTTTTCTATGTTTCAGGGGGGGGGGGGGGGAGGGTCAACCCCCCCCCCTTGGATACGGCCTTGATATAGCACCATTTTCTGAAACATTAAATAATACAGACCGACTAAAAATTAAACGGATTTACTTTAAATTCGCAAAATGCCTTCTTCTCCAAATAGTGCGAGGGGTCCTTTAACAATAAAAGACTTTCCAGCAACCGTTCCCGACAAATCCCGTCTGAACTTGCGGTCTCGGTGAGTTCTCAGGGTACTGTAGTTTTGTATACTTTTGTTAACTTTATTAATACACATCAGGTCTGAGGTTGAGCACTATTCTTTGTGTTTTGCTGATGATTTCTCTTTCTTTTTTCTTGTTATTTTCCTGTCTTTTGTTTTGTTATTGGATATTTGTGTGGAGGCCCTAGTTGACCCTTGGTCCAATAAATAAGCAAACACAATTATACAGAAATTTACATGAACGGTGGAGAGAACCAAAGTTGCCGTTTTTTGCAATCGACTGTCGGCTGGAGGTCCAGTAGATCCGTTTTTTGTCACTTGACTGGACATCGACTGGGAACAAAGTCAACAGTCGATCCGATGCACCTTTCTCTTGGAGGTCCAGTCAAACTTGGTGCCAAATTATGAAAGTTGTAACATGTGGACACAAAAACTTACAATTTACACCACAGGACGCCCCAGTACTGTAACAGTTTCAGAGACTATCCAGGGAAGAGTTGTGGGGATGAAAGGGGAGAAGTTTGTTGTGATACACTAGTATCAAGTTTTAGACCGTTTTTCGAAGGCTTGTTCTCGCTCCCCTATCAAGCGACAAAAAACGGTCAACTGGATGAACCCATGAACAAGTCCCAATCGCCAGTCGATATGTAAACAAGACCAAAGGTGTCGATGGGATCCCAAAAATCTAAGATTTGATCCAGACAATTCGGTCTTGTCTTCGCCAGATCCAGTCTTCGCTAGGCTAATCATCAGAGAAAACCGAGTTCAGATATTATATCTATCTATCTATACCTCTATAAGCCATATCTAGATTAGATTTAGATTTATTGTATAATTCAGGTACAAAATTTCGTAGTTGTCCAACCAAGTTATTTGACCTTTGTCAGGTAATATATACAACAATTTTTAAAATCAAATTCGTAATCAAAATAAAAGGCAAACCATTGAAGTCAACAACCGAAATAAAATTCATAACAAAATAACTAAGACAAAATAACATTATTGTAAAAATCCACAAATTTCAGAATGAAGCTATTACAATATCTTTCCCGGTTACATGCGATCGGCATGAGCTTCGGGACTTTGGTGGATACTTGCCTTGGTGGCCTTGGGCGTTCAACCTCAAAATCAGGGGGTAAAAGGGATCGGAGAGTTGGGTGTTCAAGGAGTTTTAGCCCAAAATTTTGACACAACTTCTGCCTCCTATTAGACAGCGCATCCAGTCCAAATAAAGAAAGAAGGCCAGAGTACGGGATTTTAGGGCCCCTGTTCACAATTCTTAGGGCACGTTTCTGAATATTCTCTATACGATCAGATTCATCCTTCGTAATACCATAGTGCCAAACCGGACAAGCATGCTCCACAAGAGGACGAACAAACGTACCATACAGACGCAACATCTTTTTTTCAGGGACCTTATATTTAGTTAGTGTTTTTAACATAACAATAGACGCATTAGCTTTTCTAATCATGATATCAGTGTTTTTTTTTCCACGAGAGATCAGACGAAACGACCACTCCAAGGAGATTCATTTCCTCCGAGAGGAGGCCATCATCTAACTCAGGGTGGAAACTTGGCTCATCCGACAAAAAAGGAAAGGTCAAAACCGTTGTTTTTTCCGCATTTACAACCATATTTGAATTTTTTGCTTCCGTTGCTACATCCTGGACTATTGTCATTGATTGGCTTTTAAAAGTTCGATGCAGTACTTCCACAAGCGACAAATCGTCCACGTACTTCCATCTCTCATCAGCATCAATTGCAATATCATTTATCATAATCAAAAAACAAAGAGGTCCCAACATTTTGACGATACTGACCGAAACTTCCTGCTTTACTTCAGCCAAATTTGCGGATTCGCCCGAATTCCGAGCGAACTACTAGTCCAGCAAAAAAAGAAAATTCAGAAACGAATCCAGCGTATCTTCTTATCCCTATAAAGAACATGTAATCAACTTTAAATAAAACTGCAACCCCGTCTTCTTACCCCTAAATAAAACATTAATCTACTCCAAATGAAACTTTTACTTTTAACAAGCTTTCCGGTTTTTGTCTGATTCCGGACGAACCACTTGTCCGACAAGAAAATGGTTTTCACCATCGTGCTCAGCATGTCTTCTTACCTCGTAATCGACTATCTCAATAGCTTTCAAAAGCCCCCACCCTCAAATATAGGGCTACAGAGCCCATCTTCAAACTTGACCTGTACTTTGACCCAAAGGATCCTCCCACCAAGTTTCATCAAAATATCTCAATCCCTTCGAGAGTTATCGTGCGGACAGACGGACAGACAAACGGACAACTTTTGCGATGTCATAAGTATCCCTCCACTTACGTTTTGGGATCCCAAAAACGCGACTATTGTCTCTACTATCTACTGAGACAAGATTATTTCTTATCCGAATTAATCTTATCCCAGTTGAGATAAGATTAATCCCAGGAGCAAATACTACAGTTAACTTTAATCCTTTCTCGGAGGAACTTTTTACAGTGTAAGGTGGTTTTGGAACCTAGGATTTTCGTGGGTACCGACCTTCGATCCGTCATCAACAAATCTCCGATTATTTAACGTCCAAAGCCGGGAATGTTACTGCAAGATGTATTCTGTGACTCATACCCTTTGGTCCAGACTTTGATGTAGGGGAGATGTGGGTACCCTGGGATATGTTCAAGTGCATGTCGGATATCCATATTACTTGATTTTGGTACTGAATTAAGTGGAATTAATCGTGCTTTCTTCCAGATTTATTACAGACTATTTACCTGATTAGTCTTTTTGGTACTGACGATTTTCCTAATTCTCCTCTTCTGTCCCAGAGTACCCTGACCCCCGGGTACTCTGGGACATGCTTAAGGGTGCTTGGGACACAGTGCCCTTTTTGACTAAATTTAGTTTTTAACAAACCTGTTGTCAACTTGACAAAAAAATAAAAACATAAGACAAAGCCTGTAGCAGTATTCATCCAACAAGATACTGCACAAGGTCGACATCGAAAGTCAGGTCTTTCACATGACCTTTTGCGGCCCCACTAAGTTCTGGTCTTGGTAGACCTATTTAGGCGATTTATTCCGTTGTCACAAAGGCTTGATCCTATGGCTCTGGAAATACGAGTTTCCAAGTAGGGAGTTTCTGTCTCAGGAAGTTTGCACAATTCCCTTGAAGGTACCCTGGGACACAATGGACAAAAGGTGTCCCAGGGTACCCAGGAACACGTGTCCCAGGGTATCCAGGAACACGTGTCCCAGGGTAACACGTGTCCCAGAATACACAGGCGGGCAACTTTCCAGAAAGATTCATTTTTGTATCACTAGATGTCAACATAGATAAACCACTGAGCACTGTTTTGTAGCCAAGAAAAAACTGCTTCTGACAAAAAAAATAATCATTACCTTCCAATGAATTGGTCAAAAGATATTTCATAAAAACCGGACCCTCTTTCTTACTCAAACACCCATAAAAAATGTCTCACCTAAAATCTCTGATAAAAATATTCGTGGATTTCTTTGGGAAAACACATGTATCCTTACTGATAGATGACGTGTCGTCGTCATTCAGGCGAAATTTTTCAGCAAAGTTTTCTTCACAACGGTAACATGTCCCATCTCCCCCTTGTCCCATCTCCCCTACACATGTGTGCAAATGGATCGGACTGCCACTGCCCCTAATGTGCCAAAAGAGAGCCATGAGAATCATTCTGGTTGATCATAATATTACATACGAAGAGGCTCTCATTAAACTTGACATTCCTAAATAATCTGTACGTAGAAATACTTTTTCAAACAAATTTGGAGCTAAGATAACGTGTTGTTCCCAGATGGACCATCTATTCCCCCCTCCCCTCCCGTCTTCCGTGCGTCGGTCCGACAGGAATACTGGCAATCAGTTTTCCCCATATTCCGCTAATTCTTCTACCCAATTTTTACGTAGTTTCATCCCATCATTTATTTTTGGTAATTTCTTGTAAGTGTGTTAGTTAATTTGTTTCTTGTGTGTCTGTGTATTTTGTAAATTGTATTCCTTTTCTAGCTTTTAGCTATTCGGATTAAACTTGATTGATTTATTGATTGATTGTAATCCCTGCTCATATCTTCCTGCCGAAAACCGGATTCCGGACCAAAACGCAAAGTTTCAGGCAACTGACGATTTTTTCAAGTCAATTTATTTTAATTTCAACATTCTTTAAACGAAAGAACAAGCATAACGCTCCCAAGAAGGACACAACCGTGTCCTGTGCGGGAGTGGGCAACTTCTACTCACATATTAGAAACGATGACACACATTTCTCGTCTTAACCTTATCATTTCTTTCTCTTTACACCCCCCCCCCCCACCCAACCCAACCTTCATTCACTAATAATAATAAAGAAACATTCAACTTAAATAAATATTCCACATTTACCTAACTATCCAAAAAAAAACTGGTTCTCGGACTCTCTGATTCTCTCTGGAAGATGACAACATACTCACATTTCTTTTCTCATGCTTGTGGTAATATCCATGATCAACATAAAAGTTTCTAAAATAAAACGTGTTGCACGTTTTTCTTGGTCGCAATCGGGAAATGTATCTAAAAAGGGGGCGGGGGGGGGATGTCTTTTTTTTTGCCACGATTGAACCAACTAGCCTATTGACTGATCGGTCAGATACAGACTGAAATAGAACGTTCCGCATAATTTTCCCAGCAACTATTCTAGCTACAGTGAGAAACAAAGAGCAAATATAAGAGGCCAAACCTGAGGCCAAGATCCTGGATTGCTTTTGGCCCTCAGCAATGTTGATGTCCGACGTCCGAATACCTTCCGACTCGAGAATGGCAGCTCGCTTCTTCCTCTCGCTCTCAACTTGAGAGTGCATTGCTTCCTGGATTCGCTTCGGGATCTGAATGTCACCTGAAAATGAGTGCGTTGGTATGGGAATAGCATATTACACAACAGTCACCCACACTATGAATCATAAAATCTTAAAGGACCTGTCGCAATTTAAAAGTTGTTTATAAGTCCAGCAAATACGTGATGATCAAATGCCAGTGTCCGTATATAATAATAATACAAAGCAAGAGAAAAGGCTTTCGCGTCTAAATGCACTTGAAACTATTGATCGATTCAGCATTAACCGCATCTTCGGTAAGGCTGTTCAAGTGATTAGCAATTCTGTTCCCAAAACCGCACTTAAAAACGTCCTTGGGGAATCTTGATTTTGCCAGCTTGTACGCAAAAATATTCTTTGAGCCTAAGCTGACTTTTTCAACGGATACGTCAGCTACGTTTCTTCATCAGCGATATTTCGGCCCTTCTTGGCAAGGGTCCTCGTCAGGCTGTCAGTCCTCTTGTTCAACTTCGGGGAAGGAAACAAACCTGTAATAAATAACTGAAGCTTCTACCGACTATAAATATCTTATTAAAGTAAATTATCTTCAAAAAACACTATAATGAAAAAGCTAGTCCTGAGATTTAATTTTTGACACCGACGCTGTTTTTGTTGCACGATTGGGGCGATGACAGGAAAGGGCCAAGAAGGGCCGAAATATCGCTGATGAAGAAACGTAGCTGACGTATTTGTTGAAAACATTGTTGGAATAAAAGCTTGTACGCGTGCCCCCGATGATGACGGTTAATGCTGAATCTTACTAAATCAGTCACTCCAAAATTATCAAGTGACAAATATAGCTCATGTGTGTCTTAATCATTTTTTTCCTTTTAATTCGAATTATAATTTTTATTCCACAAGAAATGCGGTCATGTTTGCATGAGCAGAAAAGTACAAGCAGAGCAGGGTTTGCGATCAGAAATAGTCCGTTATCGGTTTGGAATAAGCTTCCAGGCCGAAACAGTCTCAGAGTAGTCGGTCTCAGAGGACACAGCTTGAAACTGAGTGGTGAAAAATTCCGAAAAGATATTGAAAATGGAGCTTCAGAAACCGGATGGTGGAACATTGGAATAATCTATCAGAAAATGCCGTAAATGCCGAAAACATCAATCAATTCAAAGCAGGTGCGGATCGCCACCTAGCTGAAATTCAATTTAGTATATAGAGAAGATTATAGAGGCTAAAGCCTTTTGATGCAGTTATAATTAAAACACATTATAGTGTTAAGAGTAAGTTAAAAGGGCATTTGTTGGGAGGTGAATAGTGTGGCGTGGAGATCCGGGAGAGATTCGGAGTGTTTGTGTGTGGGGGGGGGGGGGGGGGGGCTCAGGAGGGAGTGGGTAAATGATATGACGAGAGAAGGTTGTCAATGGAAGGTGAACAAAAAATCACTCTGTACAGGACAAGAGGCTTCTTAAGAGTTAATGTGTTGTTTATAGGATTTTGTTGAAAGTGTTTGGTAAAAACAAGACCAAAGGTTTCGATGGGATCCCAGAAATTTAGTATTTCTGATCAAGACAATTGGGTCTCGTAGAGATCCCGTCTTCGCCAGACTCCTTGAGAATAAGGCAAATGATAATCATCTGAGAATACCAAGTTCAAATATGGATTCAGCATGTGTGTTTACCCCTACAGACTGCGTCATCTCGACTTTTACGAAAGTTCCTGCCTCACTTTTGCCAAGTTTCCAGTTTCGGCCGTATTCCGGGCGAACTACATGTCTTACAAAAAATTAAAGTTCAAAAACGGATTTAGTGTGTCTCCTCCTAACCCCTCTGTCGAACCTCTAATCAACTTCAGATAAAACTTCAACTTTTAACAAATTTTCCGATTTCACCCGGATTCGTGGCGAACTATGTGTCGAGGTAGAAAATTATTGTCACACATGAATTCAGCATGTCTTCTTAACCGTAAATCAAACACCTTTTGAAATTCATATCAAACTTTAACTTTTAACAAGTTTTCCGGTTTTGGACAGATTCCGGGCGATCTACTTGTCCGACGAGAAAACAATTTTCATATTCAGATTCAGCATGTTTCCCTATCCTAAATCGAACGTATAATCAACTTCAGATTAAAGTTTCATCTTTGACAAATTTTCTGGCTTTTGCCGGATTCCGGGTGAACTACCTGTCCGGGGAGAAAATAGTTTTAATATTCGGATTTAACATGTCTCCTTATCCCGAAATCGGACAGCTCATCAACTTCAGATAAAACTTTTCCTTTTAACAAACTTTCCGGTTTTGTCTGGATTCCGGGCGAACTACTTGTCCGGGGAGAAAATGGTTTTCATATTCGTGCTCAGCATGTCTTCTTAGCCATTAATCGACTATCTGATTAACTTTTTAAAAATATTTGTTTTACCCCTTAATTTGAAACTCCTCCCCATCCCGTAAATATGCAGCTACCGGGCCCATCTACGAGCTCGCCCTTTCCTTTGACTCGAAGAATCCTGAAACCAAGTTTCATAAAAATATCTCATTCCCATCGGGAGTTATCGTGCTGACAGACGGACGGACGGACAACTTTTGCGATGTCATAGGTATCCCTCCACTTAGGTTTTGGGATCTCAATAAATCAGATTTGAACTGAAAATGAACTGAAATCGAAATTTATTGGTTATGTTCCGGGATCTCAACATCATTGAATACTTTAAAACCAGCCTCATGCTTTTACAAAATTCTACCAACATTCTGGGATCAGAAAAACAGTGAGAAACTTAAGCTTCACGCATCGTCGACAGTATGATACGTATCGAAGGTAGCACAACACGCGAAGTTTAAAACTCAAAGTGGTTTCGTTAGGGGTTTTAGAGTGTACCGTAATGAAGTTCGGGTTTCCCAGTCTTAGAATAGAGTGGATAGGGAAGTAAAGTTGCTACTATTTTAAGTAAGAGAGGAGGTCCTTTAAGAGAGCTTAGTTAAAGTTTAACTGAAAAGCCAACTTATTTTTGTATCATTCAACTGGATACACCACATTATTTGGATTGTGTGAAGGGATTTTTTTATTTTTCACTACTTGCTCTGGTATGACGTTCAGAATATCTACGGCTGTCTTCACAACGCAAAATTCTACTATGACGCGGGAAATTTAAATCTCAATGAAAACGCGGCTTTTCACTGAACTGTCATGAGCTAGGTGACCACTGCTCACTGCGTGAACACTTATTTTTCGTAAATAGCTTTCGTCAAGCACAAACGCGGGTACAAACGCATAGAGGTACCGCAAATCCGACATGGAAATTCCACTATTTGAAAATTGATTATACGTGAATAGCGGAGAAACGAAGTAACGCATTTTCATCGGATCTTCAAACCTCTTTAAGTGAATAAGTGATGGGTAACTAGATTGTCCTATCTCAGCGCTTTTACTTTAATACGGTCTAGTTTTCTACGTTCATAGTGTTTTAAGTTCATTCTATATACGTCTTCAGTCGTTCGCAATTACTGTTGGCACTTTTTTACTCTGGCACTGGTGACTTCTCCCACCATCCAATATCTGAGCAACGCTAAAGCGAGATATGAATACTATAGCCAGGCTTTTTTTAAAGCCACTTATTAATAATATAATAATAATATTAATAATATAATAATAATAATAATAATATTTATTTATTACCCACTTACATCAAAAAAATTAATAGTGGAGTATAAACTTGAAGAAGGAAAAAGAAAAAACGGAAAAAGACGTAAAACAACAACTAGAATCAACAAAACATTAATAAAACAAACGGATCAAACCGTGGTGAGGCGACAAACGCCGATACGCTGTTTCTGAGAGCTTTTTGTGTAGATCAGTCAGCTTCTCAGTAATATTCGGAAGATAAAACTTTTTTACTATCTTTCGATTCTTGTACCACAGAGGAAGATAGAGAAGAAATTTACAGAATCGGAAGTAAGAAGATCGAATATCGCTAATGTCTTTTTTCTTAAAATTAACTTGAATAGGCCTGATAACCCGATAAAAATACGTTACTTCGTTTGTCCGAGATCCACAGATAATCGATTTCATCGACCGAACTTATTCTTTCGGATTTCTGGTACCTCTACGTGCTTGTCCCTCTATGCTTGGAAGATTCAGCAACTACAAAGTTAAGCCATTGCCAAAAACTAACACACTGTCAGAAGTTTCATAACAGATAACACTAGGACGCGCGGTTTCAACAGACAATGCATAGTAGATAACACTTGGGATGTTATCTGTTGTGTATGAAAACGTTATGCATGAAATGTTATCCATAACAAGCTTTTTTGGGAAGAGCCAAAAAAGCATCTACTGACTTTATTCTTTATCGTCACGATGTCGGAAAACTCAGCAGATACTTTTTGCCGGTTTTTCGGTTCTTCCTGATGGTTGTCTTATTATGCATTTGAAACAGCGCATCCTTGTAAATAAGTAAGTAAGTAATTTATTTATGACCCGCCATTTTGAACAAGACCAAAGGTTTCGAAGGGATCCCAAAAGTTCAAATTTGTCCAGATAATTGGGTCTTGTCATCGCCAGATCCAGTCTTCGCCAGACTCCTTGAACACTTTTACTATTAAAATTTAGAAACAGATGAAGGCCAAATAGCTAATCATATGAGAACACCAAGTACAGATATGGATTCAGCATGTGTGTTTACCCTTTTAAGTCATATCTATTTTGACGAAGCAGATCAAAACTTCCTGCCTTACTTCTGCCAATTCTCCAGTTTTGGCGCAATTCCGGTACTACTTGTCCGAAAATAAAGCTCAAAAACGGATTCAGCATGTCTGCTTCCCCTACATCCAACCTTTAATCAATTTCAGATTAAACTTTTACTTTTAACAAATTTTGCGGTTTCAGCCGGATTCCGAGCGATCTATACCTCCGGTGATAAAATGATTGTCACATGAGAGTTCAGCATGTCTTCATGTCTACTATCCCGCAAATCGAACATGTTATTAAATTTAAATAAAACTTTTACTTTAAACAAATTCTCCGTTTTTCGCGGGATTCCGGCCGAACTGATTGTCCGGCAAGAAAATAATTTTCGGACTCAGCACGTTTGCTTGCCCCTAAATCGATCCTCCAATCAACTTCAATTAAACTTTTACTTTTCCCAAATTTTCCGGTTTTCGCAAGATTCCGGGTGAACTATTTGTCCGGCGAGAAAATAAATTTCATATTCGGATTCAGCATGTCTCCTTACTTCTAATTCGACTATTTCATTAGCTTTTAATAAATATTTTGTGTTCCCATTAATTTCAAACCCCTCCCCCACCCCTAAATATAGAGCTACATAGCCCATCTTCGAACTTGACCTAAAGAGTCCTCATGCCAAGTTTGATCAAAATATCTCAAGCCCTTAGAGAGTTATCGTGCTAACAGACGGACGGACGGACAGACGGACAACTTTTGCGATCTGACTTGCATCTTGAATTTTGAACTTCTCCATCAATGTATGGTTATGACATAATTTCAAGAAGTGGAGCAGGTGCTTTACATATTTAAAATAACATGTGTTATCGGTTATGAAACTTCTGACAGTGCACATATAACAAAACGACATATCTTATCACCGGCATATCTTATACTCCCTTCAGGGGATTTAACGTCAGTAACACATGGAAATGCAGGCTTTTGTTCAAATTCAAATTCTACGCGTCTGGACGAATTTTCGATTGCTGTGCTAACACTGCACATTCCAGACGTTATTACTAGAGACCCAGTTGAAAAAATACAAAATCTCTTAGACGAGTCACAATTTTTCAGTATATTCAAGGCAAGCTGGCTTTTCAGTTAAACTTTAAATTACCCACAATGAGATGCTGCGCATTCGACGAAATTCGGCGCAAAGATTAAGCAGCATTATTTTGTCGTCAGTCTGCTTCGGAGTTGGAACTTGTGAAATTTGCTGCTAAGGCAATTTTCCATTGCTTGCCTGTGTGTCGTTTTCCCCATTTTGTTGTTATTGTTTTCTGTCTGTTTTAATTGTGTTGCGAGAGCAACACTTTGGTTTTGTCCTCGTTTTTTTTGTTTTTTATTTTTTTTTTCCTATGACTCCGATTTCATTTTATTCCTGGTAACTGGGAAGGGTCTAACCTGTGCGGTTTTTACGGAAAGTGTGGACCTTAGGCCGGATTGATGAATATGACATTACATTTTGGAAAGCTCCGTAGAACTCTTGCCTGGGGCCAATAAGGATGGTTTTTGCTTGTCATCGAGCCAGAGCCTACGGTTTGCGAAGTGAAGTGGAGTTGTATAGCCTATGTCGGAGAGGACCATCTCAAGTTGTGTAGCGAACCTTTCGTTTCATCAAACCATGTTTCTGCTTTCGAGTGGAAAGCTCCGTTCTAGCACGCTAGCAGGCAGGCACCAGTTTCAAATTGAAGATGGACTAAAATCTATAAGTGTTAAATATATGCGGCAGTTACCCGGCCCCACAGCCAACATGTCTTCTTTGAGTGATAAATAGAAAAATCTACAGAGACAAAAAAGTGGCTTTTTCCCACGGGTCCGAAAGTGCTGCCATCTATTGTTTCTGTCCATGTCTGCGACGATTCCAGCTGAGTTTATAAAAAAAAAATTTTGCACTTGGGTTTGCGGTAGAGTAACGGTATCAGATGTGCCCCTTAAACTTTAAAAGTTCTCTCATTGCTAAAGAAACTAGAGCTTATCCTTTGCTCCTTTCTAAGTCGTGACGTTAGAAAGTTGGCCTACGGCAAAAAAGTCAACTTTTGAACTAAGACAGGTAGAATTTTTTTTTCGACGGCAATCGATAGCCATTGATGAGCTGATCAAAGTATATGTCATCCATTTTTTGGTACAAAAATTCCTTCATGAGATACACCAGTTTGAAAATTTCAAAGGGGTTGACAACTTCATAGTAAGGTACACGAAAACAAAAATAGGCGATACCTGTTATGAGACATGTAGGGGACTTTTAAGCAACAGTCGACTGTTGGCTCATAATTATCTTTGGTAATGAGGGGTTTGCCGCTTTTGCTAGTTGGTGTACCTGTTATTTGTTTCCGGTGTATTCGATGGTAAGAACAATTTGGTTCCCAATGGTAAGATATGCAAGGGACTTGCAAGTAATAATCGGCTGTTATGCTACAATCATCTTCTGCGATGATGGGTTTGCAACTTTTGCTAGCTGGTGTACCCATTGTTTGTTTTCGTTTAAGGGTTAATGTATATCACGGGAGAGGGACTTGTAAGTAGGAATCGGTTCACGAGTGGCTAGGAATTTTTGCAATTGGGTGCACATTGTATGCTACAATCATCTTCAGGGATGAGGGGTTTACAACTTCTGCTCGCTAGTGTACCCATTATTTTTATCCGGTGAACTTGATGTCTATCACGGGAGAGAGACTTGTAAGTAAGAATCGGTTCACGAGGGGCTAGAACTTTTGTAAATTGGTGCACATTGTATTCGATTTCTATAAACCTGACGGTAGAAAGTTTGTATCGATGGTCTATCGCTGTAACCTAGGATTAACTGTTTACGCAACTATACATTTGTGTACGCGATTTCAGCTGAGTTTATCATTCGTTTTTTTGCACTTGGGTTTGCGGTAGAGAAATGGTATCAGATGAACTCTTAAACTTTAGAAGTTCTCTCATTGCTAAAGAAACTAGAGCTTATCCTTTGCTCCTTTCTAAGTGGTGACGTTAGAAAGTTGGCCTACGGCAAAAAAGTCAACTTTTGAACTAAGACAGGTAGAATTTTGTTTTCGACGGCAATCGATAGCCGCTGATGAGCTGATCAAAGTATATGTCATCCATTTTTTGGCACAAAAATTCCATCATGAAATACACCAGTTTGAAAGTTTCAAGGGGTTGACAACTTCAGTAGTAAGGTACACACTGAAACCGAAAATAGGCGATACCAGTTGTGAGACATGTAGGGGAATTGTACACGACAGTCGACTGTTACCTCATAATCATCTTCGGCATTTTTTTTTTTTTCCTATGACTCCGATTTCATTTTATTCCTGGTAACTGAGAAGGGTCTAACCTGTGCGTCCTGTGCGGTTTTTACGGAAAGTGTGGACCTTAGGCCGGATTGATGAATATGACATTACATTTTGGAAAGCTCCGTAGAACTCTTGCCTGGGGCCAATAAGGATGGTTTTTGCTTGTCATCGAGCCAGAGCCTACGGTTTGCGAAGTGAAGTGGAGTTGTATAACCTATGTCAGAGAGGACTATCTGAAGTTGTGTAGCGAACCTTTCGTTTCATCAAACCATGTTTCTGCTTTCGAGTGGAAAGCTCCGTTCTAGCACGCAAGCAGGCAGGCACCAGTTTCAAATTGAAGATGGACTAAAATCTATAAGTGTTAAATATATGCGGCAGTTACCCGGCCCCACAGCCAACATATCTTCTTTGAGTGATAAATAGAAAAATCTACAGAGACAAAAAAGTGGCTTTTTCCCACGGGTCCGAAAGTGCTGCCATCTATTGTTTCTGTCCATGTCTGCGACGATTTCAGCTGAGTTTATAAATTTTTTTTTTTGCACTTTGGTTTGTGGTAGAGTAACGGTATCAGATGTGCCTCTTAAACTTTAAAAGTTCTCTCATTGCTAAAGAAACTAGAGCTTATCCTTTGCTCCTTTCTAAGTCGTGACGTTAGAAAGTTGGCCTACGGCAAAAAAGTCAACTTTTGAACTAAGACAGGTAGAATTTTTTTTTCGACGGCAATCGATAGCCATTGATGAGCCGATCAAAGTATATGCCATCCATTTTTTGGTACAAAAATTCCTTCATGAGATACACCAGTTTGAAAATTTCAAAGGGGTTGACAACTTCATAGTAAGGTACATTGACACCAAAAATAGGCGATACCAGTTATGATACATATAGGGGACTTTTAAGCAACAGTCGACTGTTAGCCCATAATCATCTTCGGTAATGAGGGGTTTGCAGCTTTTGCTTGTTGGTATACCTGTTATTTGTTTCCGGTGTATTCGATGGTAAGAACAATTTGGTTCCCAATGGTAAGATATGCAAGGGACTTGTAAGTAATAATCGGCTGTTATGCTACAATCATATTCTGCGATGATGGGTTTGCAGCTTTTGCTACCTGGTGTACCCATTATTTGTTTCCGGTTAACTTAATGTATATCACGGGAGAGGGACTTGTAAGTAGGAATCGGTTCACGAGGGGCTAGGAATTTTTGCAAATGGGTGCAAATTGTATTCGATTTCTATAAATCTGACGGTAAGAAAGTTTGTGTCGATGGTCTATCAATGTAACCGAGGATTAACTGTTTACACAACGGATACAAACGAAAATGTAAAGCAATGAGGTAGTTTCATAATAATTAATAGGGTCATCTATAGTATTTTAATCCTGAAAAGTTACGGATAGCTTTCTATTACCAACTAGATTATATAAGATATTGTTCCAAGTTTTCATCCGTCACGATGTCTACGATTGAAAAGGATAAAGTACAACTGACTGCAAAGTTAATTTAGTCCCTTCTTCCTATATTATTTTGTTGTTGTTTTTACAACGCTGAAGAATACCTTTTGATCATATGATTATTTTTTTTAGAACATCCCGTTTAAAAAGCTTATGCTATAATCATCTTCAGCGATGAGGGGCTTGCAACTTTTGATAGCTGGTATATCCATTATTTGTTTCCGGTGAATTTGATGTCAATCACGGGAGACGGACTTGTAAGCAAGAATCGGTTCACGAGAGGCTAGAAATTTTTGGAAATTGGTGCACATTGTATTCGATTTCTGTAAATATGACAGTAAGAAAGTTTGTATCGATGGTCTATCGCTATAACCTAGGATTAACTGTTTACGCAACGGGTACAAACGATACGGTAATGTAAAACAATAAGGTAATTTTGTAATAATTAATAGTGTCATCTATGGTATTTTAATCCTGAAAAGTTACGAATAGCTTTATAATATCAACTAGATTATATAAGATATTGTTCCAAGTTTTCATCCGTCACGATATCTACGATTGAAAAGGATAAAGTTCAACTTCGACGGCAATCGATAGCCGCTGATGAGCTGATCAAAGTATATGACATCCATTTTTTGGTAAAAAAAATTCCTTTATGAGATTCACCAGTTTGAAAGTTTCAAGGGGTTGACAACTTCAGTAGTAAGGTACACACTGAAACCAAAAATAGGCGATACCAGTTGTGAGACATTTAGGGGATTTGTACGCGACAGGCAACTGTTAGCTCATAATCATCTTCGGCAATGAGGGGTTTGCAGCTCTCGCTAGTTGGCGTACATGTCATTTGATGAACAATTTGGTTCCCAAATGTAAAACATGCAAGGGACTTGTAAGTAATAATCGGCTGTTATGCTACACAAATCTTCAGCGATGAGGGGTTTGCAACTTTTGCTAGTCGGTATACCCATTATTTTTATCCGGTGAACTTGATGTCTATCACGGGAAAGGGACTTGTCAGTAGAATCGGTGCACGAGGGGCTAGAAATTAGTGCAAATTGTTGCACATTGTATTCGATTTATATAAATCTGACGGTAAGAAAGTTTGTATCGTTGGTCTATCGCTGTAACCTAGGATTTACTGTTAACGCAACGGGTACAAACGATACTGTAATGTAAAACAAGGTAGTTTCGTAATAATTAATAGTGTCATCTATGGTATTTTAATCCTAAAAAGTTACGGATAGCTTTATAATACCAACTAGATTATATAGGATATTATTCCAAGTTTTCATCCGTCACGATGTCTACGATTGAAAAGGATAAAGTTCAACTGACTGCAAAGTCAATTTAGTCCCTTTTTCCGATATGCTTTTGTTGTGGTTAGGGCAATCGATAGCCCTTGAAGAGCTGATCAAAATATATGCCATCAAATTTTCTGAACAAAAATCCTTCATGAGATAAGCCAGTTTGAAAGTTTCAAGGGGTTGACAACTTCAGGAGTAAGGTACACACTGAAACCAAAAATAGGCGATACCAGTTGTGAGACATGTAAGGGACTTGTAAGCAACATTCGACTGTAAGCAACAGTCGACTGTTAGCTCATAATCATCTTCGGCAACGAGGAGTTTGCAGCTTTTGCTAGTTGGTATACCTGTTATTTGTCTCAGGTGTATTCGATGGTAAGAACAATTTTGTTCCCAATTGTAAGACATGCATGGGACTTGTAAGTAATAATCGGCTTTTATGCTATAATCATCTTCAGCGATGAGGGGTTTGCAACTTTTGATAGCTGGTGCATCCATTATTTGTTTCCGGTGAATTTATTGTCAATCACGGGAGACGGACTTGTAAGTAAGATCGGTTCACGAGGGGCTAGAAATTTTTGAAAATTGGTGCACATTGTATTCGATTTCTGTAAATATGACAGTAAGAAAGTTTGTATCGATGGTCTATCGCTATAACCTAGGATTAACTGTTTACGCAACGGGTACAAACGATACGGTAATGTAAAACAATAAGGTAGTTTTGTAATAATTAATAGTGTCATCTATGGTATTTTAATCCTGAAACGTTACAAATAGCCTTCGTCCGATATTGTTTTGTTGTTGGTTTTACAACGCTAAAGAACAGCTTTTGATTATGTGATTATTCTTTTTAGAACATACCGTTTTAAAAGCTTCGATAAGTTGACAATTTCAGCATTTAACCGACAGCGAAGAAACAAAACCAAAGTGTTGCTCTCGCAACACTTTAGCCGGCGAAGCCGGACAAAGGTTGCCGCAACACTTCACGTTGCCCGGGCAACGTAGGTCTAGTTTTGTTTGTACAGCAGTTTGCTGAAATTAAAAGTATTCATTCATTCACACCCACTATTTAGTGTTAGGGTAACATGCACTGTCAGAAGTTTCATAGCACATAACAGAAGGATGCGCGGTTTCAACAGATAATGAGTAACAGATAAAACTTCGGATGTTATCTGTTGTGTTTCAAAATGTTATGCATAATAAGCGTTACCATCAGGAAGAACCGAAACACCGCCAAAAAGTATCTGCTGAGTTTTCCAACATCACGACGATAAGGAATAAAGTCAGTAGATGCGTTTTTGGCTCTTCCTAACAAAGCTTGTTATGCATAACGTTTTCAAACACAACAGATAACATCCTAAGTGTTATATATTACGCATTGTCTGTTGAAACCGCACATCCTTTTGTTATCTGTTATGAAACTTCTGACAGTGTAACAAAGCTTATTATGCACACATTTCATGCATATCGTTTTCAAACACAACAGATAACATCCCAAGTGTTATCTGTTACGCATTGCCTGATGAAACCGCGCATCCTTGTGTTATCTGTTATGACACTTGTGACAGTAACAAAGCTTGTTATGCATAACGTTTTCAAACACAACAGATAACATCACAAGTGTTATCTATTACGCATCGTCTGTTGAAACCGCGCATCGGCCTTGTGTTGTCCATTATGAAACTTTTGACACTGTGGACGGTTGCGTGTTAGAAGTCTATTCTATACTCACGAATTTCGTAACGAAGGCAGGTGATTCCCCAAGCTTCCGAGGCTTTGTTTATCGATTCCACGATGGACACGTTCAAAGACTCTCTTTCCCTGAATACGGAATCCAATGCGATTTTTCCTAGTTCCGACCTACAAAGAATAACACATGAAGCTAAAAGGATTAGTTCAATTCAATTCATTTATGGCCCATCTCGACCCGATGAAAAATTTGTAGCCTGCGTAGTAGTACGAAAACGTTGCATGTAATACTATGTAATAACAAATAATACTATCATTTAATGTGCCTCAGACTGGTCCAATCTTACATAGTACTATCCAGTAGCATCCAGTCTTGCTAATAGCAGCATATAGTAGTATGCAGTAACACGGTAGTCTTGAAGTAGAAGCATGTAGTAGCATCGTTAGTACTGCATGCTCCTTTTTCGTACTACTGCATAGTACTATATTGAGATAAATTTTTCATCGGAGACAAAGGGAGGGCGAGACGCCCTACAGATAGAGTAACAAAAAACATTAAAAGAAGGAGTAAATAAGCATAATTCAACAGACAAATATTAAAGTGATAACGCTGGCTAAGGGACTAAATATGACTAAACGTAAGAACACTGATACAGCAGTGCAGTGAAAATCGTTCAGCCGGACTCCCCCCATGGGAGTCTAATTCAGCCCTCTCGAAGAAGTACCACACTGTTGATGCTTCCGCCAATTGCGAAACAATGTCATGCTAGATCCCAGACTTTCAACTCGACTTTCGACTCGCCTAACTTATCTATGAGTCTCATAAAGTTTATATAGTGTTTCGTTTTCTTTGTGTGTAATTCATTTTCTTTCTTTCTATTACTCCGCTCTTTCATTTGTTGTATAGCGGGCCTCATAATTTATTATTCTTCTCATTATTACCAACCACAGAGGTAGGAGATATTAAACGGAATTTACTAATCAACTAACTATTCAGTTAGTTTCACACGTTTTAGGAACTAAAACGTAAAGCAGTTCTGTCGCTAAAAATCAGCCTTTTGAGGTCAGATAACAACATGATCCGAATTCTTTCCACGGCAATTTTCAACTTTCACTGCCTTTGTGGAAAAAATGGAGTGATGAACTGGTGGTTCGTTGATTTTGTTACATACGTGGTTATGTGTAACACGTAGTGTTAATGTGTGTGTTTTCCCCTTTGTATATGACAACGGATGAAGTAAATAAATAAATAAATACAGTTTCTGGTCCCTGGAGAAATTTACCGAAAGGGAAATATGTTCTGCGAACACATAATTTTTGGGATTCAGCAAGAAACTGCCAGACAGAACAAAGAGAAAGCGGTGGTCATCTTTGTCCACCTACAGGCCTCCACTCGATTTACGCCGACATGTGGTTAAAATAAACGCAACTATAAGATAAGATGGATAACATTTATTCCGTAAAAGCACAGAGGGCCACGGAAACAACAAAACAACACCAAAACGAACTATAACCTCAACAACATAGTTAACAACAACATAGTTGTTACACTCGCATGTAACAACTACAAAAAAATTTCCCTCTGGACCATAGCCACCTTAAGGAATCTTCCCAAATTTCTAACATCTCTAAAACTTCTACTTTTCAAAATTTGTTTAAATCTTCCCCCCCCCACACCATTTCCCCAAATATTTCCTTCCTCAAATCTCTTAACTCCTTACATTCAATCATTACATGGAAAATACATTCATCCATTTTCCCGCACATCGAACAAAACTCGGTTCATAAGTACTCACCGACAGACACACCTGAAACCTACCTCATTGTCGTCTGTGCTAGTTGGGTGATGGCAAACTCCGCATCCTCCACTCCGTATGACGCCTTGTAAGGATTGAACACGCGTAGATACAGAACGCCATCTAACGTTAATGTAACGTTGTCTGAAAAAGCAGGGACAATCTTTAGAAAGCGTCAGAGCACTGACGCTCATACGTTGGAGCACAAAGCGTTATGCCCCGGCAACATTTAGTCGCATCTGTACGTAATTTGGTTATTACCCACTGTTAAGTTTCATCATGAGCCTCGTTTTAGTTGCACGCTGCAGCTCCCCTTCTCGGCCACTTCCGGGCGAGCAGTGCAGTGCTGCAGTGCTTCCCGAGGAAGACGGCAACGCTTCTCGAGAATCGCAGACCAAGTCCGTGCTTCCCTGCAAGGGACTGCATCAACTAAGAAGAAAACGCGCGTGCTCTGAATCCAAGAACGCATCTTGTACAGAAGCAGCAGCGAAGCGGCAGCAGTATAGCAACAAAAACGAGGCTTTGGTCACACGTGGAACGAAGAATTCAAGACATATTACCACCATTATCCCTCAAAGGTAAACAAAACTGGTTAAAGTGACTCTGGTCTGTAATTGGTCCAAAGCCTCCAACGATACGTTTCAAAATGGCGGAGATGGATTTTTACACCTCCATTATAATTACGTTTTTAGCGTCTTTTCTTCCTAATTTCGACCGTAATGCCCGGGACACATCCAGTCACATCTGTACGTAATTTGGTTCGTTAATTTGGTTATTACCCACTGTTACGTTTCATCCTAGTCACACCTGGAACGAAGAAACTGAAGATATATTACCACCATCATCACTCATAGGTAAACAAAACTAGCTAAAATCCGAGACTGTCGTCTGTGATTGGTCCAAAGTTACGTTCCAAATGGCGGAGATGGACTTTTCCATCTCGACTATCTTACGTTTTTAGCGTCTTTTCTTGCCAATTTCGACGGTAAGACGTCTTATTACCGGCGTTGTTACCAGGTGTGACTACAGTGGAGCCCGGGCATTAGAGGATCGTTACTAATACGTTGGAGCATGCCCTGACGCTGGACATCGTGCCCCAAAATTTAGGATTTGTTTATGACTGACGTTTATCATGAGAAGTGGAAACACTGGCATTAGTTGCGTTTTTTGTATCTGGTTCCTGTTCCGTGTTCTGTGTTCACAGCTGTCTGGTTTGGATAAGAAACGATATTTTTTTGCTTACGCCGTTCCCTGCTTCGTGTTTTGTCACTGTTCTGACGAAAACGCAAATTTAGGTTCCTGAACACGTCTTAGACGGGAAATCTGTTAAATTGCAAATTAAATTCCAAAACGACCATAATTTAGGGTCCATCTTTATCCCCTCAACTTCTGCAATTATTTCTTCTCTATCTGCGAATCTCTCTACAATTTTCTATCTGAACAGTGATAAAACATGCTAGGAGAGTAAGTTCCGTGTTTTGCAAAACAGACAGTGGAACACAGAACACGGAACAGCGTACAAAAACGGGAAAATAAGAAACAGCGTGTTCCGTGTTCAGAGAGAAAACAGCGAACAGAACAGACACAAAACGCAACTATTATGTGCACTGTGCAGTAGAAAAGAAACAAAATAATACAAGACATGATTACTGTAGAAATAAATATCTTAACGTCGACGGGTGAAGTATGGGTGAAATGAAATATAATCCGAAAAATGCTACTAGATAACAGTAAAGACAACGAAAGTATAAATAGTCTGCCGCGATAAAGTGCGTTTTTGCAGATACAATACTATCCGCGTTCTGTTTTGTCCTGCCTTAGTCGTTCCTACCAAATGCCGATTTAATTTGTCCGGCGTGTCGCCTTGATAGTTGCGTTGTTGATCTGAATTCTCCGTTCTCGCTTCTGAATTCTCGATTCTCGTACAAATTACCGTTTTTGCTCCTCTCGCTTCTCCATTCTCGCTTTTGACAAAAACAATAATTTGGCAGCTCGTTTGGAACCCGGTATACCTGTTTATGCATATTGAAAACCCACACTCTGTTGACCAATCAGGAAGCAGAACGGAGAGAGAAGAATCGAGAATTCACTATCGGAGCAACTTCTCGATTCTGCAGAATCGCGAGGCTTTCCCCGTTCTCGATTCTGACTAAAACGCAAGAAAAGGAGAATTCGCTTTATCTGAATAGTCCAAAAACGCGAAATAGGAGAATTGCGATAAAAAACGCAACTTATGTCGTTTTATTTGCCCTATCAGTTGAAAATTATCATCGCCCTGTGAGACAAGACGCGCTACGCGATGAATGCTGACTCGATCTGGGAGAAAGTCTCGGCACTGTCTCAGGTAGATTTTTCGACTGCGTTTTATTTGTGGTATTTGTCAGTCAATTCGCCTTACTCCAGTTCAGCGCTCCAAGCAGGGTTGCCACACTGGTGATATTTTTCTTGCTACTAAAGATAGGAAAAAGTGTTCTTTTCTTGGAATTAGTGCTACTTCAATAACAAGACCAAAGGAGATCAAAGCTAATAAGATATTCATTGAGGGGGTAAGGAGATCCGCTGAATCCATATCTGAACTTAGTTTTCTTGCTGGACAAATGGTTCATCACGAACTCGGCTGAAACTGGAAATTTGGTTGAAGCTCGAAGGTTCAAGGTTTTAATTACACTTATGTATAAAATCATAATAAATAGAGGGTCAAGCTGGAGACACAAGGCCGATTGACGAAAACCCGGTAAAATATAGAACAAACCTATTTTACATATAACTAATTAGATAAATAAATGTTAATAATTCCATGACTCACCATTAGACGGGAACCCGCCCCACAAACCCACCGACAATGAATGAATGAATGAATGAAATTTATTTCCCATTTTTAAGACACAAGTCACAAATGGAGTATGAAAGAAAAGACAAGAAAAAAAAAAAAAAAAAAGACAAGAAGACACAACATGTAACACATAAATTTTGATACTCTTATTTACACATGGGGCAACATAGCCCTATACAAAGTATGGCTAGCGTCAAGAGAACGAATAAAACCTGCATTTCGCTCAGATATTGCAATAAACGGATCGGTGATATTATACTTTGCCGACAATCTAGAATTACGGGCCCACGGAGGTAGTCCTAGGAGATATTTGCAATACTTATAAAATGTGGAACGAATGCATTTTTTATCTTTCATAGTCAGTAGTGACCAGAATGACGACAGCGCTAGTATGTGCGGCAGAGCGAATGCGGAATATAGCCGGGCAAGTATATGTCTATTGTAACGACGCTTAGAAGTAATGAGTACTCCGTATGCTTTTCTAGCTTTTTCCACAAAAAACGATACAAGACAAGAACGCGTTGTTTTCATGTCCGACCCAATAGGCAGACCAAGGTACACAATCGAAGGTGAAGGTTGAAGAATGTGATCCCCGAAGCATATATCAATTGTCTCTGTATCAGCCTTTTGGTTGAAGAAGACAACCTCGCTCTTATTCGGATTAAATGATAAACCAAGACACTTATATTCTTCACTAAGAACCCAAAAATTTCCTTCAACATACGCAACCGACCGGCTCAGGTTCAACACATCATCTGCGTAATTTAATAGCGACAAGTCCATACCTTCATACACATAACTCATTCTGACAGGTCTTTGTGCTTCAACTACACTGTTATTATAAATAAGAGGGGAAGAAATAGCACCCTGGCGTATGCCTTTTTCAACGGGCAAGGTCCGACTCGACAAAACGTACGTTGGTAATTTAATCTTTACCCTTAGCTTCCGATACATATTTCGATAAGTAACAATTACCGAGGCATTAACACCGCGCTTCAAACCACTCAGTGGCAGTTGTGCGTGGATCCCGGAATCAAAAGCTCGCCGAACATCGTGGCTAGCGATAGCCAGTTTTTCGCCAGACTTTTGGCAATCAATCAGCACGTTAGCAAGTATATGGTGCACATGCTCCCTGCTGAGATCTTTCTTGAACCCAAATTGGTTATCAGGTGTACTACATAAACTCTTAAAATCTTCAATCACTAAAAGCTCCATTAATTTACAAAGTACAGGCGACACTGTTATAGGCCGATATGACGCGCATTCATTTTCCGGTTTACCTTTTTTTAAGACTGGGCTAACAATACCAACGCCGAAAACATCGGGCACTATGCCTGAATTAAAGATCATCTGGTATAGCAAAGATAGATGGTTAATCAGAAGTCCACTACCGGAAACAAGGTGCATACCACAAAGACTGTCAGTACCTCTTGAGTACTTTTTTTTCAACTTCTTAAGGGCGGTCAGGATTTTTGACGTAGAAACTATTACGCCCAAACCTGGCTCTACTGAATCTAAGAGAGCATCCAGTTCTTGCTCAAATTTATTTTCAAGGTCCTCATCGGGGGGAGAGAACTCGGCACTAAAATGAAGGTTCCAATCTTCCTCTGTAGGCAGGTCTGTGCTAATCTCCAGGTTCCGCCGCTTCCCCTTCACGAATCGCCATACCGCATTTGGATTATTTTTCACTGCCTCACTGTTGCGGTCGATCACATCAGCACGATGTCCAGAGTCTGAGCCAGAACTTAGAGCGGTGGCATGCTTCCGCTAGGGCCGTATTTGCGGACCATTCCGGAACTTGAGTACCGTTTCGAACCCTACATGAGGGTACAGCGTTCTTTTCTGCACATCGCAATGCGTGGGAAATTTCGGAGCAGTAGATGTTTAGTAGTAGTTGCTTTTCTTCGTCCGGGACATCAGAGTTAGACTGTAGAAGCTGGTACGGGATTTTTATTTTTTGCAAAATTCCGTCACTTACATGCCGGAAAAGCTGGACGTTCATTTTATCCCATTTTGTTTTCACAGACCACTTACGACTAGGGGAATGGGCTGCTGGGGAAGGTTGCTTTGCACTAAACTTGTTCATTACAGGGAAGTGGTCGGAGACACAAATCTCTATGTTCACATGAGATCGGTCGTTCAGATTGATATTGTTCAAAGCCAGCATGAAGTCAAGTGATGAAGTTGAACCCGAGTTATGGACATACGCAAGTCTTAGAGAGCTAAGACACGACAGAAGTAACTGTGTTCTCGGTATGATGGGGTTCCGTAGGTCACAGTTCATGTCGCCGACTACAATGCACAGCAAGTTTTGAGTTTGACATGCAGACACACAACGGGACAGCTTGCCACATGCTGTCGCAAACTTTTCATCTGATTGAGGTGTATTGTAGTTTGTGGGCATGTAAACAGAGAAAATAACATACTGGTTGATTTTCACGGCCAGGAAAAAGTCACATTTACTGTGTAAAGTTGGTTGCAAACGTGACCTGGTCACCACCGCGACACCTCCTGACGGCCTGCCTCTATTTAATTGTTTAGCAGGTGTGCCGAACACTTTTACTGAATCCGAGATATTTAGGAGTTCAAGGCCTTCGGCAGACAGAAAGTGTTCCTGCAAACATACAATTTCGTTTTCATTTAGCATTTGTTCGATTAGTGGTAGCTTAGAGATGACTCCCCCGTTTATGTTCCACGACACTATACGTGTTACATTGTCTATTAGTGCGCCTAAAGCTGATTCTGGGCAACCGGGCATTTATAACTATAACAGGGATGTTTCGTTGACCCACATAAAGCACATTTAATGGCGTTTTGGCATCGATTGTCCTTGGTGCTAGAATGGTCACCAGCGCAGCGGGAACATTTCGCCGGACTTGTGCAGGACCTAGCCGCGTGTCCATAGGACTGGCACTTGTAACACTGCATAGGTAGGAACTTGAAAACATCAATGGGCAAACGTTCGTAACCAACTGTGATGGGGGATTGTGTTGCCTTGAGTAGGTGTTCCTTACTTTCGAACTTGAGCTTGAAGGACCGACTAGTGCCAATCTGCGTTGCAGCGACACAGTTATCAATCAGCGCTACGATATCGTCAAAACTGATACTTTCCAGAACGAATCGCACTATTCCGTAGAACGCTGAAGAATCAGCAAGATCAACCCGAAAACCCACCAAAAAAAAAAAATGCGCAAAGTTGTTTCTGAAATCGATTAGAGATTCGATATCGGGGCAAGGAGACATGATGAGTCCATTTTTGAACTTTATTTTAACAGTAAAAATATTCAAGGAATCTGACGAAGACTGAATGGCGAAGACATGAATCAATTGTTTGAATCAGATGTTAGATTTTTGGGATCCCATCGAAACTTCTGGTCTTGTTCTATGTCTTGTCAGAAGTAGTGATGGTGGGTCATAGGGGGATTAACAGAAATTAGTCCGCTTGGAAGCGCCGAACTGGCATGTGGCGAATTACCTGACAAGGCTAAATAAAGCGGCTTTAAGCCAGGACAAGGCAGTAAAAAAAAAAAAAAAAAAGACAAGGACTTAAGTCGAACGCGGCTTAAGCATGATCTTCGTTGGAAACTCGGTCAATCGTCCTTTATTTGCCGTATTGGAAATTAACTATTAATTATAATATTTGACCTGCTGAATCGCTTTAGGCCCATTCACAACGGGTTTTAGCTAATACTCGGTACCAGCCAGTTCCGGTAATCGCTCTGAGATCGAGAATTAGCCGAGTTTCTGCCGTTCGATTGATATTGATGCCAGTTTCGGATACCAGCTAGTCTCGCACCCAAGTTGAAATCAGTTCAACTTTTCTGGGTACTAGCCAATCAGATTATTTTGGGGAATATTCTGATTGGCTAGTTTCGAACCAAGCCCAATAGACAAAATCACATCCACTCCTTGCTGTCTTGAAAACCGAAGTGGATTTAGGTAATTGTCATTGGGTCGGACGTGAATCAGCATTAGCCAATCGGAACATTCCTGAGTACTCCCTTAAGTAATGTGATTGGCTAGTACCCTGAAAAGTTGAACTGATTTCAACTTGGGTGCGAGACTAGCTGGTACCCGAAACTGGCACCAATATCAATTGCGAACGGCAGAAACCTAGCTAATTCTCGTATTAGCTAAAACCCGTTGTGAATGGACCTTTTCAGCTACGGTGCTTTTTCCGGATCCTGTTACTTTCCTAGCTTAAATAGGCTGAAACGAAGAGCGTAACGGAAGAAGCTGAAATACCTGAAGTAATGGCTGCCTGCTGTGGAATATCTATGGCTATTTCTTTCAGAGACTGGACATACTTGACGGTGTCTAGTAATGGAATTAGGAAGTTCAGACCTGGTTCCAAAACCCTGTCGAATTTCCCCATTCGCTCGACCACCCATGCCTGAAAAAGGATGAAATATTTACGTTCATCAAAAGCCTTACCTATGATACTGCACTATTCCAAGACCCTAAAGCATTGTCCTAATAGGTGTAATAAGGTGAATAGCGCTATACGCGATGTTTACGTCTTAATACACACGCCTGTTCAAATACAACCCAAGAGGTTCTTATCAAGGCTTCCGGTGTTGCCAAGGTAATACAATGTTTCGACCTCTAAAAATATCCGAAAAGGTTCTTGGTACTACTTGAAGTACACGAGTACAATATACGCCAACTATACTGTAAAAAAGCTATTAAAATAACGGATGGACAGCATTGATCCTCGAACTGACGAAAAGCCGTCGTAATAGAACAAAAACGTGTTTTTGTTAAGAAAAGTTGTTTCTTGAGCTTCCAACAAAGTAGAACTGTTGTGCTTTCTTGGCAACCCTGACGACGCTGCGCCTCTCCTCGGCCCGCTGGCGGAACCAACCAAGCGATCTGATTGGTCCTGCATAAGCCAGAATAGAACGCTAGTCTATTCTCCTTATTCACCTTATTACAGCGCGCTCCGAGGAAAAGAGGAATCTGTAATAAGTCTTATACGCGGTAATACACCTTATTACACCTATTAGGACAATGCTTAATCGTTCCATCCATTCTCATTTCCAAAACTTCAAACTTCCTAAGGCATTTTAATCAACCAAAACGGTAAAAAGCTGATTTTTTTCATTCGAATGGGGAGTAAGTTGATGGTACGCAAGAAGACTTCACCGGACTTCACACAAGGCTTCACCGACGTAGGAACCACAGCTTTCTGACTTCTGCGCAGTAACAGTAGCTTATAATAAACTCTGTAAGTCATCAGTTCCTTAGCGCATTGGTTCACAATCTTTTCCGTATCTCGTACCCCTACACTGTAAAAAAAAATCTTGCATTATTTGCTACTTGGATTAATCCTGTCTTTATTAAGATAAGATTATCCCTAATATGGATTAATTTTATCCCAATAGAGATAAGACTAATCCCAGTAGCAAATACTGCATCTTTATTCGGAGAAACTTTTTACAGTGTAATCAAGGTTCAGAAAGGCTGCGTACCCTTTTTTGAAGAATCGATGTTTTACTATTTTTTGTCTAAGATCAGAACGTCAAAAAGACGATATTTATTGCACAAATGATAAGGTGTAAATGTACAAAAATATATCCAGAATTAATCGGACAGTTGTGGATGCCTTGTAGCTAAAACTTTGTCAAATCTTGGCTTGATGTCATTAACGAAAATAATAAGATCATTTTGTAAATTCAGAATATTCCTGTGTTTGGTTCCGATCCAATACATTGCAGAAAATGAGACTTCGCAAAGGTAGGTAGATCCGAATGGCAACAAAACAGACATGGCGATTTCACTAAGCCCTTTGTATTCTCCTTGCACCTCAAAACGAGTGAGGTGAGATTTTAAAGCCTCAGATTAGACTGACTTTGGGACCTTTGCATATCCCTTGCGAGGGTCTCGCGCTCTCAACTGCTACTTCGGTTTGCATCGAAATAACAGAAAAAATAAACAAAAATAATTACACTATACTAAACGGTCAAACAGATATGCTTAAAAACCAACATCAATCATGTGGGCTCTTTAATGGTGGATAAAGCGTTAAACAGCCGGAAAAGCTGTTACTGTATCTTATGTGGGTGCATTGGACATGTTGCAGTTTTCGACTTGGGTTCGCAACTAGTCTTCGAGGTCTTGGCCGTTCGGTTTCAGAACCAGGGGGAGGATTTTACCGATGATTGTGTGCTTAAGAGTTTTAGACCAAAATTTACCGATAATTTTTCACGACGACTCTCTAATGTACTAAGATTGAAAGTTTTTAAAATTAGATGCAACAAGTAGCGCTCTATACTGGATTCTCTCAAGCGAGTCGGACTGATCGCGTGTAAGCTCAAAATGTAACAAGACCAAAGGTTTCGATGGGATCCCAAAAATTCAATATCTGATCCAGACAACTGGGTCTTGTCTTAGCCAGATCCAGTCTTCGCCAGACTCCTTGAACATTTTTACAATTAAAATTCAGAAACAGATTAAGGCCAAATAGCTAATCACCTGAGAAAACCAAGTTCAGATTTGGATTCAGCATGTGTGTACCTATAAGTCATATCTGTTTTGACGAAAACTTCCTGCCACTTCTGCCAATTTCCCGGTTCCGGCCGAGCTCCAGAACTACTTGTCCGGCGAAAAAAGAAAGCTCAAAGACGAAATCAGGGTATCTTCTTTCCCCAGTAATGAACATCTAATCAACTTCGAATAGAAATTTAGCTTATAATAAATTTTCCGATTCCAGCCGGATTCCGGTCGAACTATATGTCCGGGTAAAATATGATTGTCATACAGGGACTCAGCATCTCTTCTTACCCCTAAATCGCTTATCTAATCAACTAGAAATAAAACTTTGACTTCCAACAGATTTCCGGTTTTGGCCGGATTCCGGACGAACTACATGTCCGGGAAGAAAATTGTTTTCACATAAGTGTTCAGCATGTCTTCTTGCCCTAAATCGAACATCTAATCAAATCCAAATAAAACTTTTAATTTTGACAAACTTTCCGGTTTGGGCCGGATTCCGGTCGAAATACTTGTCCGTCGAAAAAATAGTTTTCACCATCGTCTTCAGCATGTCTTCCTACCTCTAAATCGAACATCTAATCAACTTCAGATAAAACTTTTACTTTCAACAAACTTTCCGGTTTGGGCCGGATTCCGGGCGAAATACTTGTCCGCCGAGAAAATAGTTTTCACCATCGTCTTCAGCATGTCTTCCTACCCCAAAATCGAACATCTAATCAATTTCAAATAAAACTTTTACTTTCAACAAACTTTCCGGTTTGGGCCGGATTCCGGGCGAAATACTTGTCCGTCGAGAAAATAATTTTCACCATCGTCTTCAGCATGTCTTCCTACCCCTAAATCGAACATCTAATCAACTTCAAATAAAACTTTTACTTTCAACAAACTTTCCGGTTTCGGCCGGATTCCGGGCGAACTACTTGTCCGATGACAAAATAGTTTTCACCACCGTGTTCAGCATGTCTTCTTACCCCATAATCGACTATCACATTAGCTGTTTCAAAATATTTTGTTTGTCCCTTAATTTGAATCCCCTCCCCCACCCCTAAATGTAGAGCTACAAAGCCCATCTACGAACTTGACTGGTCCGACGACTCAACGAACCCTCACACCAAGTTTCATCAAAATATCTCATTCCCTTCGAGAGTTATCGTGCTTACAGACGGACGGACAGACGGACGGACGGACAACTTTTGCGATGTCATAGGTATCCCTCCACTTACGTTTTGGGATCCCAAAAACAAGGCAACAGTACCCAAAAGTAGGAACGTTAGAGTACATCCACATGAAACATCTACAAAATGACGAGACAAGAGAGTAAACAAGACCAAAGGTGTCGATGGGATCCCAAAAATCTAATATTTGATTCAGACAATCGAGTCTTGTCTTCGCCAGATCCAGTCTTGGACAGGCTAATTATCAGAGAAAACCAAGTTCAGATATACCTCTATAAACCATATCTATTTTGACGATACTGACCGGGACTTCCTGCCGATTTCCGAGCGAACTACTAGCCCAGCAAACAAAAAAAATACAGAAACAAAACCAGCGTATCTCCTTATCCCTATAAAGAACATCTAATCAACTTTGAATAAAAGTTTGACTTAAAAAAAAATCCGGTTACAACCGGATTCCGGAAAAATTATATGTCCGGGTAAAAAAACATCGTCATAAACCGAATCAGCCTCCCTTCTTACCCCTTAATCTGTCATCTACTCGAACTTTTGCTTTTAACAAATTTTCCGGTTTTGGCCGGATTCCGGGCGAACTACTTGTCCGTCAAGAAAATGATTTTCACCATCGTCTTCAGCATGTCTTCCTACCCCTAAATCGAACATCTAATCAACTTCAAATAAAACTTTCACTTTTAACAAACTTTCCGGTTTTGGCCGGATTCCGGGCGAACTACTCGTCCGATGACAAAATGATTTTCCCCATCGTGCTCAGCATGTCTTCTTACCCCATAATCGACTATCAAACTATCAACTCGAAATAAAACTTCTAATTTTAACAAACTTTCCGGTTTCGGCCGGATTCCGGGCGTACTACTTATCCTTCGAGAAAATGGTTTTCACCATCGTCTTCAGCATGTCTTCCTACCCCTAAATCGAACATCTAATCAACTTCAAATAAAACTTTTACTTTTAACAAACTTTCCGGTTTTGGCCGGATTCCGGGCGAACTACTCGTCCGATGACAAAATAGTTTTCACCATCGTGCTCAGCATGTCTTCTTACCCCATAATCGACTATCACATTAGCTGTTTCAAAATATTTTGTTTGCCCCTTAATTTAAACCCCCTCCCCCACCCCTAAATGTAGGGCTACATAGCCCATCTACGAACTTGACTGGTCCGACGACCCAACGAATCCTCACACCAAGTTTCATCAAAATATCTCACTCCCTTCGAGAGTTATCGTGCTTACAGACGGACGGACGGACGGACGGACGGACGGACGGACGGACGGACGGACGGACGGACAGACGGACAACTTTTGCGATGTCATAGGTATCCCTCCACTTACGTTTTGGGATCCCAAAAATATAAAATAAATAAAACATTTACCTCTTGCTGTGGGACAAAGAGAATGACTGTGTTGAGCGGCGTGGAGCGGTAAACTGCTTGAGATACATGAATATTTCTCACAGCTTGCTGCACTAAGAAAGTGCCATTTCTAGGCTGAAGAACCTGTAGAATCGCTGGCAGTTTTTGCTGAAATACAAAATAAAAAATATAAAATAATTAAACATTTACCTCTTGCTGTGGGACAAAGAGAATGACTGTGTTGAGCGGCGTGGAGCGGTAAACTGCTTGAGATACATGAATATTTCTCACAGCTTGCTGCACTAAGAAAGTGCCATTTCTAGGCTGAAGAACCTGTAGAATCGCTGGCAGTTTTTGCTGAAATACAAAATAATTTTCTGTTGTTGTTCAAGGACTCCTCTTGCTTATTCTGCCTTTTACAATATACCTAATTGTGAGCTGCTAAAATCCCCACTTTTCTCAATTGTTTCGTTTTGGTGCCTAGGAATTTTAGCGCGAAAAAGAAGACAATATTTCGGTAAAGTTAGGGTTAAAACTGGTCCATACTCTTGCCCTATGTGTGGATGCGGTAATGAAAGTATGAGTCATTTTGTGGGAGAGTGTGAGGAACTGAATGGGTTGAGACAAGAGTTGTTTGGAGTGAGAGCTTGTGGGAGTGAGTGGATAACTGAGAGAATGAAAGAGAAAAGCTTCCAGACTATTCAACTATCTGGAAGGTTCCTTTGGATAGGGTTAGCACACAGGGAAAATCGTATATCCCTGTAAATTTAAATACTGACATAGTGTTCTTGTTTTTATATATATTTTCTTTCGTCGTTTTGGTGCCATGGCCCTTGTTGTCTTTTATGCATTAAATATCTATCTATCTATCTAAAAGCCAACTAGGCCTACTGGCATCTGGTATGCACTGATTGGTAAGCGGAGGTGGGCAGGACAAGGGATAGCCTTGAAGAACTCCTCAGAAAACTCGTATGCGTCTTTCAAATTTTATTTAGGCTACACAATTTTAGTTTCATATTACACAAATAAGAAAAAATTTAATTTTATTTGCCTGCTGTTTATTTTTGGAATGTTCTGTTTCTTCTGGGCAACTGAGCTAAGATGAACAAAATATTTAAATCAGGAGCTGAAAGATTATATGGCACTTGCATGAGTGAGTAACATGGATTTCAGCGAAGGCTGGCTATACGGTCCGAACATGCAATGGAACATCTAGGACATGTGCTCTCGCCAACTATCAAATTAAAGCGTTCACGACTTATGCTTGTCAAGAAATATCCTCTAATGTCCAGGAAACCCTCCTCCACATCCCCCTATCGAGATCGGACCCGATTTGGACAAATAACAGTCACTGAAAGTTTAACTGAACGAGACCAAAGGTTTCGACGGGATCCCAAATTTTTTTTATATTTATTGGACTTCTTGATCCAGACAATCGAATCTAGTAGATTTCCAAGTTTTCGCCGGACCCCTTTAACACTTGCTATTTATCCATAACCGACCGCTTGAATATGTGCGAAAAATAATGTTACCGTTCTGGAGTTTTAGCAACTTACGGACAAACAACAATCTCCAGCATCCCATGTATCGTTCATTCCTTCCCCCACCCTTTGTTCCTGTAAGATCTCGTCCCCCCCGAGAAGTGGCTGAAAAGGTTCCCAAACTGACCCCAATCTACTGTAACACTATGCGCTACAGTAGAAGCTTTGTGCCAAGCTTCGTAAGGCAGTACAATGCTCTTTAGCATTGTTCTGCCTTGTTACTTTTTTTCCTTTTAAATTATCTGTTGACAATTTATTTTATCTTTATTTATGACTACAAAAACATCGTATTTGGGCTCTGCGAGAGATATGTTTTGCTTTATTATTAAATAAATTGAATAGGTGAGAAAACCAAGTTCGGATAAGAATTCAGCAAGGATGTTTACTCCAATATCTCATCCTAATCGACTTCAGAAAGGGCCTTTACTTTGACAAAATTCTTGGTATTTTAGGAGCATTCACGGCGAACTACATGCAGAGCAAAGAGCTAGTGACAATGAGAGGAGAACCTTCCAATCCAAATTTCGGGGTTTTATCAAACTTTACCAGCTTATCTGTCAAGGAAACAAAGTTCAAAATCCTTAACTCACCATGAGCGTGTTACATCCTACTTACCGTAGTTACTACGCATGACATCACGAATTCTGGCTTTTTGCCGTCAAGGCTGGAACGATTTTACTATTTTCCAGCAGGATCTCACGCCAGGGGCGAATCCGACCAATCACGTTCCAGAGATGCGTAGTTACTACGCTTACCACGCTCCCGAGCATGGTAAGCAAATAGTAACTATTAGTTACTATTCCGACAAGGTTGGAACGGTCAGCGTAGTAACTTTTCGTGAGGATGGAACGGAAATAGTAACTAATAGTAACTATTGTTACAAGGGTGGAACACGCTCCATGTTTCCTTATCCCGATACCAAATCTCTACTTGACTTCAGAAACAACTTTAAGCTTCAACCAAATTTCCAGTTTCGGCGAAATTCAGGGCGAATCATTTGTCCGGCAAGAAAAAAAAAAATCATTTTGTCCGGCAAGAAAGCGTGCCTCCTTACCCCTTAACACGACTATTTCATTAGCTTACAAAATACCTTTTCTTACCCTTAATTCGAAACCCCCTCCTCTGCCTCTAAATATCTAAAGGACCCATTCACAACTTGGCCTGTACTTCGCCAGTGAATCCTCATACGAAGTTTGAGCAATATATCTCAACCCCCCGACACGACAGACTTCCAAAATCCAAACCCAAAGAATACGTACAACGAACGTGACTCCTTCCGGCGTGCACTGACTAAACAAAGCCTATCGTCCGACGCGAAGAGCTTTCGCCTGTATGGATAAAAGAGTAGGGTAGGGACTGGTGTAGCCACCTGTTTTTTTTTGAAAATTGGTCGAAAATTTTTATTAAATTATTCACCTGACAGTTGTTGGATGCATTCTGTCTTTCGACCGCATACACTTTTGTTTATCTTTATTATGTTCGAAAGTTGAAACAGCACGTCTCCTCGCCCTACATCGATTATATCATTGGATTTAAAATTTCACTCTAAACTTCCGGATTCCGAGCGAACTAATTTTTCAGCGAAAAAAATCGGATTCAGCGTGTCCTCTTATGCCAGAATCGAACATCCAATCAACTTCAGATCCAACTTTTACTTTTTCACCATTTTCCGTTTTTTGCTGGATTCCGGGTGAACTACTTGTCCGGCGAGAAATTTTTTTCATATTCGGATTCAGCATGTCTCCTTCGCCCAAAATCGACTATTCTCATTGGTTGTTATAAAATATTTATTTTCGCCCATTAATTTGAAACCCCTACCCAACCCCTAAATAAACAGCTTTGGGGCCCATCATTCCGGGCGAACTACTTGTCGGAAAAACAAATGTTTTGCATATTCGTGTTCAGCATGTCTTCTTACCCCACAATCGACTATCACATTAGCTATTTAAAAATATTTTGTTCGTCCCTTAATTTGAACCCCCTCCCCCACCCCTAAATGTAGGGCTACAGAGCCCATCTACGAACTTGACCTTACCCCTGACAGAGTCCTCACACCAAGTTTCATCAAAATATCTCATTCCCTTCGAGAGTTATCGTGCTAACAGACGGACAGACGGACAACTTTTACTATGTCATAGGTATCCCTCTACTTACGTTTTGGGATCCCAAAAAATAAAATCCCTTAGAAGAGTTAAAATAATTCAGTGTAGCCTATTCAAATATCAGATGTAACAAGTGAACAAGCGCTCGAAAGTGGAGTGTGAAAGTAAAATGCTTATCAGATCTTATATACAAACAGGGTTAGAACCAAGACATTTTACATCCCTAGTAACCAAACAAGTATTGAATGATGGGCAATTGAGCCCACTTGACCATGAACGAGGAGGGTGAGAGGGCGGTTGAACTCCACAACTATATTCCCAACCCAAAGATTTAAAAGCACAAGGAATTTTATCGCCCCATTTCCAGTTGTTGTCAAGTTAAAAACCTTAAAAAAATGAGAAATCTGGGGCCGAACTGCCCGTGAACCAAGTGGGGGTGGGATTTGGGATCCCCAAAGAGCAAAAAGAGACCCCAATGCTCACAAGCCTACCAAGTTTCAACTTGATACCTGTTGATTCCTGTCACAGGTCACGAACTTTACTCTTGGGCAATCTGGCCCCAGTTGCCCATGAACAGGGTGGGTGTGGGAGATGGGTCCCTAAAAGCCACAACTAGACCCTAATAACCACAAGCAGATGCGTTACTAGCCAAAATATTTTTTTTTTTTGGGGGGGGGGAGGTATTAGCGACTGGCTGGTCATTTTTTACTGACTATTTTTGCAGAAAAAAAATCCTTTTTTTCAGAAAAATCGACTGATTATCAGAAAAATAGACTTTTTTTTAAGAAAAAATCTACTATTTTTTACGAAACCGACTGTTTTTAAAGGAGACCTGAACAATGAAACCATACTTGAACACACCATGGAGTATGCATTTACAGACATGCCCACAGAGAGCATTCTTCTCCTGAGCGTGACGTTTTCAAAATGGGATGTTCGTTTCTGGAGGTTTGCACATGCAGACTCCAAGACAAAAAGCGCAATTCATTCAAATCTTGTACAGTGCTGGCCGGATCGTATTAGAATTTCTTCTAGATCTACGTCTATAGTCTTATAGTTTTTTCTTCTTGTTTTTCTTATTATTTTTCTTTTTTCTCATTATTATTATTAAATTAGTTGATGAGAGATTGGTTATTATTTCTTGTTTTAGTGCTCTTTTCTGGTATGTTTTGTTTCTAGTTAATTATTAGTTAGGAAGAGTTTTATATACCCGCCCAACTGCAAGTGCTGTTTGTACCTTTCTTGGGGCGGGTACTGGCAACATAGTTAAATGTATTTGGGTCGTAAAATAAACTGAACTGAACTGAACGTCTGGGCTTAACTGGTTAAACAATATTCCAGAAGAATTGATTGTAGAGAACATTAAAGAAAGGGCCCTCATGATTATTAACGGGGAGGGTAAAGTTATACCCACTTTACATTAACCTACTAAAAAGGTTCAAGCTGGCTACCCTGGAAGAGAGACGAACCCGCCCTAGCATCGATTTTGGTTTTAAACCCTATCTGTTCCCCGATTACGTAATCTTCTCCCACCCCCCTATTCTCCTATACGTATAAGACCTCAGCGAGAGAAATCCCAGAAAATCCCCAAACCAGCCCCTGTCGTCCCTCTTCATGAAAGATATAGAAGGAGTTTTGTTCCAGCATTTGTTGAGTTGTACAATAACCGATAATATAGTCCGTTTTAGTGTTTTTCTTCCTTCGTTACGAAGTGTTATGCATTCCTCATTTTGTATGACTAAAAGGTCAAATTCGGCGGTAACGCTGTGACAGCTGCTTTTGAAAAATGAAATTCTGTTCTATTCTACATTTGTTCATTTCTAAAATTGTTCGGTACTGAAATAAGCACAGATGCAAAATGGAGCAAAAATCATAGCTTGGAAACACTATTTCATATTTGGATTGGGTTTTCTGCAGGCAATGTTAATGGAATCATACAGATAGGGATGATACTTGGTACTCTTCATTCAGGTGTCCGTTTAAAGAAAAACGGCTGTTTTTACGAAAAAAATTTACCAACGGGCCAGCAACTGCCGGAGGCGCGCCCGCCCCCATACACGACCCCCCTGCCGACAAGTGCACCAAGTTTGAACTTGATACCTGCACTGGTTCACGAGTTATGAGCTAAAAAAAAGCAGTGAAAACCAAAAGCTGAAAGCTGCTACAGCGGTCGAAGAGTGGATTATTCATAAATGAACACTCTACTAAAAATAAGCTGGTTTTTGGGATCCCAAAACGTAAGTGGAGGGATACCTATGACTTTGTGAAAGTTGTCCGTCTGTCCGTCCGTCTGTGAGCACGATAACTCTCGAAGGGAATGAGATATTTTGATGAAACTTGGTGTGAGGACTCTGTCAGGGGTAAGGTCAAGTTCGTAGATGGGCTCTGTAGCCCTACATTTAGGGGTGGGGGAGGGGGTTCAAATTAAGGGGCGAACAAAATATTTTTAAATAGCTAATGTGATAGTCGATTATGGGATAAGAAGACATGCTGAACACGAATATGCAAAACATTTTTTTTTTCCGACAAGTAGTTCGCCCGGAATCCGGCAAAAACCGGAAAGTTGGTTAAAAGTAAAAGTTTTATCTGAAGTCTATTAAATGTTCGATTAGGGGTAAGAAGACATGCTGAACACGATGGTGAAAACCATTTTCGCGCAGGGCGAGTTGTTTGTCCGGAATCCAGCCAAAACCGGAAAATTTGTAAAAAGTAATAAGTTTTATTTGATGTTGATCAGATAACAGATTTAGGGATAAGAAGAGACGCTGAGTCTGTATATGACAATAATTTTTTAACCGGACATATAATTCGTCCGGAATCCGGTTGTAAATGTTTTTTTTTAGAAGTTAAAGTTTTATTTGAAATTGATTAGATGTTCTTTATGTTCTTTATAGGGATAAGGAGATACCGTACGCTGAATTCGATTCTGAACATTCTTTTTTTGCTGGACAAGTAGTTTGCTCCGAATTCGGCTGAAACCGGAAATTTGGCAGAAGTAATACAGGAAGTTTCGGTCAGTATTGTCAAAATAGATATGTCTTATAGAGGTATATCTGAACTTGTTTTTCTCTAATGATTAGCCTGGCGAAGACTGGATCTGGCAAAGACAATACCCATTTGTCTGGATCAAATATTAGATTTTTGGGATCCCATCGAAACCTTAGGTCTTATTTCACCTCGGGCTATCTCTAGTAATAACAGTCAAAATGTGCGCTACTTGTACGACAAACCGAAATTTACTCAGACGCGGAGAATTACAATTTCAACAAAAGCCTGCATTTCCTTGTGTTACGGACGCCAAGCTAGGAAATTCACGGATCTAAAAAGTCGAAAAGGGATTATAAAACTGTAATAAATAAATTGTAATAAATATTGTTACAGAACTGTTATTTTTTCGGCAACTGCTTACCTTTGCAGTTGCTGAATATTTCAAGCATAGAGGGACAAGCACATAGATTTACCACAAATCCGAATCAATAAATTAAATCGACGAAATCGATTTTCTGTGGATAGCGGACAAACGAAGTAACGTATTTTTTTCGGGTTTTCAGGCCTATTTAAGTAAATAAGTTAAATGTGACTAGATTGTCTAATCTCAGCCTTATTCGGTTAAAGTTTGAAATGGACAGCATCGCCCATCAAGTTTTAGTTGGATCTGATAACTTCCTGAAAGTACCCCCTCCCCCCTCTACCCACATAGTACTATCCGGTCCAGACCTAAAATGGCAGAACTAGGGCCTGTGACCTTTGTATCTTCCAAGCCTCATTGCTATCCCGCCATTTGTGTGTTCCCTACGTTTATCACCAAATACAAATCCAGGAACTCCTTCTAACTCCCCCAGACGTGTCCACACGCGATTCAACCGCTCGGGTACACGCTGCACGTATATTAGATACTCGGTTTCGTACTAAAGTTAAAGCATAAAAGATTAAAGATATTCTTAATTTAACACGCGGATACGATCCAGATCATGACCTTCGTAGCATCCTAGTTTCATCCCAATCCCACATATGTTTCAAAGCCTACCCCTTCTCCAACTTTTCCTACTATGGTGGGATGCAGCTCATACATATCTATCCTACCACCGATCAAGCCCCACTTGATTCTGATACCCCCTCCCCAACTTACATAGGTCACACAATCCAAGATTCCACCTCTTTCGACCCCCACACAGATGACCAATTCTGGGAAAGAAGGGTTTGCTGAGCATTGTGGGTGATCCTTAGAAGTTTGTTTATCCTCACTCAGGTCTAAGTGCTGAAAATGAAGACAGAGGGACAGACTGACATTACACCTGATTTATGGCACTTGATCAAAAGGCTGCAATTGATTTAAAAATATAATGAGTCGCTTTAATTATATTACTTCGGTTAAATTATTCTTTACATTGGCTTTGTGCATGAATATTTGAATAAATGAAATGAATAATGAATTAGGAGACATCTAAGGAAAAAGAAGCCCAGATTCAACAGCAGACTTCGCAACATGCCCTTCAAATCTAGATCGGAGCAGTGTCTCTACTGCACTCTAAAGAGTTGTGCCCTGATGTTGAACAAGACCTTTGAGTGGAACTCTCATCCAGCTCTGTATGCAGATCGTGCAAATGAATAGACGAAACTCCTGAGCAACTACTGATGGAATGCACCTCTCCAGGACCAACTGCGCCAACTCTGCACTAAAGAAAAGCTTCATTTCAACTTTAAATCAATCACCCGAATGGCTCTTGGCAAACAAATTGAAGAAGCTGTCTATCGAGTGATGATGAAACCACTTGCGACCACAATACATCAACCAGCTCAGTCGAGCGGGTATTTACTGCTGGGCCTGATCCCAGTTCAGTTGCTATCTTCTACTACCAACCACAAGAAAAGGATAATTTTTCCTGGGCATTGATCTCAGTCGAGGTGAGATTGTCAGCTCACCAATCACACGAAGAGGACAATTCGTGATCCCAGTTCGGGTTCGATCAGCCCCGCCATCTACAAGAAGAGAGTAATTCCTCCTGTGCTATGATTCCAGTTGAGGTGCTACAGTCAATGTCAACCCACCAATCACATGAAGAGGATAATTCCTTCTGGGCTCTGATCCCAGTTGAGTTTCCGTCAGCCCTACCATCCACAAGAAGAGGATAATTCCTCCAAAGCGGCGATCCCTGTTGAGTTCCATAGACCAACCCATCAACAGCTTTGAAGAAGACCAACTGGAAGGCAGAAAGGGTCACGCTCCCCAGCTGTCCCGATGCCATAAATGAATAGAAAAGAAGAAGAAGACTACCTCCATTTTTTGTTTTGTTTATAAAACAGTCAAATGGAAAGGAAAAATGACAAACTTGATATCAGCAGGCAATGTGTTTCCACTTTCTTCTGGTAAAGACAGAAAGTTGGAATACTACTTATATTTGTATTTTTTTATACTTTATTGACTTTAAATATGCTTTTCAAGCAATGGAGCTCGCTTCTGATGTCTGAATGACATCTATTGGTGGAAAATGTCGCTAATTTGTATAGGAAGGGTAGAGGGCCTCAAATTACATAGGCTTGAAACTGTAACCTCAAAACTGTTGAATCAATAGAAATTTCTTTGCAGTGCTAATTAGCTTGCAAGTCATTAAGTTGTGTTTCTGACGGTTGCTACCTATCGAGTTAGGAGTGCATAGAAATTATAGTACCGTTTAGCAATTACAGGTAAACCCAGATTATGTATTTCAAGGTTGACAGCCTCTCCAGTTGCACCGTACTCACTACTGACCACTACGTAGCTGTACTGCATACCAAAATATACAAAAGGTGCATTTTTTTGGATGTAGTTTTGTTGTAGTTTCACTGTAGTTTGGCTTACTTTTGTTTCAGTTATGAAAGTACAGTATGCGTAGTGGACTAACAAAACGGTACACATACTGTACTATCATAACTGAAACAAAAGTACGTCAAACTACAGCAAAACCACATACAAAAAAAAGCACCTAAAGTTTGCAAGAACAAATATTTCAGAGTCCAGCAGAGGCAAGATGATGGAAAGTAAGCTTAAGTCCAAACACTAAAATGAAACAAAAATTTGTGGCACATATTTTGCAGTAAAAGTTGCCAGGTACGAGTTTACTTCTGCCATGGTCCAGAGTAAGCATGGGCACTGTTCTGTTCTGTTCTGTTTTGGGGGTACCTGTTTTCTGTTCTGTTTTTGCAAAAAGACAGAAACAAAAACAGAACAGGTCTCCTGTTCTTTTTCTTCTGTTCTGTTTTTCTGGATGCCTGTTTTCACCTGTTTCTGTTTTCTTGCACCTGTTTTCCGTCTGTTTCTGTTTTTCTTTTTTTGAGCGGGTAAGCTAGTCGTGACGGCCATCTAGAAGCGGTTTACGACTCGGTACGATAGGCTACAATTCCTTGTCAGCTCAACTTGTTCTCGATCATATCGTATTTGTTTGATAGCACACAGCATATGCATGACAAAATTATACTCTGGGGACTGGGGGCAATCAGCAGACTCTATTTTGGGTTAGATCAAACTCAATAAGTTTTCAGGTCAGAGGCGTCACTAGCCAAAATGTCTGGGGGGGGGGGACGAGGCATTTACCGAATGGCTGGTAATTTTTACCGACTGTTTTTGCAGCAAAAACGACTGTTTTCAATACCAAACAATGAAAGTTTAGAAAAAAATCAACTTATTTTCATAAAAAGCCACTGATTTTCAGAAAAACAAACTATTTTGACGAAAAATCGACTGTTTCCATGAAAAAAATCTACTTTTTCACGAAAAATCGCGGCACTTCTCTCCGACTGGGTAGTTTTTACCGACTGGCCGACAGCACTGGGGGGAGGCGTCCCCCCCTCCCCCCCAGTCGTGACGCCCCTGGTTCAGGTCATTCAGTTCAAAATCTGTCAGACCAATGTGAACTTGTATGGATTGGCTCTTTGCATCAAGCTTTCCAAGATTACTATACAAATTTTTAGATAAAGTTAGGTCAAACTCAAAAGTGTCTCTTCTGTCTACGTCTAATTTTTTTCTCTTTGAAATAATAATTAACATAATTTTTCAGTCATCCCACACCGAAAAGAACACTGCATTTTTATTTTGGCATGACTGTAGTCTGTTTTCTGATTTTGAAATAAAAATATTAGAAATGAAATTTATATTATTCAAAATTACACAGTTATCCCGGAATCTATAATTAATATATTAATAGTTTATACCATTTCAGGTAACCGAGCTTTGCTTTAGTCTTTCCTGTCTTTGAATCAAGTCATCATTCATGGGCTTTTATCCACGTCAAGGGGGCATTAAGGCGAAAAGACCGATAACTACAACGCAGCTTAAATTCACACATTTTCGGCATAGGAATCATAGCGTAGTAAAAAACAAAATTATAATGTATCATTTTCTAGTAGCATATATCAGTAGGCTTGTTGTGTAGTGCCAATAAATATCAAATACAGTCCTTCCCCATGTAAAATACCCCCCCCCCCTCGATTGGAACCAGTGCCTGCAGTTGCAGTTTTAGAGATGTCTCGAATTAGGGTGTAAAATAATTTTCTTCATGAAGCTGCTGTATTACAGTTTTGTTTCTTGGAAAAGTTTAACATACCGCGAGGAGGTCAACCAGTTTTCTTCAAAATGTAGCGGATCTATGTAGCCCCCTCCCCACTGCAACCGTCCTGCTCAATGAATCTGCCTTTACTGATGTTTCACAATCCCCCGAATCCAGAAATTAAAATAATAATAACAAAAAGGCATTTCTAAATATTCGACAGTGCAAAACGGATACGCCAGCCGAAATTTATTAGAGCTATTTTACTGCCCTTCTTGGCAAGAGTCTTCTTCAGGCCGATGTTACATGATGAACAGGAACCCCCCTCCCCACTGCAACCATCCTGCCCAGTGAATCGGCCTTTTCGGTCTGTTTGTACTTGGTCGAAAGCAATGCACTCGCATAGCAGGCATAGCATAGAAGACGCTCAAGAAAATAACATTGTAAATCTAGTATCAGTATAATTTTTTTTTCTCCAGTAATTGTTTGACTAGTAACAACCTTGCTTAGAACTGAGAGGGAACACTATATTCGCTTGAAACAAAGATGCAACTCGGTTTGTTATAGTTCTAAAATGCACTGTTTTCTGTTCTTCTGTTTTTCGAAAAAAAACAGAACAGTGCTTTTTAGGTGTTATTCAAATAAGAACACTTCTACTCTAGTGGACTTTTCAATGAACAGATGAACCCAGGATGAACCCTAGGCTAAATTTATAGTGAACTCTTTCTTTCTATTCTGCTTCCAACAACACTAACAGGCATACAAATACAGAGAGATATTCAACCTCAAACCTGGCATAAGAAGGATGGAAGGAAAATTCAATCCAGTCCAAAAAAATCCTAAATTCAGGCAAAGTTCAAGGTTCTATAAATTTGAGGTTGGATTTGTAGACAAATATTCCGTCAAACACTCTTCCCTTTGTACCTCTACTAATTAATTTCTAACACTAACCAGTGCCTTTGACATGGTGTATGACTACTTGATTAAAAAGTCTAGAGTGGTGCTGTTCACTTCAGTCACGTTATAAACTGGGTTTGAAAACTCCGCGGCATTTGTGCTTATGTAACGTTGTGCTACGAAGTTGTAATTGCAGCAAAAAACATTTATGTAACAATAAAGGTGACAGAATGAGTACAAGTTTGCCCAGAGACTACTAAGCACGTCTTATAAATTATTGATTAACTTGGCTGACCTAGAAAAGTAAGTTTTCATTAGTGTCTGTGTTTTAAATGATTTTGTATCTGGAAAAAGTATGGAGCGTATCTTTTACGTAGGTCTCCGAAATGAAATTTGCGGCGTATAGATGCCACTGACGTAAGAACTAAGCGTTTGGTAGAGTGCGCGTGCGCAGGTATATTACTGCTTATCCTTTTCGGGTGCAGGCGTCGATCCGCAATAATATCCCAGTAATAAGTTATGTTGTTTGTTACCCTTGGTTGGTTCACTCAGATTGCCTCCATGGCCTTGTGTTGTAGTTCTTCTAAAGCAGGAAATGCTGAAGTTTTTCAGAGCCAAGCAACTGCTTCGAGACCACCATGTTGACACACATTCTCTTGGGTTTGAAGAAAAGAAACCGTAGCAAAAGTTACGTATGCAAGTAGTAGATAGTCAGGAAAGGACCCTCGACTGCTCAACACCTATATAGGTATTCTCGCCCTTCCCGGAGGACTCCTCGGGGAATCGAAGGGAACGGCGAGAATAGAGGGAGTCACTCCGCGCGGACTCCGCGTACAGAAACAGCGAGAACACGGGGAATGCTTCCAAAATGGATTTTGTTCGAAAACAAAATATGCACTTGACGAAATTAGTCTGGATCCACTTTATTTTTGGTTTTATTTATTCAGATTGTTTCCAGTCATTTTACATTGCAACAACACCATCAAAAATTTATTCCCCTCCGAATCTGAAAGGGGGTCCTTTTTGATGATGGTGATGATGATCGGAGCATTCCCCGTCCGTGGGGACTCCTCGAGTGGAGTCCTCGAGGAACGGCGAGAATACGCCTTATGTCTTGCGAATGATGATTGCATTATCCCACTGCATCTCTCTTTTTCTTTTTCTCTCTTTTTTTTTTTTTAGAAAAATGGCATTAAGGCGAGAGGCCTTGTCGCTCTACAAGAAACTCATGAATCTGACCAAGAATTGGAATGCAAAGGAAAGCGTAAACACCCAAACAGAAAGGGCTTACATACGAGAAGAAACGAGGACACTTTTTCGGCAGAATAAAGATATAGCAGATGAGACAGAAATACGGGAGAGGATACAGGAAGGGGAAGCAAGAATCGAAATGGGTACGTTAGAACTGCATTCTCCTGCCAAATTGTAAGGGGGAATCCGGGCCTCTTCTTTCATGGGAAAGGGGGCCCCTGGAGAAAGATTTTGGCCCCCCTATCAGTGCCGAACTACCGATGGGCCCCTTTGTGGCGGAACGAAGGAATATTGGTTTGCATGGTGTTGAAAGATAATAGTTGAGTTTGTGCAAATACCATCGTATCTGATACCACGGTCAAAAAGGGTTTCTGCAGTTATCGTAGTATCTGGCCAATAACCGTAGCATCTTATATTCACAGTCACCTCACTTTCATCATCCTAGGATTTTGTGTGTAAGTGGATATCAGTTTGTCTTTCGGGATGAGTTCTAACGTCGCTAATACTCCATATGACTAAGTCCAAAACACGCCAGTGATCCTCAGGAAGAAGGAGTAAGCGTGTCCGTGGCGACTCAAACTCAAGACTCAAATTCTGTGTCAAACAATCACGGCGATCTTTGGGAGCAGCTGTGACACCGCTTCTGCCTTTCTTCCGCTAGGTACCCGGAGAGGCCAGAGATTTTGCATCGGCAAGGAGAGATAGTCATCAAGGTATTCGGCCGTCGTTGTTTTTGCAAAGCAACCGTAGTGTCAGATACCACGGTAACTGCAAAACCGACACAATGCAGATCAAGTTACCGTGATATCAGATACCACGGTATCTGCAAAAACGCAACTAATTATAATCAATCTTGCTTAAACAATGATATATTCGGACTAGGAAATAGTGACGGTCATCCCAACCATGGTATCTGCAAAAACGCAGCTAATTACAATCAATCTTTTTTAAATAGTGATATAGTTGGACTAGGAAATAGTGAGGGTCATCCCAACCTAGCGGCCGGCATGCACACCACAAAGAGATTATTAGCAACGGGATCCCGAAATTCGAACTATCAAGTGACTTCCATAGGTTTTAAAGATGGCAGTGCTTCCTATGGATCGCGATCCTCAAGTATTCCATCCGCAACCTTGAATCCCGTTTACTCGGTAAGATAATAATTTTCGAGATTTGGTAGCAACTTCCTTCTGAGAGAGACATTTTTGTTAGTTACCGACATCCCAAACTAAAGTTGGATGTCGGTTCTCAGTAGGAAATCCTACACAGTAAAAAAAATCTTGCAGTATTTGCTACTGGGATTAGTCTTGTCTTTATTGAGATAAGATTATCCCTAATTCGGACTACTTTTATCCCAATATAGATAAGATTAATCCCAGTAGTAAATAATGCATCCTTATTCGGAGAAACTTTTTACAGTGTATATTATTTTGTCGGTTTTGATCAGGATAATTCACGGGTGCGTTGAATTCGAAATTTGAATTTCGATGAAGCTTGGTGTGGGGTAGAGTAGATAGGTTTTGCGTTCCACTTTCGCGTAAGACAAATTACACCAGTATACTACATTCAAATTCTGCAGGTTCTGCTTAAGTTTGATTTCTTGCCCGAACATTCAAGACTTCACTTTAATTTCCATTAGCTGGATAGAATCCTGGTTCCTATAATTTGTCACAGAGTCGTAGACCAGCCGGAAGAATCAAGTTACCCTTTTCTGATTTCAGCTTTGCACTACCGAAACCCATACCCCAGGCCGGTCAACCTCCCACCTTTAACCTATACCATCAAAGAAGGTAGGATTTCCGGAAGAGCCGTTGAAGAGAGGAAACGGCAATCGAGGCCTATCTATCTGAAGTCAATTGACAACACGTAATGTGATTTACTCTTCTTTTTTGTAGTCAGTATAAAATTTGACTGTTTTTTTTATCCATGGCTTACCGAGGGAGGATAGTTACCCCTGCGTCCTTAAAGCACATCTCGCACAATTTACTGTTTTATAATCCATTGTTCAAAACTATTTGAATACTGTAAAACTACGCTCTGCTTTTAACAAATTACCCATGGCATTGGCTTTTTTTTTTACCCATGCTTACCGAGGGAGGATCGTTACCCCTGCATCTTTAAAGCACACCTCGCACAATTTACTGTTTATAATCAAATATTCAAAAGTATTTGAACGCTGTAAAACTACGCTCTGCTTTTAACAAATAACCCACGGCACTGGCTGTTTTAAGCCCTTTCCCAGGCCCATTGACTTCTGCGAAAACTCGGCAAAATTTCGATAAACGGTTTTACGCATCAGCAGCATGATACGCAAACACTCGTCGGAGCGTAATGCACATGGGAAATTGTGAATCGTGGCAGGTGCAAAGATTATTGTGGTGCCAAGAAGGGCTAAGAATTAATGAATGCAGTTCGGGAGTAAGTTGTATTGGCATTATAAGTATGTCCTTTAAATCGTTTCGTCGATTCTCATTTCCGAGAGTTCCTACGTCATTTTATCCACCTTTTCGGACTACACTGAGTTTTCATATTCCGTGTTTGGCTCCCGAATATTGCTTTCCAAGGAGCTAATTGGTCAGAAATACCACTTATTTAAGTTCGTCCCTCTTGACAGCCGAGAAGGGTTTATAATCACTGAGGAACCCAGCGGAGTTTCAAGATTTCGCGTACGTTCGAATAGTGGAATAGAAACTGTAGCTAATTTGTGCTTCACGCTTGTCTGAGAACGTGTGTAAGCACTTTCTTCCGAGATGAATTTCTTTGCGTTCGGTGACTCGACCAGAATAGTGTCCACCATACGTTCGTCTGCGCACTGTACTTGGCACTGTCAGAAGTTTCATTAGAGCGCATAGAGGTATCGCACTTAAGCGCGGACACACGGTCAGGATAGGAAGCTCCAAGACTGGAATTCCTGCCCGAAAGCTCCCGAGACGCCACCAGTCTCCACAGCCCCGAGAGGCGTGCCCCTAGTTTTGCCACCATCATCACTTCCATATGGAAAAGTTGAAATTTTTTCAACTTGATGATGAAAGTGCAGGAAATCCGGCCGGGAAATCCTGATCGTTTGGTCGCAGTCTTAGGATGTAATCTGTTGTGTTTGAAAACATTAAAGTTTAACTGAAAAGCCAACTTATTTCTGTGTCATTTAGAGCGTGTTCCACCCTTCTAACAATAGTTACTATTAGTTACTATTTCCGTTCCATCCTCACGAAAAGTTACTACGCTGACCGTTCCAACCTTGTCGGAATAGTAACTAATAGTTACTATTTGCTTACCATGCTCGGGAGCGTAGTAAGCGTAGTAACTACGCATCTCTGTAACGTGATTGGTCGGATTCACCCCTGGCGTGAAATCCTGCTGGAAAATAGAAAAATCGTTCCAGCCTTGACGGCAAAAATCCGGAATTCGTGACGTCATGCGTAGTAACTACGGTAAGTAGGGTGGAAATCGCTCTTAACTGAATAGGGTACACCGAATTATTTGGATTCTGCAAATTTTTTTTTTTTTCACTATCTGCTCTACTTATGACATTCAGAATGTCTGCGGCCGTCCCCAGAGCATAAATTCAACTATGACGCAGGCAATTTTACTCTGAACACAAACGCGGCTTTTCAGTGGGCAGTGCTGAGATTGGTGAGGTTTGCTTAGTACCTGAACCAAAAACACATCATAAGTCTTTCTCGTAAGGCAGGCAACAAAAATACAAGCGCATAGAGGTATCACAAATCACACAGAAATTCCACTATTTGAAAATCCATTATTCGTGAATAGCGGAAAAACGAAGTAACGCATTTTCAGTGGTTCTTCAAGCCAATTTAAGTGAATAAGTGATGGGTAATTAGATTGTCCTATCCCAGCCCTTTTCGGTTAAACTTTAAGCATGAAATGTTATGCATAACAAGCATTGCTAGGAAGAGCAAAAAAAAGCCAAAAAGTATCTGCTGACTTTTCGATATCATGACGACAAAAAAGTCAGCAGATGCTTTTGTAGCGGTTTTCGGCTCTTCCTGGCAATAGTTGCGTTTTTGTTCTATTTTTCACTCGCCTTTTTACTTTTTTTGCGTTTTCGTAAAATGGTCCTAAGTACTCTTTGACAATTTCCCGTTTTTGTCAAAAAGCCAAACGCCGACTTTCGCCTTTTCCCTCGGATTTTTGCAAAAAGGCAAACTTGGTAAGTGACCAAGCTCTCCTTTTGGCTTTTTGCCTCGCTACTTTAGCCAGTTTATCCCAAAATCCAATAAAAGAGGAATTTGATTCAAAGTGAAAATCAGTATTTCGCGACTGTCTCGGATTTTTAAAGATGAAAAATTCGAAGTGCAAGTAAAATACAAATAAAATCGCATTTGTCAAAACAGCGTTTTCATCCAAGAAAAGACGGCAACTTGCGAAAACGCGAGAATGTTAAAAAAGGCCTGAAAACGATAAAAAGCCAAAGCTGAAAAGGGAAAGGCAAAAGCCGAACAAAAACGCAACAAATGCTTGTTATGCATACCATTTCATGCATAACGTTTTCAAACACAGCAGACTACATCCCAAGTTGTGTCTGTTGAAACCGCGCATCCTTGTGTTATCTGTAAGGAAACTTTTGGCAGTGTACCACACGCTTAACCACCGTGACCTGAACTATCAGTGTTGGTTTCCGAGCAAAAGAACACTAGGAGTAGCGCCAAGACTTTGAAAAAGTGACACACTCTCGAATAGCAGCGATACTAGCACCACTGGCGATAGAGAACGTCCCTACTAAAACTCATTCAGTCGTGCACCAGCGATTGCTCAGATAATTTCATATACTGAACACAAAATCCCCCCCCCCCCCCTCCCTAGTGTTATTTTGTTCTTGTTGGTTTAAGAGCCAGATTGGGACATAGTTCTCTGAGGCCATAATCTGTCAAGTAAACTAATAAAATACTCCAGTTGTGGCTCGAACTTTTAAGCAGTCACGCCCGATACGTTTACACCATCTCGCAAAAATTGCATAAGGAAAGTTACTGAAAACACAGAATATCCGCGTAAATTCACCTAGAGTATCCCCGTTCGCTTCATAGAACACCATCAGTTATCATACTATCTCAGTTTCAAGTGTATGCCACTGTCAGAAGTTTCGTACAGACAACGTAAGGATGCGCAGTTTCAACTGACAATAATAATGACAGACATAATAAGCATTGCCAGGAAGACCCGAAAAATCATCTGCTGACTTTTTTCTTTGTCGTCATTAATGTCATTATATCGGAAAAGTTAGCAGACGCTTTTTCGGCTCTTCCTGGCAATGCTTGCTTACATCGCAAGTGTTGTCTGTTGAAACCGCGCTTCCTCGTGTTATCTGTTATGAAACTTATGATAGTTTGATATAGTGCTCAGACATGCATCACAAGTACCATTTCGTGAATTTTGTCTGTGTTCTTCCTAACGCCCACGCAGTCTTCTGAGTAAGTTATGCCTTCGCCAAGTAATCTTTCTCATCAAAAATGTACTGAACCATCCTCAAATCAACAGCAAACAAAAATTCCAGGACAAGAATATTTACAGCTGATAAAAATAACGATTAAGGACACTGGCATACAAAACTAGCTTCACTACATATCTTACAGTATTTAAAACCACACATTCCATTATCCTGTGCATTACAACGATATATCACTTGGAAAACAATTGCATCTTTCTAGCGATAGTTTCACTTCTTAGTTTTCTTCGAAAGCCGGTCCGCCAGGGTGCGACGGCCATCAGGTACCGCGAACCAAGAAGCAATTCGCTTCCAACTACCTAAATTATATTCCGCCCCATGAAGCTAATCCGGTTCCGAAACTGTTCGGAGTTCCGTTTCCGAAAATCCGGTTGAACTTTCTGCATCCCGATATAAACAGAACGGCAGTTCGTGTTCTAGAAAGCAGTTCAACCGGTATACAATTGGCGCTAAACGGATAAAGGGCGATTCTGGCGTTATCACGGGTTCGCAAACCGAGAATCCGCCGAGCGCAAGAACTAACAGAAAGTCATTGCGCCTTCATAAGGCGTATTCTCGCCAGTCCCCGAGGAGTCCACGCGTTTTTGTTTCCCCACGAGCTGGGAATGCTCCCATTATCATCACCATCATCAAAAATTACTCCCTCTCATATTCGGAGGGGAATCAATTTTTGCTGGTGTTGGTGCAATGTTAAATAAATTTAAAAAGAATTAGAGTCCACGCGTTTTTGTTTCCCCACTGCCGGAATCCTTCCCCAATGCTCCGATTATCATGACCATCATCAAAAAGGACTCAATTTCATATTCGGAGGGGAATCAATTTTTGCTGGTGTTGGTGCAATGTTAAATACATTTAAAAAGAACCAGAGTCCACGCGTTTTTGTTTCCCCACGGCCGGAATCCTTCCCCGGTGCTCCGATTATCATGACCATCATCACAAAGGACTCCCTTTCATATTCGGAGGGGAAATTTTTGCTGGTGTTGGTGCAGTGTAAAATTAATTAAAAAGAATCAGAATAAACAAAACCAAAAATAAAGTGGATCCAGACCAATTTCGTCAACTGCATATTTTTTTCGAACAAAATCCATTTTAGAAGCATTCCTCGTGTTCTCGTTGTTTTTCTAGGCGGAGTCCGCGTGGAGTGACTCCCTCTATTCTCGCCGTTCCCTTCGATTCTCCGAGGAGTCCTTGGGGAACGGCGAGAATACGCCTATAACTTCTCGCCGAGATCACTTTCCACTCACGTACTGGATTCACTTTCCAAATCTAGCGGAGCGCAAAAACAGCTCTGGGAAGTCACAAGAACAGCCGGCGTATAAACTAGAGGAGCTTTCCAGATGCCAGAATCGCCGTTAAGCCAATAGCTCCAGCAAAATTCGTCTCTTCTTGGCAACCTCATATAGCAGGTTCGTCTCTTTTAGATACAGCCTGACAAGGACCCTTAGCAAGAAGGTCTAGAAATCGTTGGGCGAATCTTAGCTGGCTTATCCGTTTAGAGTCACTTTGAGCGGTTTCCACCCTTCTAGCAATAGTAACTAGTTGCATGCCAAATTCGCGAAAAGTTACTACGCTGACCGTTCCAACCTTATCGAAATAGTAGCTAACAGTAACTATTTCCTTACCACGCTCGGGAGCGTAGTAATCGTGGTAACTACGAATCTCTGTGGTGTGATTAGACGGATTCCCGTGGCACGATGTTTTGGTGAAAATAGAAAAATACGTTCCAGCCTTGACGCCAAAAAGCCAGAAATCGTGACATCCTGCGTAGTAACTACGGTAAGTAGGGTGGAACACGCTCTTTGAATGCATGACTTTGAATGACATGAAGACCCAGGCTTTAACTCGCGATTGTTAAAGGACCTACTTGTGGAGATGTCTAGAAGTGTAATGATAGTGTGACTGGAAAACTGGTAACGTTCCTGAAGGTAGCTTTAGCCCAAAGATAAAGTTTTGTTAGTAGTTTAGTTGATTATTTTCGTGTAACTGCTTTTCTATTTATTACTATCATTGCCACGGCTTCGGGCTTTTTTGTGCTAACAAATTAGATTTGTCAACTTTTTGGGCGGAGGTTCCATAGTTACTTTTTTCACGGTTGGCGGGAGCCGCCCGCTTTACCGACTCCCAAAATACATCAGTGATGTAGTCCATGTTTCTGACACATCTCTGCTCAAGCCATAATACAGAACTCGCGCCAAGGGTGAAACAGGCAAGAAGTTCCACGTGGGACATTTTTTCTAAAGGACAGCCATAAAAGACGTCGTTCGCAAACTGCGTAAAGTCGTTCGCAAAGGCCGATCAGTTGTGCCTTAAACCTGGTTAAAGTCCAATCCGGCGGTAGGCGAATCGTTTAACTTCAGTTAACTAACTAAAGTTCATAACGTTGACCAACAGGAAAAGAGATCCAAAGCAAAATTTTAAAATATGGAATCAGGAAACTGAAAATACGCTGACGAGATAAACTCGGATGATTTGCCACAGAAGATTTTCATGAAGTTAAACAAGGTCAAATTCTCGTCTGAGCGGCAAAAAACTTGATGGAACATACTTCATCGAAAAACTTTGCGATTATTACGAACCCTGTCTAAGCCGTCCTTCAACATGCATCGATATCTTCGAAACTGACCACCAGGCAAACTGACCCGAGCTTGAGACATTTTTCACGAGTCTATTTGGCAATGGTACGAATATAGGGTCACGGTTTCCCAATCCTGTTTTCTGCAATTTTATCACAAAGGTGGCAAAATCTAAACTGTCCGTTCTGAACTGATGATGGTGCCGAAAATACTGTGCGCGAATCCCGATCGTATGTCCGAACTCGAAGCACAGATGAAGATATGCAAATATGCTACCCTCAGCTTTCAGGGTGTCAATGTTTTGGTAGGGAAGGAAAGCTAGCCAATAAAGATAGCGTCCTAGGAAAGCACACACGTATGTAATATAGACCACTAGGACATATGTTCAAGTCGCTAGAATACGACAGGCCTTATCCATGCATGAACCTGGGGGAAGACTTTAAGATTGTCTCTGACTGATCTTTAGTCACGACATTAGGTCATAGAAGGTGAGGGGCAGGGCTGCGGAACTTAACGTGACGACCCTCTTCACAACTAACGTAGCAAAGCCCTGTCTTGACTTAGTTCCTTTTCCCTTCCGTATGCACTTTTTAAATTCCCAGGCAGCGCTTCCCACAGTCGCGCTCTTAAGGGCAGTTTCTCCCCGGTCCACATGGACTGCGTCTATGCGTCCAAACGCTGCATCTCGTGACACATGCATCTGATTTCAGCTTCTTTTCGTCGACGCAGCATCTTCGCGGCTGCGTGAACCTTAAAAACGCGGAATCGTTGACATAGTCTCTTCGAACCAAGGGCGGGTAAACTTGAGTTTGAATTAAAACGGCACCTGCGACGAAACTTTCATTCGGTATGTTCGCTGCACGTACGCTAGGAACTGTAAACGCCAGTTCCTCCTATACCACATTTTGCTTAATTTCACAGATCGAATTTATGCGGCGAAACGGACTGGCAGCGATTAAGGTCCACTTCCACCACTGCCTAACTACTAAAATTTTGTACTGGAGCAAGTTTCCACCACTTGTGAGTGCTGATTAACTCTTAACTTTGTTGGCATAGTCGATGATCTGAACAAGGCACCGTCCATACTCTTCTAGAATCAATCTCTCAGTTTCCTCCTGCGAGCGCGCGGCGAGGACTGCCTCCTCAGCTTGGGCAAATAAACATTGACACGTGGCTTCAACCACGTCCTGTGTCATGAAGCCGAATGATTTTGGGGGTTTCGGCTCACCCGTTTTCGTTTTCGTCGCTTTGACAACCTTCGATAGTTTCTCTTCTTTCGCAGCCGAATTAGGGCACATGGCTTCTTCCGTGTTTTTGCAGCCTAGACATTTGCATTTGTCGGAACAGGCGATTTTAGCTTCAAAGCACTCACAGTAGTTCTTGAGGCAGCCTGAACGCTTGCAGTTGCAGCCCTTGTTATGCAGTCGCTCGGTAGTGGTTCCCTTCGCTTTTGTGATTTTGGGCTTAAAGGCATTGATATTTCTGTCAAGGCAAGCCTTGATAGCCTTCTGTCTCTCCTCCTCGTGTTGCAGATTATTAAAGCAGTTTAAGCAGTTGCAGTTGTTACAAAACTCGCCATTCGCAAAGCATTCACAGTACAATTTTAAACACTGTGATTTGTTGCAGTTGCAAGGCTTCCGAGGCTTAAGCCCGTTGTTTTCAAAGTTTCTGCCATAAACCGACGGTGTGGGGGATAGGGTATCTGCGCGCGAGTAGAGGTCGGAGAAGACAGACAGCCTGGATTCTCTTCCCGATTCTGATGCAGCATATCCACTTGGGGCGTATCGGGGGTAGTTGGGGTTGGTTAGCATGACCACTTCTCCTTTCTGCCGCGCTCCACTTGTACTTTTTAAGGGGCTCGGCGGCGGCATGCTGAAAAGAACAATAGTCTAGTTACCATTACTAGAATGCTTAAAGGACCCCTCGCACTGTTTACTCTTCAACTTACAGTATATAGTAAGAGAGCGTAATAACCACGGATCTCTGTAAAGTGACTCTGCTGGAAAATAGAAACATCATTCCAGCCTTGGCGGCAAAAAGCCAAATACGTGACGTCATGCGTAGTAACTACGGTAAGTAGGGTGGAACACGCTCTGAAGGTCCGCTGACAACTCTTTCATACATAAGGAAATGAGAAGCTTCAAAGTGTTGTTTTTCGTTTTGGAAGGCCACCAGGGCTATATTCTGTTTTTTAATCTTTTTATCTCGCTTGTTTTCCCAGTTTTAACCACGGCGCCTTCAGTTTTTTAACCACGCGGGTTCGGTTTTCAAATACTTTGCGTTCAGCCGCCGAGTCAGAGAACGGGAAGGCTGCACATAGTTGACAAGTGCTTTCAAGAACATTTCACGTGGAAACGTAATAGTGTTTCGAAAACCGCTATTTCTGAGCCATTTAATTATGAAAAGATCACTTCTAGTAAGAGTTACGCTTCAAATACATTTTTTAACAAATTCCGCTAGGAACAGAGCTCAAGCGCGAACGAAAAAAACAAAAGAAAATTAACTTCGGCATAAGAATCGTAGATCTTCGACAAGCAGACCCAGGAAACTAAAGGCAAGCCTCTGGGACAGGAACCTTTGATCTCAGCCAACTGAGACAGCACAATGATAAATCACTGATTTCTAGGTTTTTACATTCATTCTGCTAGGGCTATAAATCACATTTTGTTTCCCCCTAGAGTAGCCTTGTTGATTCTTAAAGGCAGTATTTTGATCCTCTTCAACAGTACAGGTAGGCCAACTGAACCACGAAGACCTAATTTTTGTATAGGCTATCTTTTTGTCCTTCCGTTGTCAAAATTCTAAGGAAGTGTTGGGGAGGGTGACCAACAACGAGTGTTTCTGTGATGTCCTTCTGCCCCCCCCCCCCCATACTGCCTGGATCCAGTCCAATTCTATAAACAGTTCACCTAGAGCATATGCTTGTTCTTCCCAGAAAGTTCAATCCCAATCCCTCCAGTCTAAGCGTGTCAAGAGGTTTCCAGTCTCCCCACCAGTCGGATCCGTTTCGATCTTGAAATGGAGATCAGAGACAAAAGATTCCAAATCCCCCCCCCCCAAAAAGTTGACCGGATCGGTGAAGTGATGATTTCCAAGTCAATTTGGTCGGGTTCCTAATATGCCTGCCTAGTTTCATCGTCCCAGCGCATTTAGAAGTACCTTCACTCGCAACCACCGGAATTCCGGTACCCCCGCCCGCCTCCAGCTCTCCCCACAGTGCCCGGATCCAGTCCGGTTCTGTAAATGATTCATCCAGAGCATATGCTTGTTCTTTCTCTTTCTAGCAAATGCATCCCGATCCCTCCAGTCCAAGCTCTCACGAGATCCCCCCCCCACAACTCCCCCACAGTTTTCCAATCCGAACTCGAAATGGAACATCAGAGACATGTACTCTTGTCAACTGCCAAGTTTTATTCGAATCCGATCACCCGCTCGAAGGTTAGGCATGACACAGGATCCCGGAATCACCTTCCCTCCACTCCCCCAAGATGGCTGGATTGGCAAGCTATTTGCAAGTCAAGCTGGTCGGGTCCTTGAAAAACTTCCCAAGTTTCATCATCCTAGCTTGTGAGGAAGTGCCCCAACTAGCTAACCCGGACCGATACTGCGACCGCTATACTGCACTTGGCCGAAGAGCAAGTGCAACAAAAAATAATTCGAAATGGTTATGAACTTCATGCAATCTCGATGTTTCGAAGATCAGTACGCGTCAACATCTGGAATATCTTACGCTTACCCTAAGCGACGTTCGGCATTACATATCTAGAAATCACGCACCGGGTAGTTCTTAAGGCCTTCCTTGTCTTGTTTACCCATTACAAGGATCGGCAACTACCTTCATGTTTTCCCCGTCGTCTTTTCGGCCTCTTCATCATGAGGTCCATACGGAACTGACGACGGTGCCGAAAATCCTAGCATGAATTTCAAACCGCGTCACCCGACCTTAATTTGCAGTAGCAACCCAGTAACCTACCAAACGAGCAATCCGGATAAGGGCCTTCGTTGAACAGCCACACGAGAGAGACATTTCATCTTTGTGCAACTGACATCGCTCGAGCGTCAGACAACGTTAACCACGTCCAAGCTCTATTCTCTTTGATGAAAACGGCGAATAGGTCGATCATATTAGCCGTAAGATCGTGGTACTCCAAATGCAAGCTAGTGGTCAAATGGCAAGGCAGGTTGAGTGACCCCATTATAGTGAACAAGACCAAAGGTGTCGATGGGATCCCAAAAATCTAAGATTTGATTCAGACAATCGAGTCTTGTCTTCGCCAGATCCAGTCTTGGACAGGCTAATCATCAGAGAAAACCAAGTTCAGATATACCTCTATAAGCCATATCTATTTTGACGATACTGACCGAGACTTCCTGCCGATTTCCGAGCGAACTACTAGTCCAGCAAAAAAAAATTCAGAAACAAAACCAGCGTATCTCCTTATCCCTATAAAGAACATCTAATCAACTTTGAATAAAAGTTTGAAAAAAAAATCCGGTTACAACCGGATTCCGGAAAAAACCATTGTCATAAACCGACTCAGCCTCTCTTCTTTACCCCTTAATCTGTCATCTAACCGAACTTTTGCTTTTAACAAATTTTCCGGTTTTGGCCGGATTCCGGGCGAACTAGTTGTCCAGCGAGAAAATGATTTTCACCATCGTGTTCGGCATGTCTTCTTATCCCTGAATCGAACATCTAATCAACTTCAAATAAAACTTTTACTTTTAACAGACTTTCCGGTTTTGGCCGGATTCCGAGCTAACTACTTGTCCGGCGAACAAATGTGTTTCACCATCATGTTCAGCATGTCTTCTTATCCCTAAATCGAACATATAATCAACTTCAAATATAACTTTTACTTTTAACAAACTTTCGGTTTTGGCCGGATTCCGGGCGAACTACTCGTCCGATGACAAAATAGTTTTCACTATCGTGTTCAGCATGTTTTCTTACCCCATAATCGACTATCACATTAGCTGTTTCAAAATATTTTGTTTGCCCCTTAATTTGAACCCCCACCCCTAAATGTAGGGCTACAAAGCCCATCTACGAACTTGACTGGTCCGACGACCCAACGAATCCTCACACCAAGTTTCATCAAAATATCTCATTCCCTTCGAGAGTTATCGTGCTTACAGACGGACGGACAAACGGACAACTTTTGCGATTTCATAGGTATCCCTCCACTTACGTTTTGGGATCCCAAAAAGGGGGCTCCACAGGGCAGGGTCCCAACGCCACAGATTTTAAATGTGCGATTTCTCAATGCCTAAGAAAGCTTACGCCAACTTTTAACTTTTGGGGGATCGATGTCAGCTACCTGGCCTATGCCGATGACGTCCTCCTTATCAGCCGATCCAACAAGGGCCTTGAAACAAACGTTGCTAGCGTGAACCAATCCAAGGCCAGATTGGCCTTTCTATTTTATCAACGCTAGTAAATGTCAGTATGTTTGCTTCAACGCTCCTGCTACTCCGCGGAAATCCTCTCTGAACGTTGGAAGCAATATTCTCGTAACAGAGGAAAACAAGACCAAAGGTTTCGATGGGATCCCAAAAATCTAATATTTGATCCAGACAATTGCGAACGAACTACCATACTTGTCCAGAAAAAAAAGGTCAGAAACGAATTCAGCGTATCACCTTATCCGTATAAAGAATATCTAATCAACTCAAGTAAAAGTTCAACTTATAAAAAAAAAAATCCGGTTTCAACCGGATTCCAAACGAACTATATGTCCAGGTAAAAAAAAAGATTGTCATATACAGATTCAGCGTGTTTTCTTACCCCTAAATCTGTCACCTAATCAACTTCAAATAAAACTTTTGCTTTTAACAAATTTTTCGGTTTGGCCTGATTCCGGCCGAACAAGCTGTCCTGGTAGAAAATACTGTTCCCGTAAGGGTTCAGCATGTCTTCTTACCCCTTAATCGAACATCTAATCAACTTAAAACAAAACTTTTACTTTGAACAAACTTTCCGATTTTGGCCGAATTCCGGGCGAACTACTTGCCCGGCAAGAAAATGGTTTTCACAATCGTCTTCAGCACGTCTTCTTATCCCTAAATCGAACATCTAATCAACTTCAAATAAAACTTTTACTTTTAACAGACTTTCCGGTTTTGGCCAGATTCCGGGCTAACTACTTGTCCGGCGAACAAATGTGTTTCACCATCATGTTCAGCATGTCTTCTTATCCCTAAATCGAACATCTAATCAACTTCAAATAAAACTTTTACTTTTAACAAACTTTCCGGTTTTGGCCGGATTCCGAGCGAACTACTTGTCCGATGAAAAAATGGTTTTCACCATCCTGTTCAGCATGTCTTTTTACCTCATAATCGGCTATCACATTATATGTTTAAAAATATTTCATTTGCCCCTTAAATTAAACCCCGTCCCCCACCCCTAAATGTAGGGCTACAAAGCCCATCTACGAACTTGACCTTACTCTTGACCCAAACAATCCTCACACCAAGTTTCATCAAAATATCTCATTCCGTTGGAGAGTTATAGTGCTTACAGACGGACAGACGGACGGACGGACGGACAACTTTTGTGATGTCATAGGTATCCCTCCACTTACGTTTTGGGATCCCAAAAAGTCGATGGCTTGCGGCAACGATTGAACAAACCATGAGAAAGGTAGCCGTCAAATTAGCCGATAGTGAAATTGGAATTGGTTACTGCAAAATGTGCCAAACCGTTCGAGGTATAGCAGACCTGGGCTTGGGAAGTTATATGTTGCCTTGCACGCACGGTATGTAAACTTCCTTGCTGGACTATTTTCTGTAGTCAGAAAAAAAGACCTTCGACGCATATCTGAGTTTTCTGCCCTACTTACTGCGAACGCGGAACCGCTACCAGGTCGCCTTTGTTAATTTCCGATCCATTGTTGACGCTTGAAAACCTATCCTCTAATTTGTGTTTAACCTTTATAACCTTTATGGAAAATATTTTGTACTGTTCCGTGCGTATTTTATACTTCTTTGTCCTTTTCTACTGCACTTATGCCCTTTGGCAGTGCGATAAATCCTTCACTCATTCATTCACATGCATCGCCTACTAGACACAACCACAGTAAGGGTCGTCCCGGCTTCAAACTAACTGCTCGGATGGAGACGTTGAAGAAGAAAACCACGCACCAGACAGAGAGACGTCCTACTCGCAAGGCTGCAATGCCCCTCGGACCCCCAAGGCTAACAAAAGCTGGGCCCAATGGAGGCAGTTGACAAAGCCTTACCCTAGTTCCCTCTATGCTGGCTGTATCTTCCGCAGGAGCATTAAATCAAGTAACTCAAGGTATAATCGCGACTTCCACTGTAGATGCTGCTGGCTCAACGCAACTCAGTGATTTGTACCTAATCTGTTGTAGCTATCACGTTTCAGCCAAATATAACTAGCCAGCTTTGCTTGAAACAAGACTGTAATGTTAGTCTATACAAGAAAACAGAACAAAGAAAAGCTTCTCTTTCTATCCTAAAACATACTAATAGGTTCAAGTTATAACAGAAATATAAAAAAAAGACAATCATTTACCTTAAGTCATCAGCACTTGGTCTTGTTGCTGCTCTGGATAAAGATGGTGAGCTCAAAGGAACCCCATTAGGTGATAGCATTTCATGGCTTGCTGGACTACCATTCCTCCCTGGCTCTAGTTTCACATAATGCACAGGCTTAGAACTCGGAGTTCCTGCCATCACCTTAACTTGAGCCTGTCCAGTAACAACTTTAAAGCCAGGACCGGGGGTACCGGGTTTAATAACAACCACATGAGGGGACCTGGAACCATTGGCTCCAACAAGTCCAAGCCTTTGGGCTTCAGCTAACGGAATAGCTTTAACTGGAGTGAATTTACGTCCCGCCATGTCCTGTCCAGATACAGTAACCACAGGGTTTATCCTTCTTGGAATTGACTTGGGCACAGCAAATGAAGAGCCTGGGACGACAAGAGTCTTTGGAATCCTTGAAGCAGTCTGGGTCTGAACTATTTCCATACTTTCATGTCTGTCTAAGTTTTCATCAGTTACAACATACTCTTCAGTGACTTCCGTCTCAAAGTCTGGTCCTTCCACGGCATTCTCCATGACCCACTGAGTGGTTCTTGAAGAGCATTCACCAAAGTCTATGACTGAATCTTCTCTGTCCATTGTTTCGATATTGAAGGCCTGTAGAGGAAACAAAATAATCGAGGTGACATTTCTACTCCCAACCTAAGTACTTCTTATTTGTTGTTGTGATTTCTACTACTTAAGGCTTATTAATAATGCAGGGCTAAAAATACTAATTTTCAAAAATTACTACGCCATGCTCAAAACGAGATCCTTACATTGTCCTTACATGTGGATTCCATACATCCCAAAGACTTCCACCAGCTGTCAAATCAGCACCCCAGGACCCAACTATAACATCAAGAAGATGAGCAATGCTTGATGCTAAATTAATTAATACATAATATGGAATTGAATTTCTGTTTAATAAAGGAACAGAAGCTTCAACTAAGGCTGGTGGGAGCAGCCAATATTTAATAAGTATACTTTAGTTGACACATGTCTCCCTCCAGACACTTGAATAGAAAACACGTGGCAGAGATTGGGCTTTTATAGTTTGTATTGTCAGAACTCGGGCACTGCATAATCATAATCTTGTATGAAAGCTCTGCAAAAAGGAGAGGCAAGGACCAAGGGGCCTCAGTAATCAAACATTGATCATGGGATGTTGTTTGAGAGAAGAAAAAAAAATCAATAGCAAATCCGAAAATTCTGATGCACTGTACATAGACTAGGAGTAAGAACTACCAATCGATCGATCAGTCAATCGAGTGTATTTGCCAAATAGCTTAAAGCTAGAAGAGGAATCCTTGTAAGCATAAGTTATAGTTAAACCTTTTGGCTTTGATGCAACCTCTAATGGAACTCCCTTGAATCCTGAAATCTCAATTCTGCTGAACAATTTAATATTTCCTGTCTACCAAAACTCTTAAGCCAAAACAGCCATTTCTGAAGCTTACTAGCTCCAGCATCCAGGCTAGGCTATGTGCAAAAAAAAACAGTTGATTTTGGCAGTCTGGAAAGTTTGGCTGGTTTAAGTATCAGCTTTTTAAGTCAGCTGTCCTTTTGTTCAGTTTTTGAAGAGAGAAAACACTGAAAGAAATAGGAACTGCACAGGGCACAAATCAAGTCAAAGGCAAGTATTCACTACTGGAAACATGGAACAGCATTATCACGGAAAGGAAATTCAAACCCCAACCTGTTTTTAACAACAAAACCAAATGTAACCAAATTGCAAAACAAATTCCCCCACATCAACAACCCAATCAAGCAGCAGAAACAGCCAGTTTAGTATGATAAAAATACATTATTTGATCATTAAAAATGCCACAACCCGTTGACTATACCTGTCAAGTCTGTATTCTGAGAATTAATACGTCAACTTGAGAACATTTCGTTCCATCATCAATCAGCACATGGCAGAAATAGACCATAGCCTGCCTAACTGCCAGATAAAGTAACCTAGGTAAAAAATATCTTCCATCTTCCCTTTAGCTACACCTCCACCCCAAAACTCAACTGTTCTATGCAACAATGTGAATTGAAGTTCTAACAGGTTTCCAGGAAGCAATCTGGTAGAACAGTAAAATGGTTGCCCGAAATCCTAGTTCAAATAAGCTCAAGACTGGGATAAGAAGTGGGAACATCAACCTTGGAACATCGCCTTGAAGTTAATGGGAAGTTGTTAAAATTAATTTCTTTGCAGCCATAACACCGCCTTGAAGTTAATGGGAAGTTGTTGAAATTAATTTCTTTGCAGCCATAACAGTCACAAAAAAACATTACTATTTACCCATCTATTCAAATTATTTGCCTTTTATTTTATTAGATCCTGCTTGAAGAAGGTTTATTTGCCTTTTATTTTGTTGGAACCTGCTTGAAGAAGGTTGATTTTGGTTGTTAATCACAACAATGATTTTGAGCTCAGGTTCAATACAAATTCAACTTTCTTTTAATAAAAAATAGGTACTTGCTGATCACAATTTGCTCTATTGGCATGTGAAACTTTGAGTAAGCTTAAATCTGGTATTTTTCCAGCTTATTTTGGCCAATTAATCAGCCGGACATATTTTCCTGGGAACTTTAAATTTGGTACGATAATTTGGAGAAACCGACCCAAATTACTGTGAAACTTGACTACTCTCATAAACTTTGAGCCTTCTCAATTTGAAGGGAGAACCTTAAAAATGACCCATCTAAGATACCCCCCCCCCCCAATGTTGTTGACCAGTCAGTAAAAAATAATTGAGTTGACGCGAAGCACCAAGATTTTTCATCAATAGATTTTTTTTTTCATTAAAACAATTGATTTTTTTGAAAACCAGTTGATTTTTTTGTCAAAAAAAACTTTTTTCTGAAAATCAGTCGATTTTTCCGAAACTGTCATTATTTACTTGAAAAAATCCTTTTCTCTCCAAAAACATTAGGTAAAAATTATCAGAATTATCCCAAACATTTTGGCTAGTAACAACTCCTCAAATGATGGACAGAAAACTAAGATACCCACCACACATCTTGCAAAATTCATAGTGCAAAAAACAGAAATTCATAAAAATTATTTTCTCCCATCCAATGTCAGTGTTGGAACTCAGTCCCGCTAGCCCATCCTAAGTAGCCTACAATAGAGAGATTGCACCCTACCCGATGAAAACGGATATCGCTACACCATCACCAAAGGAACATAACAACAAAATGTAACATTGGGAGGTATAGGACTTTCAACTTTGAAATTAAATTACCAGCGTTTGACCATTATTCCGAGCCAGGGACTTACAGGAATGTTAATTGGTCTTAATTTTATAGTTCAATTTTTGCAAGAGTTTCCAAGGAAGTACGAGTTCGAAGGCTCTAAAGTTTGAACATAATAAAGGAGTTTCGTATCCTATTGTTCAGCAATGACTTGGATTTGAAAAAATGCGTCATGAATGACCAATAGGACGAGACTCCGTCTTTGTTTACAAACTTTGACGCCTTCTAACTCTGATCAGAAAAAACACTCATTTACAAAAGTTATATTATTCAAACAAGAAGATGCCAGATTTACGATCCTGCAATTTGCTGGCTCAAAGTGGCTATCAAAGGACAGTAATTTAGACTCAAAGTCAAAAGTCCTATACTTCCTAATGTTAACTTTTTGTTAAGATCCTGTCCATTTCCGTTGGGTATGTTGCAATCTCTCTATACAAATAAGACAGGTCTCAAAAGGGATTAGCTTGACATAAAAATAAGACATAAAAACTCAAAGGAAACCAAAGCAAATACTGAGAAAAAAGCAAGGTCAAGACTGTGACAGAGAAGCAAAAATGGGACAAGTGACACTACTTGTACTAGGCCTACAACTGCACTTCGGTTAAATTCCTTTTCAGTGCACTTCAGACGTGACCAAATCAGTGAAATCTATCTTACCTTCTAAGTTCTGATAAAGTAAGCCAGATATATTGAAAAAATTATCAAAACCTCGCCATGAATATTTTGCTTTCCCCGCGAAACGCTGTTGAACTTACTCTTTTCTTCTTTGACAAGCGGTTGTTTCGAAAACGGAATTCCCGCCATATTTGTAGACGAATACGCAGGAAAACGAAAGTAAATAAATGCAATTTTCTGCTAAAAATACAATCCAGAAATATTCAAAATTGGTTTTTGAAGCAAATTTACTTATTTCTTATAAACTCGCCAATACTTTTTGTTTGATATTCTTTTCCAACTTGTTTGTTGATTTCTTTTCGGGGCATATTCGGATCCCTTGTCATTTTACCTTTCGTCAAGGATCACTGCTTGCGAACGAAAGGGCGTTGGCTTCAAGTACACAGTTTGTGTTTCTGAACAAAAACTAATGTCGAAGTTTAGAAAGGTATTTGAGGAAGTCAAGGATCATGAAAATCCAGAAATCGACTTGGTCGACCGAAGCATCTCTAGCTTCGACGACTTAAGTTGTGTTTTTGACCTTGCAAACATCACAAGGCTTACTTTGTCTCACAACAAAATATCAGTTGTTCCTGCAGCCATTGCAAACTTGCTGAACCTAGAGATTTTGAATCTCTTCAACAACCAGTTAGAAGAACTGCCAACTTCAATTTCCTCTATGCCAAAGCTGAGAATCTTGAATCTCGGGATAAACAAGCTAAGAAACCTTCCAAGAGGATTCGGTGCTTTTCCAGCACTGGAAGTCCTAGATTTGACCTACAACAGCTTGAACTCGGAAAGCCTTCCAGGAAACTTCTTTATGCTTGATACTCTGAGAGCACTGTACCTTGGTGACAACGATTTTGTGCAGATTCCACCAGGCATTAAACAGCTGAAAAACCTGCAGATTTTGGTACTAAGAGATAATGATCTAACAGAGTTGCCGAAAGAGATTGGAGAGCTTGGGAGGCTAAGAGAGCTTCACATTCAGGGAAACCAGCTGACAGTTCTCCCCCCAGAAATAGGACACCTTGACTTGACTGGAAGCAGATCTGTTATGAGGATGGAAAACAACCCATGGGTTGAACCTATTGCTGACCAGCTAGCTGTTGGGATTGGTCATGTGTTTGAGTATTTGAAAGGTGATGTTTACAAAATCGTGTACACCAGAAACACGAGTGCTTCTCGTCCCGTCCAGCCCATCAGTGAAAAGGGAAAAGCTGGGAGGAAAACACGTGGGCCTTGAACTCATGGAATCACCGATGTTGACGCATTTTCAGAATCTACCTGTGCTTTGAATCAATAACTTATTTAATCCTTACTTACATTTATCCAAGAGAAATATAACTTTTACTTACTACTTGTGCTATCCCAGTAAGATTTGCCCTTCTGGCTCATTGCCAGAGATGACAATTTGCCTTGGCCATTCTTTCTTGTGATTTGATAAAGCATTGGTCTTCTTGGACACCAAACCAACCATAACAGCAAGAATAGGCCTAGTAGAAGGTTGTAGTAAAAACAAAAACAGTTTTGCAAGCTCGCAAACTTGTAATAGTTGAGGCCATGTAGCGTGCTTGGTGTCTTTAAATCCACAGTGAGGTTCAGGGAAGATATCAAACTGCACAGGGGAATAAGAAGCCTTCAGAACAAAGATCTTCAACCCAAAAGTTTGCTACCTTGTTTTATTAACTACAAAATCAATGACCATTTTGGGGAAGTTTTCATGGGAATGGATATTGAGCTCAACAGAAGATAATGAGCGTTTTCCACCCTACTTACCGTCAGAGGCGTTACTAAAATGTTTGAGGGGGGGGGGGGGGCATTTACCGACTGGCTGGTAACTTTTACCGACTTTTTCTGCTGAAAAAGTGACTGTTTTCAACAACAGTGACATTTTTGAAAAAAATCCACTGATTTTCAGAATAACCAACTATTTTGACTTAAAATCGAACAATTTTCAGCATTGGGGGGGGGGGGCGCCTCCCCTCCAGTCGTGACGCCCCTGTTTACCGTAGTTACTACGCATGATGTCACAAATTCTGGCTTTTTTTCATCAATGCTGGAACGATTTTTATTTTCAGCACAATATCATGCCACGGGCGAATCCGACCAATCACGTTACAGAGATGCATTGTTACTACGCTTACTACTGTCCAGAGCATGGTAAGCAAATAGTAACTATTAGTTACTATTTCGAGAAGTTGGAACGGTCAGCGTAGCAATTTTTTCTGAGGGTGGAACGGAAATAGAAACTATTGTTAGAACGGTGGAACACGCTCAATTTATACAACGGATTCGTCAGCAACGATGCTTCATCAGTGATATTTCAGCCCTTCTTGGCAAGGGTTCTCGTCAGGGTTAACGGTGGGGAAGGAAACAAAAGTAATAATAATTTCGATTATTACAGGTTTGTTTCCTTCCCCGCCATTGACCCTGAAGATTGACAGCCTGATAAGGACCCTTGCGAAGTAGGGCCCAAATATAGCTGATGAAGCATTGTACCTGAGGTATCCTTTGTATACATTATTTGAATATGTGCTTCAAAGTCAGCTAGGGCTCAAGGAATATTTATAGAAATACCGTAATGTCCATGCAAAACGGTCCCTGGATGATGCAATCTCAAAAAGGTCACAAGAGGGCTATGGCAGACGCTGTGTTCCACAATACTAGCCAAGCAGCACTGAGCTAACATCGTGTCTTGTTGTTACTGTATGCAACATTTCCTGATCCTTCGACCTGTAATTCCCAAATTGGGTGCAGTTAGGATCCAAAGCTGGGTGTGTTTATAGCTCTGCCTGTCTGGCTAACTTTTGGGTCCGCTCTCTCTTGATGACTATCGTTGCGTTTTTGCTGAAGCCATGGTATATGATACCACGGTCTAAAGTCGTTTTTGCAGTTATCGTGGTATCTGTTACCACGGTCAAAAGGCGTTTTTGCAGTTACTGTGGTAAGAGGTATTCAAATACTACGGTCCGACCGTGGTATCTGAAAAGTCATCTCTCTTTCATGGGTTGGTGAGAAAAAAGTTTAGCACTTAGTGTGATGATGTAACTGGATATTTGTTTTTCTTTTGGGATGTCTTCAAAGGTGCAATTTCGGCAGTAGTCGTTTTTGCAGAGCACCGTGTATCAGATACCACAATAACTGCAAAAACGACTAATTGCAGATCCACTTACCGTGATAACAGATAACATGGTGTCAGCGAAAACGCAACCCATGATAACCGGTCAGATAGAGTTACCGTGGTAAGATCCAGTTACCGTGGTAACAGACACCATGGCATCAGCAAAACACAACTTATCCCTCCTTGGCGATGCAAAATCTCAAGCCTCTGCGGGTATCTAGTGAAAGAAAGGCAGACGTGGTGTCACAGCCAGGGGCGTTACTAGCCAAATTGTCTGGGGGGGGGGGGACGAGGCATTTACCGACTTTTTCTGCAGAACGACTGTTTTCAAGAAAAATGATATTTTTGACAAAAATCAACTGGTTTGAAAAATTCAAAGATTTTCAGAAAAACTATTTTGACGAAAAATCGACCAATTTTCAGAAAAACTGACCGTTTTCATGAAAAAAAATTAACTGTTTTGACGAAAAGTTCGCGGCGATTCGCGCCGGCACGGTTATTTTTTACCGGCTGGCCGACACCATTGGAGGTGGCGTCCCCCCTCCGCCCCAGTCGTGACGACGCCTCAAATCAAATCAAATCATTTAATGTCCAGCTGCTCCAAAAGATCGCGGTGATTGATTGACAATCGATTTGAGTCGTGCGGACACGCTTGCTTCTTCTTCCTGAGGCGTGTTTTCGACTTAAAGTGGGGGAGGGGGGTATGAAGCAGGGAATTACTTCGCAATTATTCATCCGTGATCGGGAGCCACAGAGCGTGTTCCACCTGTTCCACTTTCTCAAAATAGTAACCATTTCCTTACCACTCTCGGTAGCGTAGTAACTACAATCTGTAACGTGATTGGTCCGAGCAACTTGTGGCACGATATTTTACCGAAAATAGAAAACTGCTGTCCATTTCCAGCCTTGACGCGAATTTGTGTCGTCATTCGTTGTAACTATGGTAAGTGTTGCTGAACACGCTCAAAGCCTGGTGACGCCTTGGCTAGACGTTCCGGATGTGTTCGCTGACTCGGATCCCTGCCAAGATCTTCAGCATTGTCATCAGTTCCATACAGTCAAGTAAATTTCTTTACGACTGAAACGAGTATAAATCCGGCCAGAAAATCCTCATCATCAATAAGCAACATTTAGCCGAAGAGACACCTAGGTTAGGTTCCACCGAGTTATTATCAGCTTCTATTGTTACAAAAAATTTTTATATTTTCATCCTACAGTCAAGTATAAGGTCCTCCCTTTATGATCTTCGTTCCAATAGTTACAATCGTCACAACTTACTGATTACGGTCGTTAGCATCGTAATTAAGTGATAATAAATGTCTGTCCAGCAGGAGTTCTTGTTAGAATGGTGAGGACTGTCCGCAGTACTATTATTTTTGTTCTGGAGACGATCGTAACTATCATAAAGAGATGGCCCCTCTGCGTTATCATCCTAACTCGTACTAACTCTGTGGAACACAACCCAAATTGCTAATTACCTCAGAGGCACCGGAATAGCACAAAGAGACGACAATATTAATTAACCGACACTTTATTCAAGCATCGATCAGCAAAGAGTTTTTACTGTCCAGATGATTTGGAATCTCTCATGGAAGCAGAACGACGACGCTGGATCTCCTGGTGTCTCTTCTCCTTCGCCTCCTTGGCGCGGACAGCCAACAATCTTGAGTAGTCGGCGGCATCCTCCTTAGCCTTAGCCCACCTCTTGCGCTTGATTGCAAGTCGGTGCCTCTTCCTCTGTAAACAAAAAAAGGATGATGAAGACACAGTTCATTCGGGAAGCTGCTAGCTGACCCTTTGTAACACCCAATTTATACTAAAACAGTCCCAACATAACATTATTTAGAAATATGTTTTAAGTTTAACTCGACCTGTCAACGAAAACACCTTTGTATAGTGAGAAAAGGCCAAAGGAGACGTCATAATTGTGCTGCTTTTACACTGAGCTAGGCATGTCTTGCATTGCGATTGCGAAAAAAGAACGCAAGCTTTGCGTACGAAAAAACTCAACGCAAGAATGGGATTCGAGCCTCTCGCTCTTCGAGCGTCTTCATTAGCGCAAACCATCCCACAAAGAATCTTAACCTAAATAAATAGTAAACAGTCCATGTTGACGAAAAGAATACAAAATCCACAGAAAATGACATTATGAAACACATTCAAGCCCCCCAGAAGTTATACTATCTCTTCATCACAACTCGGCTCTCCTACGACAAAACCTAGTATCTACAAAAAAGTCGAATTTTAGTTAATAGTGGGTCCCACCTAATCAGATGACGAGGAATTCAATTTCTCCCCTAGTATCTACAGGAAGTGTCAACTTTATTTTCGGGCTTCACCTAGTATGTTCATACTATAAATTTGCTTTTTCTCCAAAACCTAGTATCTGACAAACCTGCACTCGACCAGCAACAAAATCACCAGCATCATAACTTTATTGTTTACAAAACTCGAAAAAAGAAGCAAATTAAAAAAAACATGTTTTCGCGTTTTTCTCGGAAGCTACTCGGGTGCAGATACTAGGTTTTGTCAGAGGAGAGCCGAACTAGCTATCACCCTTTCACGCGGAAGGAAAGCAAAAGTCCCCAAAGGTCTGAAGAACCCGAAGCAGCACGCCCCAATGCGCCCCTGCGCGAGAGTAACGGAAAACTTTTGCGGTATCACTGTGAAAGTTTTGCAAGGATTAATGACCCGAATAGTTCCTCGAAAACATGATTTCCAACTTGTAACGATCATTGCAGCAATAACTACAACTATAGCTTTATTCGTACAAAACATCTCTTTTTCAAACCCCAAGTAAACTATCCTAATGGCAGTTGTAATTTCGTGATCTTGGCAGTACACTCGAACGGCTGATTGCAGGTTTTACTTAACGTGTGACCTCGTGTGGCACGTTGTACCACGTCGGCATGAAGAAAACCCGTTTCCCGCGGAATGTGACACGAAATCTGCTTGTAAGGCAAAAATGTACACGGAATGGACAAGACCACAATAATAAGGGTTCACAAAGGTAGCAGGACTTGTAACACAAGAACAAATTTGCTCGTTGGTGTAATACAGGCAGTTCATTAGGGATAATTAACAGCTATTAAATCATTTCAAACAAAATCCCCGAGTATTGTAGAGCGTAACAAACCAGAAGAATCTTAAGTAATGTTCCAGTGGTACACTGAGAGCACTGCACAATACAGCTTCTCAAATCTTCCAAATGGTATTCTGTAGCATTCAACTCAAATTGGAAGCAGTACAAAACTGCTTCCAGAAAACGAATCGATGCGAATCGCAATTCCTACAGAATAACCAAAGTCTTCAACGCAACATCAACGTTGGGAAATGAACTGCGGGTTTAGAAGTACCCGGTAGCTAAGCACAACGATCTGCTCTAGCAAAGCAGCCTTCGATTTAACCTTGTCTCGGTTCTGAAGCCAAATGCCGTCTTACTAACTGCTTATCCGCTTAGAGCGTGTTCCACCCTTTAAACAATAGTAGTGTTATTTACTATTTCCATTCCAACCTCACGAAAAGTTACTACGCTGACCATTCCAACCGTATCAAAATACTAACTAACAGTAACTACTTGCTTACAATGCTCGCGAGTGTAGTGAGCGTGGAAACTACGGATCTCTGTAACGTGATAGGCCGGATTACCCCGTGGAGTGATATTTTGGCGAAAATAGAAAAATACGTTCCAGCCTTGAGGCCAAGAAGCAGGGGCGTCACTATGGGGGGGAGGGGGGGGGGGGGGAACTCCCCCCCCCCCCCCTAAAGGTCCTGAGAAAGTACTTTCGTCGGGCGAAGCCCGGCGAAAGTTCACTTGTTTGTCGGCGCGAAGCGCCGGCAAACATAGAAAAAATAATATTTGTATGCTTTTTATCAGGCATCGGTCGATCCGTCGGCACATCGGGTGTTTTTATATGCAAGAAATGAAATCCTGCAAACGTTTGTCGGGCAAAACATTGAAGAAATCGAATTCTGCATGCTTTTGTCGTGCCTCGGTATTCTCGTCGGCACATCGGGTTCTTTTTATACGCAAGAAATGAAATCCTGCAAACATTTGTCAGGCAAAGCACTGGAGAAATCGAATTCTGCAAGCTTTTGTCGTGCCTCGGTTTGTCGGCACACCGGGTTCTTTTTATAGAAAAGAAATCCAGAAGAAATACTTTTTTATGCTTTTGTCGGGCGTCGGTCGACTCGTCGGCATATCGGGTTCTACTTATACGTAAGAAATCAAATTTTGCAACCTTTTTCGGGCGCACCCAGGAAGTTTAAGTTTCATTGGCACAAGGGGTTATTTTTACACGTATGAATCAAGTTCTGTACAGTCTAGTCGAGCAAAACACAGAACAAATCAAATGCTCGATGGTTTTGTCGGGCGTCGGTATTCTCGTCGGCACATCGGGTTCTTTTTATACAGAAGGAATCCAGAAGAAATAAAAACAAATTAAGTTTTCTTTTTTCGGGCATCGGTCGACTCGTCGGCACATCGGGTTCTTTTTATACGCAAGAAATGAAATCCTGCAAACATTTGTCAGGCAAAGCACTGGAGAAATCGAATTCTGCAAGCTTTTGTCGTGCCTCGGTTTGTCGGCACATCGGGTTCTTTTTATAGAAAAGAAATCCAGAAGAAAATATTTTTTTATGCTTTTGTCGGGCGTCGGTCGACTCGTCGGCATATCGGGTTCTACTTATACGTAAGAAATCAAATTTTGCAACCTTTTTCGGGCGCACCCAGGAAGTTTAAGTTTCATTGGCACAAGGGGTTATTTTTACACGTATGAATCAAGTTCTGTACAGTCTAGTCGAGCAAAACACAGAACAAATCAAATACTCGATGGTTTTGTCGGGCGTCGGTATTCTCGTCGGCACATCGGATTCTTTAAAAAAAAAAAAAAAAAAAAAATCAAATTCTGTAACTTTTTATCGGGCCCATGCCGAAAGTTCAAGTCTCGTCGGTACATCGGCTTCTATTTACACGTTCTTTACAATCTTGTCGGGCAAAACCCAGAAGAAATCAAATTCTGAATGCTTTTGTCGGGCGTCGGTGTTCTTGTCCGCACACCGAGTGTTCTATACGTAAGAAATCAAATTCTGCAAACATTTGCCGGTCGCAAACTTTTCCGGAAAAATACAGATTAAAAAAAATTCGCCGGCGTTGCTTAGTTCAACTTGTTCTGGGTACAGTCGTTGGAAGCTTCGCTTCTTAGCAAAAGTTGAAACGAAAAGCCGAATATGTGAAATTAAATATATGTATTTACATCAAAGGAACAATGTCAACTGATGCATTAACACAAAATTTCGCCTGGCGCATTTTGTAGTATTCCCTATTTGGAAGAATGGTGTATCATTTAGTTTTCCTTTTAGGATAGAAATTCTTGGGGTTTGAAACACGTTAAAAGCCGGAAATTGTATGGTACTATAGCTGAATTTTCCGCAAAAAAACAGATTAAAAAATTTCGCCTGCGGCGCTTGGTTTACCTTGCCTTGGTACAGTCGTTGGAAGCTTTGCTTTCCAGCGAAAGTTCAAATGAAAAGACGAATATGTAAACTTTAAAATACGAGATTATACCAAAGGAATAACCTCAATTGATGCGTTGTTACAGTTAATTCACACAAAATTTCGCCTGCGGCGCATTTTGTAGTATTCTTTATCGAGAAGAACAGTGTTTCATTTAGCTTGTCGTTTTAGGATTGAAATTCGCTGAAACACGTTAAAAGCTAGAACTTGTATGGTAGGTATAGTTAAATTTTTCCGGAAATAAAGGCAGATTAAAAAAATTTCGCCTGCGGCGCTCAATTTAACTTGTTCTTGGTACAGTCGTTGGAAGCTTCGCTTTTTAGCGAAGGCTAAAATGAAAAGCCAAATATGTGAACTTAAAATACGAAATTACATCAAAGGAATAATCTCAACTGATGCATTACAGTTAGTTTTACCCCGATTCTATTCTGTGCTGGCGGGAAATGTACGCCGTTGCCGCGAAGCGGCAACGGCGTGTTTTGTCGGCAAATTTTTTAGTCCGTCGGCACAAACTGGACGTCCCCCCCCCCCAAAGGTAAAAGGCTAGCGACGCCCCTGCCAAGAAGCCAAAATTCGTGACGTCATGCGTAATCTACGGTAAGTAGGGGTGGAACACGCTCTTAATGCCGTTTTATTTGTCCTGTCAGCTGATAATTAATCAGTGTCCTGTCAAGACATGACGCCGTGAATGATGACCTGATCTCGAAGCAAGTTTCGGTTAGGTCTCGGGTAGATTTGCCTGCGTTTTACTTGTGACCCTTGTCCGTTGAGTCATTCACCCCACAAGGCTAAATAAAACACCTTTAAACCCTGACAAGGCAGTAATAAGACCCGAGACAAGGAGGAATCAAATCGAACGCAGCTTAAGGTGACAACTGGGAAATAACTTGACAAATTTACCTGGAGAACAACTGGAGTTACGAGTCGCTGGATCTTGGGGGACTTGTATTTCTGTTTCTTTCCTTCCTTGAGGGGAAGTGGTCTTTTGATGGCATACTGCTTAACGTCATCTTCCTTGGAGAGGTTGAAGAGCTTCCTGATCTTGGAGGCTCTCTTTGGTCCAAGACGCTTGGGGATGGTGACATCAGTTACGCCTGGGATATCCTGGAAAAGAGGCCGTTGGGATAAGTACCAAGAGACGGAGAGGGATAAGAGATACTGACAGAGCTTAATAGCTGGCTAGCTCTACGCAATGGCAAAGCAGGCCACTGCAAACAAGCTACAAAACGTGGCTCGGTAGTTCTTAAGGACGGCTCAAGAACCTCAACATCGAAGAGGAATAGAAGAAACTTGCCAAAAACATCGTTTTAAGCTTCATCTAAATTACGTTCGTAAAGTTGCACCGGAAAGGTATGACTACTTATCTGGAAAAATGTGTTCAAAATGTCAGAGTTTAACCGAAAAGGGCTGGGACGGGACAATCTAGTCACCCATCGATTATTCACTTTAATTGGCTTGATGACCCACTGCGTTACTTCGTTGTTCCGCTATTCACGAATAATCGTTTTTGAAATAGTAGAATTTCCGTGTGATTTGTGGTACCTCTACGCGCTTGTACTTTAGTTGTATGCTTTAGGAGAAAGGTTTATGATTTTTTTGGCAGTAAGCAATCTTCCCCAATCTCACCACTGCCCACTAAAAAGACGCGTTTGTGTTGAGATTAAAATTTCCCGCGTCATAGTAGAATTTAAGCTGTGGGGACAGCCGCAAACATTCTGAACGTCATTATTAGAGCAGATAGGAGAAAATAAGAAACAAATCCCTTTAATTCAGTATATTCAATTTAATGAAACAGCGTTAAAAGCACTCTGGGAGGTAACAAATAGATTTTTCATGCCTATGGTATGGTACGAAGTGTCAACGCTGAGAAGCAAACCAAAAAGAGTGTCAGAAACGAAATCATCACTGAGATCAGAAAGACACTGAAACAAATAGCAGTATTTTTTCCATATTGGCCGCTGGAATTCCACTCTTGGGACAGATGATCTCATTACATCACAATTACTGAAAATACCAGCATGTTTTATTTGGACATTATCACAAGTTCCGTCTTGTCCCAGAATAAAAGAAACTGGTGTACGAAAGAAAAGTGGAAATCGATAAATATTGTGCAGTATCTCGAGTTTTTTTTTTCCCGACGGAATGCCCAGGAAACCTGATAGTTTGCCCGTACAACCAAACAAACATCCAGAAATAGAATAAATTCTCAGTGCAACATGAACCAAAATTTTCTAGGATATACTGCGCAGAACTGTTGCCGACTCTAAAATCGGTTGAACCGTCTGAAGTGTAAAACCAAGGTATTTGAAGTCTTGTTCCAATGGTACACTGAGAGCACTGCACAGTGCAGCTTCTCAAATCTTCCAAATGGTATTCTTTAGCATTCAACTTAATTTGAAAGTAGTATAAAACTGCTTCCAGAACATGAGTTAATGCAAACAAAACTTAGAGAGTGGTAGCGTTCCAGCGAATTCCTGTGAATTACGATCGTTGCTAGTTTTGTTATTATTGCCGTTCCAGAGACCGTCGTTTACTTAGGATGGTACCGAGCATCATAAGTTATAATAACTATCGGTTCTGCAGGAACCCCCGTAAGAGTGATGACGTATGTCCGCGTTGTTATTATTTTCGGTCCCAATGCGGCGATCACCCCGGTAATAGCTCACTGGAACGCTACCAATGCCTCAACAAAGCACAAGAATATCTGGTGATATGAAAGAAGGGGTTCAGGTAACTTAAACCAGGTAGGGGCCAGCATATGAACGACATCACCTGCACCGGTAAGGTGTCAACGACATCACAATTAGGCTTAAAGAGTGGAAGGGGATTCCCTGGAAAACGACTGGCGTTACTAGTTGCTGGATCTTAAAGAGACCTTTCCTGACAACATTTGTTATTTTCTTCTTTGAGAAGAAGCGACCCTAGGATATCCTGCACAGGATCGAACCTCACTCGAAAACTAGTCTCAGTTTGACCTTCAGAACTGTAGAGGAGTAGGCTTTGGGGGGCTCACTATCAACTTTTCAAACCAGTAGCTTGTTCAACAATTCCCTATATTGCACCTTCTGAACGATGCAATTGAGATTTTAAATTAAAGAAAATGATGCTTTCACAACATTGCATTACTACTTATTGGACTATAAACAAACCACTTTTCAAAGACCCCAGCTAATTCCTTAATCAGCAGCTAGGCATGCATGACCTGCGCAAATGTATTCTATATCTTAGAATGAACTAGATATGATACTCAAGCCAGGTATGATAGATTCTTTCCAATGCTCCTTGCGACTGCAGCTGGGACTATTGAACTATTGGGAAAAGCTGTGGTTTACTGCTCACTGAAAACTTATAACTTCTGAATCAAACTAACCTGTTCTCCTTTCTTGACAACAACGAGGGCGAGGGCACTGAGGTTGGCATCAACAATGCAGCCACGGACAGACTTGCGTCTCCTCTCACCAGTACGGCGGGGTCTGTAGCAGGAGTGTCCCTTGGATAAAAGAAGGCGGACACGGCCTAGAAAAGATAAATGATAAATTCGCAAAGCTTCAGGCATCAATGATAGAAGCTTGGGCCAGTTTGTAACAAACTTACTATGTCAATTCATGGTTCTCCACTTGAACTCCAGAAGCCACAAAACTGACTATTGCAAAGGACACTGACAGATCCACGTGGCTTAGCTTAGCTGCACAGTTTCCAGTATTTTTTTTGTGATACAGAAGTATTCCATTATTTGTTGTGTGATACAGGAGTGTAATTGTTTTTATAAAAGCTTTCTAATCCCTAAATGGTTTCCATTCTATTTAATAATCACTGACTACTGATTCTATACCTAAACTGCTGGTTGCTTCGCGCCGACTCGGTATTTTTTACCGACTGGCCGACAACATGGGGGGGGGGGGGGGCGTACCCCCCCCCCTCCCCCCAGTCGTGACGCCCCTGCACTCAGGATCAAAACATTTTGCAATGTTTTTATACTAGAAATTTATACAGTCTGCATTATTTGAGGCCAAACCTATTCTGTTGAATGTTTGGCAAGGTGAAACGGAGATGGTGTTTAAGCTGTTCAATCCACTATTTACTGACATCTAAACAGAAGGACTCTTTTAAACAGCCTGTATACCGTGGTAGTGTGGAAGAAATATAATTATCACACTTACCATTGGTGAGGACACCCTGTTTCATTGGGAAGCCCTGCTTGTCATTGCCACCACTGACTCTCAGGATGTAACCCTTCCATTCATCCCCAAGTGTGTCAGCCTCAACTTCCTGGCCCATACGCTTTTCATAGAAGATGCGAAGCTTCTTTTCATCTTCAATCTCAAAGACCTTCTGGGCCCCAGTGGCAGGGTAGCTAACGTTCAACTGCAAAGAAAAGATTTGTTTGTGTCTAAGCTCCGCTTGTAAAACAGTCTACAGTCTAGTCTGCTTAAAGTTCAATGGGCACATCAGACGACCCCAATCCCACTCTGCAACAACCTAGGAACAATGCTTACCCCCTAGAGCAGCAGCTTTTTCAACAGTTTCCTCTGTGATATTTCAAAGCGTAATTTTTTGGGCCAGTACATTCTCAATTTACTAGCTTGGACAAAGATAAAAGTGATGTTTCTTCTAATACTTAGTAGATCTTTATTTTATGCATAAATCAGCTTGTATAATTCAGAGTTGAATAGGTTATTTGTTTTTGAATGATTTGTGTAGCTATGTTATTTTCTATAAGCTTATTTCATATTCTGGTACATTTTATAAAGCAAGCTAATCAAGCTTCAAAACACTATTCCACAAAGAAAAACTTTGAATGGGCACTTTAAGCCATGGAACTTCTGATGAAACACTAGAACAATCAGGTGAACTGCAACTGTGGCTTGACTTTGGTGACATCTCAAATATATCCTTCTGGGAGTTTTTGAATTTCTTGCCACAATATCACAGCTCCTAAGATTTGGATCGCCAAAATGCCAGAGAGGTAAAGACAAGGGATAACAAGAAAACGGCCGATTTCCGAAGCGCCTTCTAAAGGAAGTTGGAAATGTTTATTTGTGAAGCATTTAATACAAACTAAAGTATTAGAAGTGTCCATTGTGCTTTAAACTTAATGTCTCTTCTCATCTAAGATTTCCCATAAGGTGAACAAAATTTCTTTTTGGACAATTTATTTGCTACAGCAGAGATATGCCTTACACAAATCCGAATAGTGTCATTATAGACCAGAATCAAGACCCAATATACCTAGTCAGGTGCATAAAACATCTTCCTTTCCACTCAATCTACCCAAAATCTATATTCGGAATTCTTTTTCACCGGAGCTTCCAATTACAAAAAAATGTACTGCAGGCTTTTTGAGACCCTTGAGATTAATCACATCCTGTGCTCAAATGACGGCCCACAAAGGTAGTTATTTACTACAGCTGAGGTGTGCCTATTTGAAATTACACAAATCTGAATAGTACTGTTTTAGGCAACACAGCAGAATCAAGATCCAATATGCCAAGTCAGGTGTTTTCACAAGGCCCTTAAATAGCTACTTATACAAACCGGTAGGTCACTTTAGACAGAAATTGCATGGCATGAAAATAGCACTGTTCAAAATCAATAAACATTTGAATAAGCATTCCTCTACTGTACATGTACACTTTTTTAAATTGGCTATAAAGCAGTCAATCAAGTGGGAATGATCAATTAAAAACTTAACCACTAACAACCAAGCTGTGTTTTAAAGTTTTGCTTCTTCAGCTGGGATGTCACAACTGGGTAAGATTCTTTTCTTCAAACTATTGCAATACTAATAGGATAGGATACAGGTGAAATAGCAAACGCGTTAACATTCAAACTAAACATTGGTGACTGAAATCTGACACTGTACTACAAGAGGGGTAATTTTGTCGCTAAAATGTTAAAATGAAATTTCCATGCTGCCCTGGCAGTCAAAAGGCAAAATCTGATTTTTTTTTAACACCAAAAAGTCCCAAACTCTGCAAATTATATGCCTTTTCTTTGTTTGAACCTGCTTGAAGGAATTTTCAGGTTATTAACTTTGATAACTACATTTTTCATCGCTTTGTAAAACACTGCTGGGAATTCGAGCTCAGGAGAATGAGCTGGTATTATTTAAAAATAAAATATGTTAATATGTTTACCTAGAAATATTGAAGTAAAATTTATGGAAACCGTTGTTATTAGCTTCAGTCTAGTATTTTTGTTGTATTTTTTGGTTGGTTTTTAAGCCAGATAGATTTCACTGTAGAGAAGACTTCTCTGGAAATTTGAAATCTTGTTTCAGGTGTAATCAGAATCATTTATTTACACAAGCTATCATAGTCAAGAAGAGAACTCAACTAAATGGCGCTTCAGCTTACAAATTAAATGAGGACACAAATAAGAACAGAAACTTCAGCACTTATTAAACACTGACGTGCAATATGGAACTAACGTGTTTAAAAACCTATTTGTTCCTGAGGCAGGCAGTACCAGTTTTTCTTTGTTTTTAGACCTAGTGTTAACTCGATTCGACATGACCGGTGGTAGTATAGCCCTGTGTTTGTTGCTTCATAGAAGGAATTGGCCAAATTTACAAATCAAATTGAACCGACCGTCGTAAAGGGACGGTAGTTGTAAGGTTGATAATGCTGATTTATAATCAGTAAATGCTTCACACAATATTACTTTAACGGCTCTTTCCTGTACTTATTCTATGCACACACTCAAACAGTATTGTGAAAGAGTATTTATTGTGTTTGAATCATCTGGATACTGATTTCTGGATACCATATGCCTGACCCTGGAGAGACTGTGCCAGATACTGATAATCTAACCCAAAACAATATTCATGATTTAAGCAAAGCTCAGAAATTAACCAAACAGAACTCATCTATCGAAGGGCAGGTAAGGGTTACATTTACCAAAATTGCTGGCAACACGTATACAGCATTTAACAAAGGCTATCCAGCATTAGACATAAGGTATGCATGATGCAAGATATACCCACTATCTGATATAATGTGAGGAATTTTGTACGGACAAAGTAGGCGCGCTGATGCAACAATAGATACAAAATGAGTTTTTCAGGGGGGAAAGAGCCTCAAAATAGTTACAAATGGCTGTTCGAAGTTTAAAAAAACATAAAATACATTTGAACTGATATCAAATAATAAGATAAGAAAAGAATACAGTGCTTTTTTCAGTGGGTGACAGGAATAAAAAATCTTACACAAAAAACAGATCAGAAGTACAAACTAAAACGATTCTGGCTTTTCTCAAACTCTGCATAGCTTGACAGAATTACATGCTGTGTTTACACTTGTCTAAAAGAGTTTGAACTGACTTGACCTGAAACTCCTCAAGTTTGACCTAATTCCCCAAACAACAGTCTGCTTACTGTCCCTAGAGTCATCAAATGTCGCATTTCAAAGGATTTAAAAGGCCTTGTCAGTGACAGCAGGGTAATATGCTCGGATTTTCACCCACTACTGTGGCATGGGAATCACAGAGCATCAGCCGTTTTTTCAGTCTCATGTCATTGAGGTTGTTGCTATTTTGCAAATTTTTTTGAAATTTCTCTCTGCATCTGGATTCCGACACTATTAGCGTTTTTCGTTGGCTTTTCACCTTTTTCGCTATTTTGACAAATGCCATTTTATTGGTATTTTACTTGCACTTCAAATTTTTCACCTTTAAACACCCTTAAAATCTCAAATATTGATTTTCACTTTGAATCAAATTCCTCTTTTAATGGATCTTAGGATAAACTGGCTAAAGTGACGAGGCAAAAGCCAAAAGGAGAGTGTAACTTGGTAACTTACCAAGTTTGACTTTTTGCTTGAAGCCGAGGGAAAAGGCAACAGTCGGTGTTCGCCTTTTTGACAAAAACGGGAAATTGTCAAACAGTGCTTGGGACAATTTTACTAAAACGCAACAAAGGTATAAAGTGTCGAAGGCGAGTGAAAACTCGACCAAAGACACAACCACTCTCCAAGTGAATTAAATCTGGATACTTCGCTAGGCTATTGAAACGGCTGAAGTAAACGTAAGCTAGAAGACCCCATGAGGATCATCTGTAAGCTCACCAAAACTGCACTGATGAAAGTGGAAGGTCTTTTCCTCCCACAGCGTTAGGAAAATAGCAAAGAAAAGACACTCCTAGTGACGATTACCTTCATATTTCACGATTCGACTACCACTTATTAGTTTATTTTCTTGACATTTGGAGATACGATGCTGCTGTAGTTGCGCAGTTCTTTACCGGCCTCGGAAAGTTGACAAGTATCAACAGAAAACCTGATGAAGCACAGTATACAAGTTTGCGACAGTTTGGCGGTCGGACCTGTGCCTGTGACAGGCCTGTGACCAGGGGCGTCGCATCTTCTTGAGATTCGGTAAAATTTTGAAAATCTTAGTAAAATTGTTTGATATTTTTTTGATAGTAGAATTGTTTGGTAATCTACGGAGATTCTGTAGTATATAAAATCTTAAATAGGCTATCGGTACAAATTTATTTGGTATAACGATCGGGATTCGCTATGGTTGCCAGTTTTCGGTAGTTATCACGAATTCGGTGAGAGAATTTTCTGAAATTATCTTGTAATTTTTCGATACCACAACTATTCGGTAAATTTATGGAGTTTCGGTAGTTACACATGATCCTGAAGAAGGTATCGGTCCCAAATTATTCGGTATCATGATTGGGATTCAGTAATTTATTCGGTATAATTTTCGGGATTCGGTAGTTACCACTAATCCCAAATAGGCTATCGATTGGGTTTCCGGTTTCCCCCTCCAACTCCCCCCAATGTCACCGGATTCGGTCTGGAAAAAGGAGGGTCTGAGACACGAAGTCCTTCCACATATCACCCGTTCGTAAGCCATTTCTAATTTAATCTGGTCCAGTTCCTGATATGCCTGCCAAGTTTCATCGTCCTAGCTTATCTGGAAGTGCCCGAACTAGCAAAACCGGGACCAACAGACCGACTGACGGACAGAAATTACAATCGCTATATGGCACTTGAGTAAGCTCAAGTGCCGTAAAAATCGACTATCGTAGATAAAAAGTAGTATAGATAGATAGAAAGTTTATTGAAAAAATTGATTATCGTGGTTATAAAACAAACACAGACTGACTGTAAAAAATATTCGGCTAGGGACGTCGAGCCGAGATTTGACAAAGTTTTCGCTACAAGGCAGCCTCTAGTGATTGCCTCATTGATTTTGTATATATTTTTACCCATGTATGCCTTATAATTTTTGATAATGACTATCGTCTTTTTCACGTTCTGAAAATGGGGGTAAGCAATCTTTTCGAACCTTGATTAGGGGTACGCGGTACGGAAAAGGTTGGGAACCACTGGTCTAGGACCCATGGCCTTGTACCGTTCGCGATATACGCGGGTCAAGATCAAGGATTGCTCACCCCCCCACTCGGCCGGTCGAATCCGGAAAAAGAAGTATTCGTTGATTATCGCTCGGGTCCTGCAGGCCACATTTCATGGTCCTAGCTTGTATGGAAGTGCCCAAACTAGAAAAGTGAGACAAAAGGATAGTGAACCGACGGAGAGACATAATGGTGGATGTACGGACTTGATTTAGAGGCTGCAAGTTACGAAGCGGCAAAAGGGGACAATTAAAAGCTAAGTACCATACGATCCTTTAACCTACATAAGGCGTACTCTCGCCGTTCCCCTCGGACTCCGCTTGAGGAGTCCCCGCGTTTTTGTTTGTCCCGGGGACTCACTCCCCGTATTCTCGCGAGTCCCCACGGACGGGGAATGCTCTGATTATCATCACCATCATCAAAAAGGACTCCCTTTCAAATTCGGAGGGGAATCAATTTTTGCTGGTGTTGGTGCAATGTAAAATTAATTAAAAGTAATCAGAATAAACCAAATCAAAATAAAGTGTCTCCAGACTAATTTCGTCAACTGTATATCAATTTCTCGAACAAAATCCATGCTGGAAGCATTCCCCGTGTTCTCGCTGTTTCTGTCCGCGGAGTCCGCGTGGAGTGACTCCCCGAGGAGTCCTCGGGGAACGGCGAGAATACGCCTATAGGTTACCTGCTGCTTTACTATAAATAAAATTCGTGAAATGGGGAATTACTCGAGGGAATTTCGAATGTCCAGCAATCGAGGGGATTTCAAAAGAATTAAAACATTTTCGACGTTCACTGATATCAGTGAAATGGCGCTACTGTACGCAAAGAATGGCAAGTTTCACCGCCATAGCTTGTCCGGAAGTGTCTGAACTAGCAAACTTTGGACAGAGGGACGTACCGACAGGAACTACGATCGCTATTGGTCACTTTGCTTATGCGTCACTTTGCTCACTTTGCTTTATTTGCTTACGCGGTTTGGAGCTAACAGACAATTTTTGGTAATAAATAATAGTCTTGCACAGCCGCACAACCAGGCCACAACCGATTTCTCTTTCTGCTTACTTGATGATGGTAAAAATAGAAGAACAACCTGGATTTTTCCGATAGATTCCCTGAGCCAAATTCCGGTAGATCCCTGAGACAAATTTCGGTAGATTCCTTGTGAAGATTTAGCGTAGATTCCATAAGCAAAATCCGGTGGGTTCCCTGAGCCGAATTCTGGTAGATTTGGTTGGGTGAATTCCGGTAGATTCCCTGAGACAAGCTCCGGTAGATTCCTTGTGAAAGATTTCGCAAAAATTCAGGTAGATTCCCTGTGCCGAATTTCGTAGTTTCCGAGGGGTAAATTCCTGTAGATTCCTGAGAAGAGTTCTGGTAAATTCTCTCAGCCAAATTCTGGTAGATTTCATCGGGTAAATTCCGGTAGATTCCTTGTGGAAAGATTTCGCACAAATTCCGGTTCGAACTTCGTAGATTCCGAGGGGTAAATCCCGGTAGATCCTGAGACAAGTTCCGGTAGATTCCTTCTGAAAGATTTCACACGAGTTCCTGTAGATTTCCTGAGCCGAATTTCGTACATTCCGAGGGAAAATTCCGGTAGATTCCCTGAGACAACTTTCGGTAGATTCCTTGTGAAAGATTTAGCATAGATTCCCTGAGCGAAATCCGGTAGGTTCTCTGAGCTAATCCGGTAGATTCACTAAAGTCATCAAGTTCAGGTATATTTGACAAATTTGAACTGGCGCGGCTTCGCCGCACCAGTCAAAATTACCGGAACTCTTTCGCACAGGCTTTCTGGGGGGGGGGGGGGTTGCCCCCCCCCCCCCCAGACACCCCCCTTGGGACGCCCCTGGACACAGGAGAAATCTAATGAACAGAACTGCCATGCCATCTAGCTGATAGAGTAGCGTCTATCCGTGGCCCTGGGTGCCTCTGGTGGCACAGAAGGCTCTAAGATGTAAGGATACGCCATCTACAGACCAAAGCAGATACATGATTCGACGTTTACCAAGGTTTGCTTATACACATTTATACGTGAAAAACGTAAGACACTCTATGGAAAACAGTATACAAACTTTCTGTTTATATAAGATTTATGATGAAATTTATGGGTTATATTAAACTGTTTGATACCTACTAGCTACTGTAGGTCTAGCAGGAATACACACCCCATATATACGTTGGAAAAACAATTCTTCTTCAGAGACGAGATTTAAAAGAATAAAAACATTGGCAAGGAAAAAGTTGAACTGAATATATAAATGCAATATAGAACTGTGGAATTCTGAAACAAGGAAATGTCGTCCCCTAACCTCTTTCGAACTCTGAGGATTGATAACTGGGGGACATTCATTGTGAACAAGCTAAACAGTTTGTATCAACGGGAGAAAGAGTGTGATTTGACTCTTGTCTTCTCAAACAAACAGGAAGTCAAGGTGAGGAATGCAGAGAAATGGTTGGTTGCTCTCACCTAAATTGATAGTATTGAGATTTGGCTTGGTTAAAGGAGGAGTGTTCTCCTTTAGTAGTTTGGTTAGGGTAGCCACGAAAAGCCCTACCAGCAGTAGCACCGATTTGCTGATTTTTTTTTAATGAAAAATTAATCGCTGGGAATTCAGTCTAGTACACTAGCCCCTTTTCAGGCACGGTGCTCAAACGTATAGCACCATGCCTGGGTGCTAGACGTTCAAGCACTGTACCTTGGATTTCATGTATGGTGCATGGATTTCAGTATACAGTGCATACAGAAAAAACACAGTTTCTGTCATCATAACTGAGCACCGGCTTGGACAGGGCTGAAATTACTACTATAAATTAGAGAAATCAAAGACAATCCTTTATATATTTTTCACAACAAAAACAAAAGGGCTCTAATGATGATGGAGATGAAAAACCTAACAGCACCCTATCGATTTTCCATGTATTTTCCCTATCTATTCCCCAAGAGCCAATATTCTGGTTGGCTGCTAGGTAGAAAAAGCTGAGGTACAGGACACTTTGCATGCAAAACCCTTGACTATGTAGAAAAGGAAATGAGGTTTTTCACATCTGTCATCAGCCGAGCCCTTTTGATTTTGTTGTGAAAAATACATAAAGGATTGTCTTTGATTTCTCTAATTCATGGTAGTAATTTCAGCCCTGTCCGAGCTGGTGCTCAGTTGTTATGACAGAAATGTGTTTTTGGTGTATGCACTGTATACTGAAATCCATGCACCATACATGAAATCCAAGGTACAGTGCTTGAACGTCTAGCACCCAGGCATGGTGCTAGACGTTTGAGCACCGTGCCTGAAAAGGGGCTAGTGTACTAGACTGTGGGAATTTATCATATTTTTTTTCTATTTTTCCAGTCCAAACAGCTGACAAAAATGTTTCAAATATACCACTGTATTCAGGAAAACCCCCCTCATTTAATAAGGCCATCGGCTTTTCCTAGCTAGCTTTTACTATCATTAAATGGAAGTTCAGGCACAAAAAAAGTACTTGAACTAGAAAGAATTTATTGATACCAAGGACTGAATATCAATGGTGTGTTACACCAGTAAATAGCTTGTTCTTCGAACTTGAGCATCATATTCCCAGTTTCTCTTATAATCCATCTGCGGCTGCATCCAGTGATAAAAACTAACACACAGTTTCACTAAATATTAAAAGACAAGATAGCGTCCACTATTGATTTGGCCAATGTCCGCTGATCATTCTCAGAATCATTCGCATGCTGCTGGCAACATCGCATAGGAACAAGTGTTTTTCTAATCGAGAATTGGGGTACTTAGCAGCAAGTCAGTCAGGTATTAATTGAACTCAAACCAATGCTAAAGTTCAGGAGTATCATGGTCCTATTACCAAAAGATCAGAATTTGAAAGTTATTTTTTAAGTAGCTACCCTAGCTTAGTGTCCAACCAACATTCTCAAAGAAATTTCTGTAAAAGCCTTCCTGTCAAAGAGATCTTTCTGGCTAGAAGAGAAGGAACTCCATTACAGATATATCCTGGATATACCTAATTGAAGGTTGTCTAATAAGTAAAAAAGGTTCTGTAAAGAAATTGTTGAAGAGGGCTAACATGTCAAAGTCACTGAAATTAGCATATGTCACACTGGTTCCAAAATATCTGGCAATAACTTCTGTTTGGATACTTGTGCTAAAAGACCTAATTCGACATAGATAGTATCTTATCCATGTTCAACAAAATAAATCCATTTGAACAACTGGATTGCATCTGTTCGAACCAGTATTCAACTCAATATTTTACCATAGTTTTACCATTCATGAATGTGTGATAGCTGTCTGTGAGGGTTATTAAGGTTTCGATTCCATTACAGAGTTATCCTGGATATACCTAATTGAAGGTTGTCTAACAAGTAAAAAAGGTTCTGTAAAGAAATTGTTGAAGAGGGCTAACATGTCAAAGTCACTGAAATTAGCATATGTCACACTGGTTCCAAAATATCTGGCAATAACTTCTGTTTGAATGCTTGTGCTAAAAGACCTAATTCGACATAGATAGTATCCTATCCATGTTCAACAAAATAAATCCATTTGAACAACTGGATTTCATCTGTTCGAACCAGTATTCAACTAAATATTTTACCATTGTTTTTCCATTCATGAATGTGTGATAGCTGTCTGTGATGGTTATTAAGGTTTCGATTATGAAATCAGAAGGGTACCGCTTCAAGCCAGAAAGCTTTAATTTAGGTACGTAACAAAAAAGAAAAATCTAGGACAGGTGAAGAAAATGTGCAACTTTCTATTCTTTCAGCCTACCTAATTCAGGAAGCTGTAAAGTCAATGATGTCCCCTAAAAAAAAAAGAAGAAGAACATAAGTATCTTTCCGAAATTCAATGCTTTACCTTACCTGATTTGTACCCAGTTTCCCCATGTCCTTATCATTTTTTTAATGGTTGCCGTTGATTTCTACTGTTTCTTTTTTTGTTTTTGTTTTCTGCTTTTCATTCAAAAATACCTATTGGTTCTTCCTTATCGAGACTCTAATCGACTTAATAGTTTTTTTTTGCTTCTATCAAATATGGTTTCTGTCAGATTCCGGATTTTGTCCAGTGAGAAAATTCAGGTTCACACTTGGGTTCAGCTTGTATTCTTGCTCCTACAAGGATGTCTCAATTGACTTCAGATTAAACTTTACTCCTACCATCTCTATCACCTCATAGTAGAGTGGCTAGACAAAGGTAGTGAATGAATGAATGAATTTTATTGACCCACTGCACTACACGAGGTCTAGTAGAGTATAATAAAAGAAACTGGAAAAGGAAAAAACAAAAACACAAAGTACATGAACAATAACAATAACACTTAAAGGATCTTAAAGGGTCGTGAATGTGTTGCTAGTCGACTATCGCAAAGCATTTGATCTTCGAAAGCACCTGATAGCAGCACTGAGTCTCAAAGCGATTAGTGCAAAGAAGCATATTTTACTCTTGGTCATAGAGTTTACGTGACAGACACCAGTGCGTCTACGGACGGTTTCCAGACGACCTTAACTCTGAATGGAGTGACCTTACCTGTGGTGCATGGTGGTTGATCTTCTAAAGCACCTGATAGCAGCACTGAGTCTCACTGGTGACAGGCACCAGTGCGTCTACGGACTGTTTCCAGATGACCTTAACTCTGAATGGAGCGACCTTACCTGTGGTGCACCGCAGGGTACGAAATTAGCAGCTCTACTTTTCCTAGCTGTGATAAATGACATCCTCTCTGGAACTGATGAACGGTTTAAGTTCGTGGATGATGTATTGTTGCTTTTGGAATACCTAGTGAAAGGTCTAACCCCTGTACAGCAGTTCGCCCATACCTTTTTTTCAGAGTTTGAGGAACAGTGCAAAACAAGCATGCTTGAAGTTAACCATCAAAAATCAAAAGTACTCCGATTCAACATGCTTAAACGTGATATCGTCATGCCTGTATAGCCGTTCCCAGTTGCAAGAAGTGCTACTATTTTGGGAGTAACTTTCAGCACCGACTGCTATTTCAAGGATCACGTTGAAAGAGTTGTGCGAAAGGGACATTGTTCACTGCTGACCTTAGTGTCAATGCGTAGGCTTGGCTTTACAGTTCCTGAACTTCGCCTCGCATACCTTACACACGTGCGTCTCCTTTTGGAATACTGTGACTTCAAGGTTCATGAACTCGTTTGTGCCCTTTTTTGCAGAGATTTTAAACAAAGTAAATAACTAGTGTAATATTTTATTACTGTACTGCATGACCAGCGTAATTTAGCATCTTCTAACGAAGAAAGCTACGAAGTTGGTTTGTCAATAAACGATTTGATTTGAATCCTACCTAACCTGAACTTGGTTTTCGCAGATGACTAGCCATTGGCATTAATCTCCTTCAAGCACAGTCACGGTCACAAGGTAATGGTAAAAATGTTCAACGAGTCTACAAGACGCAATTGTCTGGATCATATATTCAGTTTTTAGGATTGCGTCCCTTTGGTCTTTTTTGTATCCAATGCCAAATGCTGGGTATAGCTAGTGTTTGGCATGCCTTATGCCTGAGGCTTAGCGGGATATTCCAAATGCTGGGTATCCTAACCCAGTAAAATATTGATGATTTGAGTGAGGCTCAGAAATGCACCAATCCGAATTTTCTCTTCTTCTTCTTTACAGTGTGGCATCGGATCGGAGTTGTCCACTTTGCCTTTTCACGTCCGGGCGATGTCGCCTTATACACACTCAAATAGGTCTGCTGTCCTCAGAAAGGATATGATTGCCTTGAAGATTGAGGCTTCGGCTGAAGGGGAGAGTGATGTGCTCCGCATGAATTCGGTTGAAGGATTGAGATGAAACTTCTTGAACAGGGAGACAGCTTGGGATCTATGGATGTTCAGATGTATTTGTTGCTGGGAACACTAGAAGAGTACATGGTCCAGTGTTTCGTTCATTGTTTTACAGAATCTGCAGAGAGGTGAGGTCGGGGATGGCCGTCGATCGTGGGGATCTTGAAGGCGGAGGCTGAGTGGTTCAGCCCTGTTGCTCCTGCTCGTATCCGATGGTAGAGTCTGCTTTCAGTTTTTCCTCGGAATGGGGAAAACTTTGGATGAGGCTTGGATGCTAGAGTGCACTGGGAGCGTATGCGTAGAACGTCTCGCAGGGGTTTTGGGTGGTTTCGTACTTGTCTGGCTGATGTCGCCTCTTTAGCCGCTTTGTCAGCTACTTCGTTCCCTCGTATCCCCATGTGGCTGGGGATATACTGGAGTGAAAGGGAGCAACCCTTACTGAAGAGCTCGTTCGACAAATGGACTGTGATGTGGACATCAGTATCTACGTTTTCGCATCCAGGGTAGCTATCAACTGGAGGGCTGACATCGAGTCTGAGTAGATCACTGCTTCGGTGGGGATGGTGGGAGGCCGTAACAGGGTCTCAATTGCCAGATTTATAGCTCTGATTTCTGCTGACATGATGCAAAGGTGGGAGGGGAGTTTTTCAAGGGCTATGATGTTCAGCTCCTCAAGAAATGCGCTGCACCCCGCAGACGATTATATTTTAGATCCGTCCACGAAGATCGGGAAGCGATTTTTGTGGATGGTATGCCGTACCGTAACTGCGCAAACCTCACTTTGGCAGCCTGGACAGATAGCTCGGACTTTCTCGTGTCGGCAAACTGGAGAAGTACTGGTGGCTTGTTGAGGGTCCAAGGTGGAGAACTGCAGATTTTGGGATTAACATCGGCTGGCGGGATCGGGTGGTATGCTTGGAGCCGCTTGATCTCTATGGGGAGGCAGGTGGAAGACTGTTCGTGTCTAAGCCAGCTATATAGTATATGATGGGGAGTCCCTTCAATTTTTGTTATATATCTGGCAAGCAGATGGCCTTGGCGCGCTGAAGTGGTTTCAGTTCCTGTTTCGTCCATGAGGAGCTGAGTTTTGGTTGATCTTCGAAGCCCAGATGCAATCCTGAGGCCGTATTCTGGACTGTTTCAAGCTGGTTCGGGGTCGTCTTGGAGCAGGATCCATACATTATCAGTCCATAATCTATATGGGGTCTGATGTACTGCTTATAGACGGTAAGTAAGATCTTGTCAGAGCAACCAAAGGGTGTAGCCGCCAGCCTCATCATGAGGCGAATTTTACGGAGGCACCGAGTCGATAGGTCCTTGACATGGGGAATGGGGATGGAAGATTTGTTTTCTGTCCAGTATTATGCCCAGGTACTTTGTTTGTGAAGCCTCAGGCAGAGGGAGACCATTCAGAATGATGGTGCAGGGTGTGGATGATCTTCTATGGAATTGTACTACAAGGGATTTGGATGGGGCGAGTGGCAGGTCTGATCTTGCTGAGAATTCTTCTAGTTTTGCCATTGCTGACTGAAGTTTCTGTTCCGCCTCCGAGTGAGTTGAGCCTACTACCCACGATCCCAGGTCGTCTGCGAACTCTCCATGCTCATGTGGTAGGTCAAGGACGCCACCTGGATCGGGAATCCCATTGAGACCAGTTTTGCAATTAGTCTGTGCTTGCGGACATTATCATACGCGCCCTCGAAATCCAGGAAAGCTGCTATGAGGATGAGGCCTCTTTCGAAGCATTTTTTTTATTTCTGTTACTAGGCGGAAAATAGTGTCCATAGCACAGTGTGACTTCCTGAAGCCGGTTTGTATCTTCGGTATCAAGTTAGCCGGTTGTAGACCATCCTTTCCATGATCTTGCTGATCGCTGGGAGTATTGATATTGGACGGAAGGACGATGGGCTGTCCTTCGGTTTTCCTTTTTTAAGGACTGGCACTACTACCGATATTTTCCAAGCCAGAAGTGTGCTTCAGATTTTTGCCAATCAGCTTTCTTGTTGATGAAGTGGGGAGGGGATTCTTCGATGGAGGGGAGACCACCAATCGAGATTTTGATGGCAAAATGATCAGTCAGTAGGGGATCTATTTTTGAGACCTGAATTTGATTCAGCAGTGTGGTCGATACTATCTGTAGATCTATCGTAGAGAAGTTGTTCGATCGGACATTGTAATATGTGTTCAGTCTTGCCAGTGTCGCTAGGGATACCCCAGGGAAGTCCAGCAAAATCTTCTCAATCATCTTGCCAGCTTTATTTTTCTTTTCACATCCCCACATGGGACTATGGGCGAGTAGAGGATCCTGGGGTTGATGGATTCCCAGGTGTGGAACTATGCTTGGGGGGGCTGGAAACAGTTTTGAAAGCCGAACAGAAACAGATAGGGTTGGGGTTGCCCGAGGGGTGCTAGCTATGCTGGGAGCGCAGCTGCTAGATGACCTTGCTGGGGGGGGGGCTTGATTTTTGCTTTGGGCAGGTTGTCTCTTTCCTGCTTGGAGAGCCGCCAAAGAAATGGGGATATTGAGCCTCTCAGCCCTGCGGAGGATCTCTACCCTTTCTCTGTATTTTGGGCACGCTTTTCTGTTAAGTGATAGGTGGAGCCCACCACAGTTGGCGCATTTTGCTTGGGACTGGCAGGCTTCCTCAAGTTGGTCTGTTGAGAGACATTTCTTGCAGTTGGTTGTGGGAGTAGAACAGTGTTTGGCTATGTGACCAAACTTGAGGCTTGTTTTACATTGCATCGGCTTGCTGGCATACTCTTTGAAGGCTTTTGGTTGCCCAAAAAGGAAGACCTTGTCTACTTTAAAAGTCCCATCAAGTATAAAAAGAACAGTCTTACTTTCTGCTCCAAGACTGCTTGTCGAAGTGACTGGGATGGTCTCTGCTTTGCTATTCATCAGACCCTCCTTGAGGTCTTGGTCTGTGAGGAATACTGGGATGTTGTAGAGGACAATCTTTGATGGGGTCGGGGGGGGGGGGGGGGTCCAAATTTCAGCTACTACTGAGACTCCAACAATAGTAGTTAGTAGAGTGGCACTATCAGCCTGAGATTTCTCCTGGAAGGATAGGTTCAGTGACCCGTCTCTAGTTATGTTCAGCACGAAGTTGCACTTGAGGGATTTCAATATCGAAAGCCTGATATTTGGTGCATCCTTCGGATCGAAAGTCTGCTGGGCAGATCTTGGCTTGAATCTCACAAAAGCCTTGGCTTCGGTGGTAGGATGGGCGGGCCCTCCTGCAGCTTCAGGTGGGATGGGGGGGGGGGGGAATGCTCCAGACACCTGGTCGTTTTTGTATTTTTTGGATTTTCTGTTTTCCACCACCTTGAATCCGACTTCAATGCTTGCATTTTGAGGGGAAAGGGGATTTAACTGTTTCCATTGTTGAAGTTAGGGTATCATCATCCCAACTTCCTGGGACGTCCAGGGGGGCGTTGTGAGTGGGCTCTTCAGGTACTGGCTTATCTTGAGTAGGTTGGTCATTGGGCACCTAGAAGTATCCAGCATTTATCATAGGGTATCCAATGCTGCTAACAAGCAGTGCTAACTGTTGCAATTCTTTGGATGTCGTAACCTTGCTTGTTTGATTGCGCATTAGCAACTGATCAGTGAAGGCCAAAATATTCTAAAGAAGTACTTTGCAGCTTTAAAGTTTAACTGACAAGCTTATTTTTACATCTGAAATTTGAATATAGAGGATTATTTGGACTTATTTAAGGGATTTTGTATTTTTTCACCTGTTTTTTTTTTTAGCATTTTTTTAACATTCAGAAAGTACACTGCTTGCATGACAACCCAAACCCATCCATAACCGGAGAATTTTAATTTTAAGAAAAGCCTGCATTTCCATATTTTATAGTGCAAAACGGATACGTCAGCTGAATTTTATTGGAGCTATATTTCGGCCCTTCTTGGCAAGGGTCCTCTTCAGGCTCAAGTTGGAAAACCGAACTTGTGGGAAAAACAAACTAAAAGATTCTAGCTTGGCGTTAAATAATTAACTTCGTAAATTCCTTTGTGAGAGTTGCTTGGAGTTAAAAAGGTTGCCGTGATTTCATTTTGGACACGGCTGCTGTTTTTGCTGCTCGATTGGGTTCAACCCTTGTTAACTCCAAGCAACTCTCACGAAGTTAAATATTTAACGGTAGCTAGAATCTTTAGTTTGTTTTCCCCACAAGTTCGTTTTTCCAACTTGAGCGGTTTTGAGCCTGAAGAGGACCCTTGCCAAGAAGGGCCGAAATATAGCTCAAGTAGATCTCCTAAGAAGAATTGCTGATGTTGATGACGTACTTGACTTAAGTAGATCAACTCTTTAAGTACTGAAAGAAATTTCAGTATTTTAGAGGCTGAGTATAGCTTGATCGGACTCAAGTTCAATACTTATCAGACTTACTATTCTTTAATGATCGAGAAAAAATGTGCAGACCAGTCCAACTTGGTAGCTCTATACTTTGTCCGACAGAATCGATAATGTACCTTGGTTTCCCTATAGGAAGGACCCTAAAAGAGACTCGGTTTCTCCTTTTACAAAACGCGGAGAAGAAATTTCGATTCGCCTACGCTTCCGTTGTGAAAAACAAGGTCCACTTTTCACGCAGCCTGCTCGCCAAACTCTACAGCGCTGTGGCACTACCCCACGTTTGATATCTGGCTCCATTTTGGAAACTATTCACGACTTCCGAGCAGTCTCGAGTCCAGTTGCTTTATTTTCGTTACCTAACATATTTACTAAAAATGCCACCGTGGACACGTAACAGGTACCTAATATGAAAATTCATCCTGGTAGAACCCAACGAGGCTGTAGATAAGCACACCCGGGGTTACCAGTACTTTGTGCCCAATGGATGACCACTGATGAACTCGCCCTTTGTGTTTTACTCTATCTGTAGTGCTGTATACATTTTGTCGTTTTTAATTGTCTTTTCTCGCTTTTGTTCTTTATTTCTTTTTCTTCCATTTACTCCTTTCTTGTTCAGTTTGAATGTAACGGGTTATAAAGAATATACATACATACATACAAATTGTTTCAGCGTTCTTTAAGACAGTGCTTTCTATATTCTACTGTTATTAGATTTCCATTTTTATTTATTATTTTTTTTTCTCTCTTTTGAAATCTCATTCGAAAAATATGACAAAAATCGAGGAATATCCCTACTTCACTTCTTTCTGACGCTGCAGCTTCATAAGCCTTTTTTCCTTCATCCTTTTCTCTTTCCTCAATCTATCTTTAAGACCAATTTGGGCTTCCGCCGCTTCTAGCTCATGTTCTTTTGATAGTCTTAAGATATGGTTTATATCTGGCCTGAATCCAAAGTGAAATCACAAAATGTATGTTGATATGGCTACTAGCAGAACAAATGATCGGCTTTGACTTGGAAAGTTTCTTCTACGCGGCTTCACAGCGATATAGCTATTTGTAGAGGTAACGAAACGTGATGTGCCGTATAGCTCCTAACCTTCGCTCGTGTGCATGGGGCAGGGTACGGGGAAATATTCGACTCCGCATGGTCGTATTACAGAGATAGGGAGATGGAGGTTCTATCTGGTTATTTGTTCTTGGTCTTCGTTCCAGATGATAAACCTTATTTTTTCAGGTACACAAAGTGTTAATGTATGCCTCTTCAGGCTTCATGGTGAGATGTATAAATAGCAATCCTCAGAAGAATGTTATTTTGTTATCGAACGATTTTCAACATGAAGCTAGCTTAGCAATTATTGAGTAAGTCAACTCTCAATGTCTTCCTTAGGTAGTCTTAGGGGACGGTTACGCGTGGATGGCTCTGGTCCCGTCGACCTCCCGTCGAGCTCGACGGACATTTTCGCGTGGATGTCGTCGATCATTTTGTCGTTTTCGCGTGAATGAATGAACAGGTGAACGGGCCATCCAGCTCGACGGACGCCTCCCGTTCAACACCACTCCGAGGGTAGCGTTGAGCTGAACGAGGATGTTGTGTGGACCTTCCCACTCTTATGCTCCCATCCAGCTGAATGGGCATTTTCGCGTGGACGGAACCATCTTCCTCAGCCGTTCAGCCCCCGATCGATTTACTCATTTTCGCGTGGACGGAATCACCCATTCAGCTCTACAGCCATCCACGCGAAAACGTCCTTATTTGTGCTAACAGTAGTGGTTTAGAGCGTGTTCCCCCCTTCTAACAATAGTTACTATTAGTTACTATTTCTGTTCCATCCTCACGAAAAGTTACTACGCTGAACGTTCCAACCTTCTCGGAATAGTAACTAATAGTTACTATTTGCTTACTATGCTTGGGAGCGTAGTAAGCGTAGTAACTACGCATCTCTGTGACGTGATTGGTCGGATTCGCCGGTGGCGTGATATCCTGCTGGAAAATAGAAAAATTGTTCCAGCCTTGACGGCAAAAAGCCAGAAGGGCCGAAATATCGCTGATAAAAAATCATAGCTGACGTATCCGTTGTAAACATTGTTTGAATAAATGTTTCAAAGTCAGCTTGGGCTCAAAGAATATTTAAAAAGCCAGAATTCGTGACGTCATGCGTAGTAACTAGGGTAAGTAGGGTGGAACACGATCTTAGTCTTTCATCGTTTTTCTCAGCTATTCTTATTACATGCAACAACTAACCCAAAATATTCCACCGTCAGCTTCAGTCTATAGGCTTTTTGGAATTCACATTAGGTCTTCCGTGCTTTCACACTTATTAGTTGCAGACGATACAATAGTTGTGTTTTTGATCCGAATTCTCGCTTCTGAATTCTCGATTCTCGTACAAATTACCGTTTTTGCCCCTCTGACTTCTCCATTCTCGTTTTTTACAAAAACACTTATTTTGCAGCTCGTCCGCAACCCGGTATATGTATTTATGCATATTGAACACCTGCACTCACCTCCCAATCAGGGAGAAGAACGCAGAGAGGAGAATCGAGAATTCACCATCGGATCAACTTCTCGATTCTGCAGAATCGCGAGGCTTTCCCCGTTCTCGATTCTGACAAAAAATCCAAGAAAAGGAGAATTCACTTCATCTGAATAGTCCAAAAACGAGAAATAGGAGAATCGCGAGTAGAATTCGGATCAAAAACGCAACTAAGGCTAGAATGTAGAATACAAGCTATTAAGGAAATAAAGTACATAATTATTATGTTATTTTTTACGTGAAAAATTCCAGCCTGTCATAATCGAGCAGTATTGAAAGGAATGAAATGGGCTCTTGTTGGGGATATCAACACTGATCTTCTGATTTCCTCTGTACGGACTCATTTATTTTTCGATTCTTTACCGGTAGCTCACAGTCTCATTGAGAAATATCTACCCTTTTCATATGTACATAATCGTGGCGCTAATGTTTCCAACCTTGATCATTTGATTGTTTCTGAAACATGTCTTATTGACGGTATTGTTGAGGTTGATGAGGAGAGAATTGAGGACGACCATCTGCCTCTGTCTTTCTGTTTGGTTGTCCCTGTTTCTCGAATAAGTTGTCCAAATCCCAAGAAGGCCTGGATCCAAAAGCGTAACTGGAATCGTATAGATGCTGTGCTCTACATTTCTACGTTAACCAATCTTCTCTCGCTTTTAAAAGTTCATTTTCACCTTCTTCAGACTGGTATAGCAGCTACTACTTCGTCCGTTGATAGTAATTGTTATTATAGCGAGCTTGTCCATTGCTTGAAAATGGCAGCCGATACTGCTGTACCGACTGAGAGAATTCGAGTTGGTACAAGGAAACCTATTTGGAAAGTCAGTCCTGAAGTTAAGAAGGCAAAAAACACGGCAAAATTTTGGCTAAAAATCTGGATTGCTTGTGGACGTCCAGGGAATGGTACTGTCTTTAACCTAAAAGCTAAAACGAAGCGTGAATACAAATCTTCACTTAAAAATGCTCGTTTGAATGGCTTAGATGCTCCCAGTGACAAAAAAGCGTGGCAAAAGGTCCTTCGTACAGATAAAGGTTCAGCTGTACCTCCTTCCACGCTAACGATGGCTGACTGGACCAGCCACTACAGTGGTCTGTTCAGTGGTTGCAAAAACCAGATTCAGCAGCACTTTGAAAATTTACTTCTTAAATACCTACCAAGGAAGATATTTCAACCTTCTGATCTTCCCGTTACTTGTTCTTCCATCGAAATTGCTTTCCGAAAATTAAGAAGAACTGGTTCTACAGATTCTGATGGCCTTAGTGCCGATTTTTTCAAAATTGAGTGTCCAGCTTTAACACAACACCTTCAGCTGCTATTTCAAATTTGTTTATGCCAGGGTTTGGTTCCGAATAGTTTCCTCTTGGGTACTATAACATCGGTGATTAAGCGAGGGAAAGACGCGGACCTTTGCAAAAGCTATCGGCCAATTACAGTTTCTTGTACCATAAGCAAAATCCTGGAATACGTCCTTCTTCCAGAAATAGTTGAAAAATGTCGCTTTGGTTCAATGCAGTTTGGATTCCGTTCGAGCGCCAGTTGTGCGCACGCTCATCACATATTGACAAAAATGATGAAACAGGCTACCCGCGACAAGTCTGCTATACATATATGTTCTATAGATATAGCTGGTGCTTTTGACAATATAACGCACTCTCAGGCCCTATTTTCTCTCATTACTTCTGGCGTGAATCTGACTGTTGTCTATCTGTTAAAATTTTGGTATGGTCATTCTTCAGTAAGGTTCAAATGGCAAGGTAGCTTGTCAGAGATTATTTCAGTCCGAACTGGTGTTCGTCCCCCGTCTTATCTCCCTACATCTTCAAATCGGCCATATCTTCTTGTCTTGATTCTTTGCATCCTGCTTACTTTTATAAAGACCACGCCTTCAGCTACATAGCTTACGCGGACGACTTGCTCTTAGTAAGCCGTACCCGATCCACACTCACCAAAAATGTCTGTAAGCTGTCGTCGGAACTTCTCAAAATCGGTCTTGAAGTTAACCTCTCAAAATGTGAGTACCTGCATTTCAACCCTTCGTCAAATCGTTTGAATGCTAAAGCTTCTATCTCTCTTGGATCGTTCGTCGTCAGATCAACAGAATCTCTACGATGGCTTGGCATAACATTCAAATCCTCGTTGTCAAAATTTTGCTCTTCGGTTGTTCAAGAAGTTTCTAGATCAATCCGTACCGCCTATGGGCGCATCGTCCCCAACCGGGGGCGCTATAATCGTAAAGCTTTGGGAAAATTGTACAGCACCTTCTGCGCTCCTTCTATACTATTTCGTTCTGGTGTCACTCATGTTCTGCGAAAGAAGGAGATAAAAAAGATGAGATCATGTTATTTTAAATATGCAAAGCACCTGCTCCACTTGTCGAAATTATGCCATAACCATACTTTGACGGAGAAGTTCAAAATTCAAGATGCAAGTGTTACCCTTTTGGATGTTTCTTCTTCGCTATCAAAAATCATTGACAACAGAACCCAACCAGCGCACGACCTTCTACACTGCTTCCTGGCCGACGATTGAAATTAAGTGTCTTTTTGTGTATGTTTATGTGTTTTATTTACTTTCTTCATTTACTCCGCTTTCTGAAAACGGCGAGTTATAAATAAATTACTTACTTACTTACTTTATTACTTACTAATTTTCGTTCGTATGCAGCGTTTTGAGTTAGATATACCGTTTTTGCTCGATATGGCCACTATCAAAATACTCCGTGAAATCGTTTTGGTATACATTGGAATGTTCCCCCTTAAAGTAATAGTCGAAGTAAATACGGTTTTTAGTGGAGTGTTCCTTGGAACAATCCACTATTGCGAGCGCAATAGTGCACTATAAAAAAAAGTGTTTCCCCCAGTACGAACAGCCCCTGCTACCTTTGCGGTGAAGGCGATGATGACCTAGCACATTTGGTTGCAGTGTGTCGCGCACTCTCATTTTTAAGGGAACCTTGCTTGGGGGTAAGGGAGATACTGTTTCCTGATATTTTTTTTATTTATTTATTTATCACCCGTCATTTCAAACAGAAAAAGGACAGAGTACAAAAACGAAAACTAAAATAAAACAAAAGTAAAACGTAACACTTTCATAGGAAGCGCACAAAAAATCGACAATTACAAACTTAGACTCTCTGACTGACTAAAAACTGAACACGATTACATACATATACACTTAAAATCTGACAAATAAAATCTACAATATTTAAGAGCACATCTCCAGGAGCAAGTAATGCATTATGTAGATTGGGTTGGAAAGTATTAAAGTAAACGTTGACCGGGCGAGTGCAGTTTAGTTTATGTAGTGCGATATTAGAAGTTATTATGAAGTTTTTTTGTTGCTGTTTGTATATGGCCCTAAGGCTTATACAATATTATATATTATATTATACCCCATTGCTTAAGGACTATCCTCATCATACAATTTATTGTTAGGTTCATCTATTCAGGAAGACTGGACGTGAAGGAAGGGATGGTTGAACAAATCTATGCTGCAGCCCGACTTTTCGATATACCTGTTCTGGCCAAGCTGATGGACTCTCAACGGCTGCTGTTACAAGATGACAAGATCATTGAAACCAGAAAGTCAGAGACAAGACCTCAGTCACATCCCCCCCTTCTACACAAGGAAGCTGTAACACCCAGGCCTACTCCTACGTAAGTTTCTTTGAGCGTGTTCCACCCTACTTACCGTAGTTACTATGCATGACGTCGCAAATTCTGGCTTTCTGCCTGGCTGGAGCGATTTTTCTATTTTCCAGCCAAAAATCATGCCACGGGCGAATCCGAACAATCACGTTATAAAGATGCGTAGTTACCACGCTTACTACGCTCCCGAGCATGGTAAGAAAATAGTTACTCTTAGTTAGTGTAAGTTAGTAACGTTAAGTTAGTTAGTAACGAAAAGTATAACTTTTATTTGTAGTTGATTAGAAATCCGATTTAGGGGTAAGAAGTGATGCTGAATCCGTATATGACAATCATTTTTTATCCGGACATATAGTTCGCCCGGAATCCACAATCATTTTTTCCCCGGACATATAGTTCGCCCGGAATCCGGATGGAACCGGAAAATTTGTTATAAGTTACATTTTTATTTGAAGTTGATTTGAAGTTCGATATTGGGGAAAGAAGTTCGTTTCTCAGCTTTCTTTTTTTTGCCGGATAAGTAGTTCCGGAATTCAGTCAAAACCGGAAAATTGGCAGAAGTAAGGCAGGAAGTTTTCGTCAAAATCGTCAAAATTTCACAGATGATTAGCTATTTAGCCTTGATCTTTTTCTGAATTTTGATATTAAAAATTTTCAAGGAGTCTGGCGAAGGCTGGACCTGGCGAAGACAAGAACCAATTGTCTAGATCAGAGCAAAATAACTCTAGGGAGTATGGACAAGCTGTATGCTTCCCATGTATTGAAAACGGGTCACAGCCCGTCCCACTACGCTCAAGGCATTCGAGGCGTTAAAACTTCAGGGAGCGGTCTTTTCGTGCAGGGGCGGGTTGAGAAAATTGCACCACGCTAAGATGCAGTGTGGACAACGAGGAGACAGGGGAGGTTTTTCTTTTGTGTTGCAACAGTGGACAATGGAACGATAAGTGCATTTTATGCAGATTTCTATTAAAGCAAAAGAACGACAACAAAATATTATCGGAAACCCATATATAATACCTTGTGTTACCTATAAGAGCGTTAGGAAAAAATTTATTACGCCACAAACTTAATAGCGAAAACGAAACCTTTAAACATTTCTCGAAGTATCGCTCAACAGCGAACAGTAAAAGTGGATAAATGGCTCTTTACGGATAAAAAACCCTTGTGATACCTATGAGAGCCTTAAAAACTGATTGCTATAGGAACAACTTGATGTCGCCACAAATTTAAACACACAAATTTAGCCACAAACTGAATTACTTGAGGTTTTAATCCGTTGGAAACTAAAATTAGGACCAGAAATATAATACAGTAAGTAAATAGGTAATATATATAAAACAGTTGACCATCACCAAAGAGTTCTCTGCCTCTGGCAATCCCCAATCCCCTAGGAATTATCATGAAAGCAGTTACATTGTTGCACCAGTTTGATTTCATATTATTCACCCTTTTGTTTGGACACAACCAAGCTTGCTATAAAGATCCTACTAGTTGGGAAATCCATATAGAATTACACCAGAAGGCGAAGATAATAAACGAACTTACTTGTCTTCCGGTATCTTATGTAGTCTCACACGTCGTGAAGCTATGTTCCTGTAAGTTACTTCTCCACAGATTCTGCTGCCTCAAGGCTCAATCTATCACGACGTGATAAGCTCACTCCGAGCTCCGGACGGAGCCAGCGTCGGTGAAAGACTAAACGAGTTTCAGTAGGACCGGTCTTCTGTCATTTGTGGCGCTACAATTCGACTCGGTGTCACTTTATAAAAGTTTTGTCTATACTCCCTTGAGTTATTTTGCGCTGGTCTAGATCAAATATTGGATTTTGGGATCCCATCGAAACCTTTGGTCTTGTTTATAGCCTATTCTTGTCTTTCAGGCGGATTGAAGAGCCGCGACCCACGCGATTCTTTGGCCCCGCCCTCACATTAACCCCCACTGACTCCGTAAGTGGGGACATGACTTACAATGCGCATGCGTTGGAAAACCAGATGGCCTCACCCCTTCTGCCTTCGCTAAGAGTCACAGCTGCCGCCTTGAGGAGAAAAAGGAATGAAACAGTTTTCGAGGAGCTTAAAGCGGCCACTCCCAGCGGGCAAAGAACGAAACATGCCAGTGAGACAGGGCCTGTATCTAAGAGGCTGTGTAAAGAGGAATTGAGAGGTTAGTTTGTAATCGATGCATCCCTGAGTTGCTTTACAGTACAGGTATGCTTTTCTGGACTGTTACTTAAAGGTCCCCTCGCACTATTTACTGTTCAACTTCCAGTATTTTAAATTATTTGAATACTTTAAAACTATGCTGTGCCTTCAACAAATAACCCACGGTTGTGGCTATTTTAAGCCTTTCCGGAGACCTATTGACTTGTAGCGAAAACTTGGAAACACTTTACATAACCGTTTTTATGGCACTTGCCCTTCGGCCAAGTGCCATATAGCTGTCGCAATTTCTGCCCGTCCGTCGGTCGGTCCAGGTTTTGCTAGTTCGGGCACTTCCATATAAGCTATGACGATGAAACTTGGCAGGCGTATCAGGACCCCAAATGATTAAGTTGAAAATAGTCACTTCCCCGATCCGAGCATCCGGGGGGGAGTGGAAGGAGGGGGAATCCGGAAAAATTAGGTATTTTTTACTTACGACCGGGTGATCAGATCTTATTTAAACTTGATATATAGGTCCTCGCGACTCGAGACGTCCCATTTTAAATCCGAACCGGATCCGGTGACATTTGCGGGAGTTGGAGGGGGGGGGGGACCGGAAATCTTGGGAAGCGCTTGAAGTGGAGAGATTGGGATGAAACTTGGCGGAAAGATTAAGCACAGGTCCTAGATGCGGGATTGACATAACCGGCCCGGATCCGGTCACTGTGGTAGAGTTGGAGGGGGGGGGGGTCCAAATTTCTGTAGTGATCCCGCGAGTTCGGTACTTCCTGATCTGCTAGGACAGTGGTTCCCAACCGGTGTACGCGTACCCTAAGGGGTACGTGAGACTCTTACAAGGGGTACGCAAAGGAACCAAAATTGATTTAGTCTGTAGCTTCAAAATCTCGCTCACTCATTTTTGATTGCCGAAAGCCTAATATTACCAGCAGAGGCACCACCAGCCAAAATGTAGCAAGGTATTCTTACTGGCCGTCAGGTCATTTTTATACCGACTGTTTTTTTTTAAGTAACTGATTTTACGAAAAATCGCGACACTCCGCCCCGGCTCAAACCGTGCGTGACTCCTCTGGTTACAAGCTTTAATGAAAGTCAGTAAAACAATGTTTGATTAAAAAACAGCTAGCCTACTGCCGTAAATCTGTTCCTGTGTCAAACAATATTGTTTCAAGAAGAATCGAAGACATTGCAAGCGATATTGTCATTCAGGTTGCGAATTAAGCTAACGAAAAAGTTTGCGATGCAGCTTGATGAAAGCACGAAGAACATCAAAACCAGACGCACAAACAGGCTGACTGTAAAAAATATTCCGCTATAATGTCGTCGAGCCGAGATTAACAAAATTTTTGCCACAAAGCACCATCTAGTGATTGCCTCATTGATTTGTATATATTTTTACACATATATGATGCCTTATAATTTATGATCATAACTATCGTCTTTTTCACATTCTGAAAAATGGGGTACGTAATCTTTTCGAACCTTGATTAGGGGTACGTGGTTCGGAAAAGGTTGGGAACCACTGTGCTAGGACGATGAAAGTTGGCAGGCGTGTCAGGGACCCGAACAGATTGAGTGATCCATATTAGATATTAGTGATCCGACCAAATAGACTTAAGAACCCGACACAATACCTTAAGAAGACTTCCGTTCCTGGGTCAGACCAGTTGAGGGAGAGGGAATTCGGAAATGACTGACTACCGTAGGTTGCGAACAAATGGTCCGATTCAGGCAAAACTTTATGGGTGATAAGAACTGATGACCTAGATATGCAAAGCATGTGTCCGAACCCCATGCGGCCATGGCTGGGAGGGGGGAGGGGGTCAGAAAACCTTGTGACATGCACAGAAACCAAAAAGAATGGCCGAATGGGATGCAAGTTGGACAGTACTAAGATTATGCGGCCTCTTGTCATTCAGCGTCCGAACCGCATCCGACCAAAGCAGGAGGAGATGAAGCCGAAACTGGAAATTTGACGATATGCTCCGATTCGAGTTAAACCTGATGGACGGGAAGAGGATGTTTTATGGATGCGAAGTTTATGTGTCGGAGTCGTATTCGGCCAGAGTGAGGGGAGTCGGAGGGGGAGTCTCGGAAATGTTGTGGCTCGCATAGGGGTTAAACCAGTGGAGTGATTTGAATGAAACTTGGAAAGTAGAGAGATCGTACGCCTTAGATGGCATATTTTAGGGTTTATTTGGAGGGCTCGTCCCGGTCTTTGCTTATGTCCGATGTGAGGTAGTATGAGCGAGGACCTAAAGCATTTCTGGTGTGAATGTGAAAGCTTGAGTGAACTTCAGATTGTAAATATTCTGAGCAAATTGAGAATGAACGTGCAGCATCATGCGGAAGTAGCGTTCTGACAATAAAACAGTCGGCGAGGTTTGTGAGGATATGTGTAGCCCATAGGGACGGTGCCCCCAGGGTTATTATTATAGTATTATTTATTACAACTATTTATTTGTGCACTAGAAACTGGGGTGTCGCTAGCCAAAACTCGAGGGGTGGGGGTGGGGGGGGGGGCTAAAGGTATTCCAGACCAGACCCGAGCACGGTTGGAAGGGGTACCGGAATTTCCTGAAAAATGCTCAGATTTATTTTCTCGTTTCTCGCACCACCTACTCAACTTCTCGCAGACAACGATTTGCAGCGTGATACACATCGAAGGTAGCAAACACCCAAAACGTACTTTAAATGACCCCTCTTGCTTATTCTGCTTTTTATAATATACATAGCTCCTTTGTGGAAGTATAAGCTTCTAAAATTCCCACTTTCTCCATTGTTTCGTTTTGTGTCTACGGATTTTTAGCGCTTTTCGGCTGTGCCGAGTTTTGCCCGTTAGACAACGCAAAGTTTGCCGGAATTTTAAATTTACCGCTAACAACTCTTTCACATATAAGGATATGATAATCTTTTCTTTTTTACTTCTTTTATTTGCTTAGTTTTACAACTGTTTAACCACAGCGCGTTCAGTTTTCAAACGTTTTGCGCTATTTTTTCTGGTCTAATTCCTAGGGAAAAGATCATTTCTAGTAAGAGTTGTGCTTTGAAGATAAATCCTGAAATACGATATTCAGGAATGTAATCTGGGTAGAGTATCGTACCTCGAAAGCAGTGAATGAAACAAACAATGTGGTTTCTTTGATATTTTACATCTTTAGGCATCAAGGAGTTTGATGATGAACGGAGGCTGAGGAAAGAGCAACTTTTGGGCGACGAAGATCCCATCTTCACTACAGATGATGCAGACGATTATGCTCCAGATCTGGGGGAAGAGGATGAAGATCATGAAAAAGAAGAGCAACGTAAGGTAGGCAGACCCTGGAGTTCCTTAAGGAAGAAGTAGCTTGTAATGAAAATAATAATATACTTCCTCAGAAAAGACTCTACACAAAAAGAAATTGGGAGTAATCCTATTGAGCAGAGTTTAAAATCTGATCTGTAGTACACTCAATTAATCAAGACATATACTAGGACTACCACAAAGAAAATAAATAAACAACGTGAATTGATAGAGCCGCATAAATTTTCACGTCCTTTCTCGTCCATTTTGACCCATACGGCAAACACAGTGGAAGCCACGAGTTACATAGAGTGTGTTCCACCCTTCTAGCGATAGTAACTATTATTTACTATTTTCGTTACAACCTCATTAAGGAAAGGAGATATTGAGGAAGGAAAACAAAGAAAAGGTTTTAAATATGTGTTGAAATGGTAAAATGAGAAATAAGGGTTAAAAAAGGGAATAAGAAAGAATATTAAAAAAATATAATTAAATGTAGATATAGAGGAAAGTGTAGGTGACGCTAAATATATAGGTCGGTCATTGAAAAAAAAAAAAAAAAAAAAAAAAAAAAAAAATTAAGTATCAGATGTTAGGACTGTTGGCGTCACCGAGGGAAGTGGAAGCGTAGTCACCTGGCCAAATCATGTTGGACAGGAAGAACGGAAAAGATGCTACGCGGCATTTAATTAGAAGAAAAAAAAAAAAAAAACCTCATGAAGAGTTACTACGCCAACCGTTCCAACCTTCTCGAAATAGTAACTATTTGCTTACCACGCTCGGGAGCCTAGTTAGCTCGATATCAACGATCTCTGTGGCGTGATCGGACCAATCAGCCGGGGGCATGGTATTTTGCCGAAAGTATAGAAAATTGCGTTCCAGCCTTGACGCCAAGAAGCCAGGATCCGTGACGTCATGCGTTGGTAAGTAGGGTGGAACTACAATGCTACTATAATACAATTTTGTGATAGTAGCAACCGATTTCGGGGAGATTTGCGATCTGCGTATGATAGTTGCGAAAAGTTCGTAACACGGTAATCCCCGAACGTTAAAAACGGGCCATATACCACAGTAACTGCAAAAATGCCTTTTTGACCGTGGTATCAGATACTACGGGAACTTCGAAAGCGACTATATACCTTGGTTTCAGTTACCGTGGTATTTGCAAAACGCATCTAATGCAAAGATGAAATTCCGACCAGAAAAAGGGACCACTTTATTTAAAGCACAACTCCTACTAGAAATGATTTTTCCCTATAAAATTGGTCAGAAAAAATGTTTTCGAAAATACCATTGCTTTCCGCCTGAAACTAGCAATTCTCTTGTTAGCGCTTGTCGATTATATCCAGCCTTCCTGCACTCAGACGCGGAGGCTGGGCGCAAAAGATTTAAAAACTGAACGTGCCTTGGTTAAAAAGTGGGAAAACTAAGCAAATGAAAGAAGTAATAAACAAAAGATTATCACATCCTTATGTGTGAATTATGTTGTCAGCGGGCAATGAAGTTTCCGGAAAACTTTTCGTTGGGTGACGGGAAAACTCGGCAAGGCCGAAAAAGCCCTAAAAATTCGTTGTTACGAAACGAAACGATGGAGAAAGGTGGGGATTTTAGAAGCTTGTAATTCCACATGGGACCGAAGTATATTATAAAAGGCCGAATAAGTAAGAGGGGTCCTTTAAGGATTTGTGCTGAAAGACTTGTGCGTTGAAAAAGAGGGAATGAAACTTTTCTCATATCGCACAGGAGATGAACGTGCATCCTAGGAACTGGCTGCGCTGCCAGTCTCTGGGGCCTTGTACGGCCGGGGATACGGGGAGGGAATAGTATGAGCGTGTTCCACCCTACTAACCGTAGTAACTACGCATGAAGTCACGAATTCTGGCTTTTTGCTGTCAAGGCTGGAATGTTTTTTCTGTTTTCCAGCAGAATATCATGCCACGGGCGAATCCGACCAATCACGTTACAGAGATGCGTAGTTACCACGCTTACTACGCTCCAGAGCATGGTAAGCAAATAGTTACTGTTAGTTACTATTTCGTGAAGGTTGGAACGGTCAGCGTAGTAACTTTTTACGAGGTTGGAACGAAAATAGTAACTAATGGTTACTATTGTCAGAAGGGTGGAACACGCTGTATTGTATTTATTTATCCTTGAATGGGGTCTTCCAGTAGTTATAAACAAATAAGTGCGATGTTGGTGTCTACGGGTCGACAAATAGGTCAGACATAACTCGTTCAGAAGGGAAATGTACAGAATTTTGGGGGATTTTTACATAATTTTCAATTTCAGTTTCAATTTATTTGATAATAAAGCAAAACATATCTGTAGTGGGCAGAGCCCAAATACGATGTTTTTTTAGTCATAAACAAGAATAAAATAAGTTTCCAACAGAAAAAGAGGTAACAGGGCAGAAAAATGCTAAAGATCCTTATACTGCTTTACGAAGCTCTGCACATACCTTCTACTGTAACGCATAGCGTTACAGTAGATTGGGGTCAGTTTGGGAACCTTCTGATACTGATACTGATACTGATACTTTATTGTAAAACGAGACTTTCACAGCATTGGTTTGCCGAACTTGTCGTTTTCGTCAGGTACATCATAATTACAAAACATTTAATAAGGCGGTTGTACATAATAAAGCAATAGTCAAAAAATGATCAAACAGAATAAAAACCCTAGACTATTAAAACATTAAAGGGAAATAGTTAATCAATTGTTCAAAACTTCAACAAAAGATGGTACAAAGCTCTTTCTGTAACGATCGGTTCTTGTACAAACAGGGTTAAGAACCGGAACTTTTGTGCTACAGCTCGAGGTAGCCGAGGTTTTGGCGGGCAATATGGGGTAGGAAACAGGTGCTCAAAACATGAGTGGGAACGCAGACTGTTCCCGAAACCAGTACAAAGAGTAAGACGTCGGGCTGCTAAAGTAGGGAGGCGGAATTCTTTGAGGAGGAGGATATAAGGCACTTTGCCCTGGCGGTAGATGATTCTCAAAGCTCTCTTCTGAATAGTTTCAAGCCTATCAGACTGATCTACTGTCAGGCCAAAGTGCCAAACCGGACAAGCATACTCAAGTAGCGGACGGATGAAAGTAACGTAAAGGCGGAGAACATGTGATTTAGGGCACGAGAATTTGGAAAACAGTTTTAGGAGAGACAGAGACGCACTGGCTTGTTTAGTAATGGAACAAATGTGAGCCTCCCACTTCAGATCATTCGTCAGTGTGATCCCCAAAAGTTTGGTCTTTGTTGTAAATATTTCATTTGGTACTGGAGTAGTGAACGATGGCTTTGATTTAAGAAAACTTATGGTCATGATATTCGATTTCTGTGAATTAACTTTCATTTTCGACTCGGCTGCTTCGGCAGCGATATCGTCAAGTATTTCCATTGCGGTACTCTTTATGTTCCTTCTGCACCTTTCAAGTAATGTCATGTCGTCCACAAACTTCCAGCGATCGGCTGATTCGTTAGCAAGATTGTTAATCATTACCAAAAATAACAGAGGACCTAAGAGCGTTCCCTGTGGAACACCGCAAGAAATAGGAAGTGCATCTGAATAAATGTTTTTATACCTTACAACTTGACTTCTATTTGACAGAAAAGATGCAATGATATTAACTAGAAAAGGTGGTACTTTAAATTCATTTAATAATTTTTCAATTAAAACATTGGGACTAACAAGATCAAACGCTTTTTGGAGGTCAACTAAAATAAGATTCAGCCATGTATCAGGCTCATCAAGTAGTTTATATACAGTGTCGAGAAGGCTAACCAGATAATGTGTCGTCGATAAACCTTTCATGTTTCCGAACTGGTTTTCATCTGTTAAATCATGGATCGTTTCTTTGAGCCAATCTGCTACAAAACTCTCATACATTTTGGAAAATATCGGTGTAAGAGTAATAGGACGGACTCCACTAAAATCCAGTTTAGCCCCTTTCTTCTGTATGGGAGTAACGTTCCCAGTTTAGCCCCTTCTCAGCCACCTCTCGTGGGGGACGAGATCTTACAGGAACAAAGGGTGGGGGGAGGAACGAACGGTACATAGGGTGCTGGAGAAGGGAGGAGCCAAAGTTAGGGCATAGTTTTCCGCGGCGGGAAGAAAGGGACTCAATTTTAAATTCTTTGAGGTAAAAGGAGTATGGTAGGGGGGAACCGCCATATATAATTTGCATTGATCTCTTCTGAACTCGCTCTGTTTTATCAGTTTCACATTGGGTAAGAGCAAAGTGCCAAACCGGACAAGCGGACAAGGGTCGAATGAAAGAGCAAAACATTAGCTTTAGCTTGTCCTTAGGAACCCGACACTTTTTCAGTGTTTCTAGCATTTGATTGCGCTGTTAGCTTTCTTTACAATTCTCTTCGTATTTTCATGCCATGAAAGGTCGGAAGAGATCACTACACCTAGTAGCGTTGTTCTATCACTGATCAGCCCAGGGTCAATAGGAGGTTGAAAAGACGGCCGAGTTTTCCTAAGAAAAGAAAAGGTCGTAACTGAGCACTTATCTTTATTCACGACCATATTCATTTCAGCCGCCTCTGAGGTAACCTGGTCGATGAAACCGGCAGCGTTGCTTTTCAAATCCTCAGATACGACTTCCGCTAGGGACAGATCGTCACAAATCGTAATTTAGTCAGTAAACTGTACCTATTCTCACCGTTTTGCTTTAGGCCGAAAAGATCCCGGAACCTCCACCCGCTATTAGTACCAAAGAAATGGAAGTCACCGTTATTCAAGGCAGCACACCAAACAGCTCCATCGTCACTCTGTACGACACAGACAAAAACGTCTTAATGACAAAAGAGATACCAGAGGGACCCTTGGAAATCAACGTTCCTAATAAGCTGATTGGAGAAATTCTGAAGTCTGTACCGCAGCTTGTGCTGGATCAATCCAGCGTCCAGCTGAAAATTGTTAAGAAGTATCTGGATGCGACAAGAAGAACGATGAAGACTCGAATCTCTAGGATCGCGTTGAGGGCTAGCACAACTGATAAGCCGCCAGGAAAACAGCAAGCCACGCCACAACCTGTAAGTAACTGTTATTAATAATAATAATAATAATAATAATACAAAGCAAGAGAAAAGGCTTTCGCCTCTAAATAACTCTAAGAAATTTTGAATAGTCGAACTGATCAGAGTTAAAAATCTCATCAATGCACTTTAAACTATTGATTGATTCAGCATTAACCGCATCTTCGGTAAGTAATTATCATTACTCATGATAATTACTCTGTGTCCCCATCGATTCAATATACCCAAGACTGATGACGAACTGTAAGCTCTATGAGACTGATTCGCCCAATCTCATATTCAACTGACAGATACCTCAAGTCTTTCGTATACTACTTCGTACGCCACTTTAATTCCGTACTAGTAATTAGTGCAGTTAATTGTATATACTGGTTGGAAATTGTGGGTCTTTAGAGTTTAACAGAAAAGGCAGCCTGTTTTCATATTTGGCATTTAAATACACCGGCATATTTCGACCCATCTAAGGGAATTTCTATTTTTTGAACTAGTAATAATTCAGAATATGTGCTGCTTGCACGATACCCCAAAATTCATCCAGACACAAAAAAAGCTTGCATTTCCAAGATTAAGACACTATCCCCGGAAAAATCTGCCATTTTTAATTTATTTTTTGGCAATGGCTTACCTTTGTAGTTGGTAAATATTTAAAGCATAGAGGGACAGGTACACAGAGGTATCACAAATCCGAAAGAATAAGTTTATTCGATGAAATCGATTATCTGTGGATAGCGGACAATTCGGACGCAAATCCGAAAGATTAAGTTCGTTCGATGAAATCGATTATCTGTGGACAGCGGACAAATCGGACGCAAATCCGAAAGATTAAGTTCGTTCGATAGCGGACAAATGGAGTACCGCATTTGCATCCGGTTTTCCGGCCTATTTAAGTGAATAAGTGATGTGTAACTAGACTGTCGGACCTCCGCCCTGTTCGGTTGAACTTTAAAGATATTACCGAAAGGTTTTGTATATTCTTACTATATCTGCTAGTTGTTACCTGTACTGTACGACTATTAATTTGTTTCCCTCAAAACGATGGAGTACAAAATATAATATATAAAACAAACCATACTGAATCAGCTGATCCAATGGCACTGTAAATTAAATGACACTGAATAAAACACACATAGTCTGGACAACTAAATTGAAATTATTGACGTATGACGCTATTCACTTGTGTGAGAAAATGGGTATAGGTTGCGGGTCCGGAGGCCTTCCGATGCTTTTTGTAAAAGTTTGTCAACTTTTTTCCTTAAAGGACCCGCTGTACTTACAATGTCAATGCAACCTTCTTCCGAGATGCAGTCGTTAGTTGCGTTTTTGATCGAAGTTAGTAGTTACCTTCAAACTCCAACGTCTTTGTTAATTACCGTTTTTGGTCGCCGGTACAGCTCCTTCATCCTTCGAACCCTGACCGTCGAACTTAGTGAGCTAGCATTTTCGAAGTTTGCTTGAATCGTCGAAGAAACGTCGACCGGGCAAGGATCGCCGGAGTCGTTAAAACACTAATTAAGCCACGGTGAACTTCGACGGCGTTTGAAAACGGAAATTAAGCAACCGGCTACGCTAACGGCGAACAAAACTTCGATCAAAAACGCAACTGTTAATTCTCAAACGTTTCATGTACTAAATGCTAACGACACCGCACTAATCCTCGCCCTTCCGCGATTCACGATTTTCCTGTGCATTATGCTCACGTCGAGTGTTCGCATATCATGCTACTGATGCGTAAAACAGGTTACCTGAATCTTGCAAGTTCCTGCGGGAAGTCAGTGGGTCTGGGAAAAGGCTTAAAACAGCCAAAGTCGTGGATAATTGGTTAAAAGCAGAGCTTAGTTTTACAATATCCAGATATTTTTTTTTTGTTTTTTTCAAATAAATTTTTTAATTTTTAAAGAAAGTTTATAAAAAAAAATATAATCTTCAATGCCCAGAGGCGGATCTGTAAGGGACTAATTACCCTCAAAACAAAACGTCAACAACAACAAAATCTTCGACAAAAATAAAGGAAAAAAAGAAAGAAAGAAAGAAGCTTGACTTAGCGGGTCTTCCAAAAAAAGCAAAAAAACATTTGCAACCAGAATCACTACTAAGTATCCAAAACAAGCAAGTGCGCAAGCGCTCAGACGTGGAGTGTAAATGTAAAATGTTTATCTCATTTTATATACAAATAACTTCAGAACCAAGACATTCCTCATCCCTAATAACCAAACAAGTACTGAAATAACCTAATTTGTAATCATCGCACTTTAAAAGCTTTAAAAGTAGACAAACCGCCAGTAAATCCATAGAAATTTTAAAGATCTTGCACGAATAGCTTGACTTCGAACACTGAGAATGGTCTGTCGGCCGGTCCCACCCTTTGAACCTGATTCACACAATTCAACACAACACACGATTCAACAACAAGAATAAACGAAATCGTAGCAGCCTAATGCCCCCTTTGTCACAGCTCATTAAGAACGGCATATCATCAGTCATATGACAAAACAGTTCAGTTTCCAACTGGTAATTAAAGTACGTCGCGTCGTCTTATTTGTTGCTGTTACACCTAATCCTCATCCATAGATATTTCTCCCCAAATATGCTAGAGTTGGACTTGAGACATGTCAAAGACGAACTTAACTCAAGGGGTATCTGGGTCCAGCTGCCCATGAATGGCAGCGGGGGGGGGGGGGGGGGGGGGTCGTGACCCATCAAATGAGTATTTACACCTCTTTTTCCTCAAGTTTGGGCCCACTTGCCCATGAACGGGGAGGGTGGGGCTGGTTCAACTCTCTCCAACCTCTATGATCCAAAAGCACAAAGGAATTTCATTGCCTTATTTCCAGTTATTGTCTAGTTAAAAACATTAAAAAATGGGCCATCTGGGCCCAATTGCCCCTAAACTAAGTGGGGCTGGGGTTTGGGATTAGCAGAAAGTAAAAAAGAGACCTCAATGTTCACAATCCTACCAAGTTTCAACTTGATACCTATTGATTCCTTTCACGGGTAACGAACTTTACTCCTGGGCAATCTGGGCCCAGTTGCCCATGAACGTGGTGGGTGGGGGAGGGGAGGTGCAACTTTCAAAGCAATTTCGCAACCCTAGGATCTACATGTACAAGGAATTTCATCTTCCTATGTCCAGTTCTGGTCAAGTTATTAACATTATTCACTTCTGGGCCCATTTGCCCCTGAACCGGGTTGAGGTGGGGGGTGGGACCCCAAAAGGCACAACTAGACCCCAATACCCCACTAGTATACCAAGTGTGAACTTGATATCTGTTGATTCCTGTCACAGGTAACGAACTTTACTCCTGGGTAATCTGGGCCCAGTTGCCCATGAACGTGGTGGGTGGGGGAGGTGCAACTATCAAAGCAATTTCCCAGCTCTAAGATCTACATGTACAACGAATTTCATCGTCCTGTGTCCAGTTCTGGTCAAGTTGTGATCATTATTCACTGGGCAATCTGGGCCCATTTGCCCCTGAACCGGGTGGGGTGGGGGGTGGGACCCCCAAAAGGCACAACTAGACCCCATTACCCTCTAGTATACCAAGTTTGAACTTGATACTTGCACTGGTTCACGAGTTATAAGCTCCAAAAAATACGGTGAAAACCGAAAGCTGCTACAGCGCTCGCAATAGTGGATTGTTCCAAGGAACACTCCACTAAAAACTAGCGAAAAAACACAACTTTAAACGGCTGAGAATAACGCATCAAATTCATATCCAGCAAAACAATGAACCTTTAACATGCTACGAAAATCCAATAAAACACTACATGACCTTAAATCTGTCGATAAGCCTTCCCATCGGAACATACAGTAAATAGTACAAGATGTGCTTTAAATTTAAACTGGATCTTTTACTTTAAAATCGGAAAATAGGTGCGAATTACTAAAATAAATGGGAACCCACGGAGGAATTTAGAAAACTTAGAGCCATTGATATTTATATCTATAACAATGTTAATCGTCACACTTTTTACTATAGGCCCCGCCTCCCGCCCTACCTGAAGACGACGAGGGAAAGGCTGTCGTCAATGGAGATACGAAAGTTTCACCCTTTGAAATCCGAAACGGTCCCTGGATTTGCCAGACATGCACTGACCAAGCTGACGATGTCGACTGTCGGATGACCGCCTACTACGATTGGAGGGAGCATCTCATTGACGTGCATGGGTAAGTGGGATTCGAACTCGAACACTGTCGGAAGTTTGATAACGTTCAAAGCATAGTGCAACACTCGCAGCTATCTTTTCCCCTCTTTCCTTACCACTGAATGAACTATGGTAAGTGGATACGACTTCTCCTCCACTCAGTGATTAAAAAAATCTCTAAAAAAAAAAAAAATAACGACTATAGGCATATAATATAAAAAAGTCAAAATCACCTTCACTTGAAATCAAATCTACATTTTGTAGTTTAAACCTGTAAATCGTATGAAATAAAATATTGTATACCTTTATCAACTAATATAAATTTGTCTTACCCCATTTTTTCCCAACCTTTTCACGATAAACCTGAAATAACAAAAACAAATGCCTCTTTCAGCGGCATCAGGCTTTAAAGGACCTGTCTGACCTGTAATACTAACACAACCTACTTCCAAAATCACTCCATATATTTCGAAACCCGGAAACCCCAATTTCATACTGTACGTTCTAACCACTCTAACAAAACCAAATTTTTCTCACTTGCCGTGTTTTGCTACCTTCGATGTGTATTACGCTGTCGACGGTTGTGTGCGAGAAGTTTTTCCATCAGAGAAATGGTTATGTAAATTTTTTCCATGTTTTCAAGTCAAGGGGTCTCGGAAAAGGCTTAAAACAGCCAAAACCGTGGATTATTCGTTGAAAGCACAGCCTAGTTTTAAAGTATTCAAATATTTTAAAATACTGTAAGTTGAAGAGTAAATAGTGCGAGGGGTCCTTTAACGAATTTTCCAAAACTTATTCAGTCGTGAAAAACGTGGTGCGCACCATTGTTTTAAGTTATGCGAAGCCCAATGGCTTTTTTTATGCACTATGTAACTATTATTATTGAAATGACGAACTGATTACTTATATGTATATTGTAGTGTGACATATTTGACTTTAAGGTTGAATTTGACGCGTGCGCTGTGAAAGCTAGCTTTTATGGGTAAAATTCTACTTTCTACTGTCAAGGCTCGCCGTTCCCCGAGGACTCCTCGGAGAATCAAGGGGAACGGCGAGAATAGAGGGAGTCACTCCACGAGAATACAGGGAATGCTTCCAGAATGGATTTTGTTCGAAACAAAAATATTCAGTTGACGAAATTAGTCTGGATTCACTTTATTTTTGGTTTTCTTTATTCTGATGGTTTAAATTGCACCAACACCAGCAAAATTGATTCCCCTCCGAGTGTGAAAGGGAGTCGTTTTTGATGATCCCGGTCCGTGGGGACTTACGGGGATTGAGTCCCGAGTCAAAGAAAAACGGAGGGATTCTTCAAAAGGAGCCCTCGGGGAACGGCGAGGATATGCCTTTAATATTGGTGATGGATCTTTTCGTGAAGCTCAAAAGGGTTATAACAGCAATATCCTTGGCATCCAGCATAGCATTGGACACCGGGATGCACAATCATTTGTTCAACATTATTTGCGTTCTCCTCGCAATCCTCCTATTTCGCGTTTTTCGACCATTCAGACGAAGCGAATTCTCCTTTTCTTGCGATTCTGCAGAACCGGGAAGTTACTCTGATAGGGAATTATCGATTCTCCTCTCTCCGTTCTCCTCCCTGATTGGTCAACAGAGTGCGGGTGTTCAATATGCATAAACATGTATATCGGGTTGCAGACGAGTTGCCAACTTAGTGTTTTTGTCAAAAGCGAGAATGGAGAAGCGAGAGGAGCAAAAACGGCTCACCAACATCGCACTTACTTTGTTTATAGCTGCTGGAAGACCCCGTTCATGGATACATAGAGCGTGTTCGACCCTTCTGACAATAGTAACTGTTTTTACTATTTTTGTTCCAAACTAGTAAGAAGTTACTACGCTGACCGTTCCAACCTTCACGAAATAGAAACCAATAGTAACTATTTGCTTACTATGCTCTGGAGCGTAGTAAGCGTGGTAACTACGCATCTCTGTAACGTGATTGGTCGGATTCGCCCGTGGCATGATATTCTGCTGGAAAATAGAAAAGTTGTTCCAACCTTGACGGCGAAAAGCCAGAATTCGTGACGTCATGCGCAGTAACTACGGTAAGTAGGATGGAACACGCTCAGAGATGATGCATATTCGGAGAGTGGTCTGACGAAGGAAATATAAACTTTAAGGTCTTGGGATGCAGTGCTTCGAGAGGAGGTTTAGCATTTGTAGTCCGGCGTTCGATCTTTTGATGATCGCTCTTGTGTTTTCCTCCCATCTCAGGTCACTCGTAAGGCTTGCCCCGAGGAGTTTTATTTTATTTGCAACCCTTACTAGACAGTTGGATCTCAGTGTAATACATAGATGGCACTTTACACAAGGGACTTGTAACGTGACCAATAAACCAGAAACAGTGGTTTGTGAACTCTGTTCACAAGCCCCTCGGTAGCTCAAATGGTAGAGCGCCTGCCTTGTAAGCAGAGGGTCCTGGGTTCAAATCCCGGCTGAGCAGCATTTTTGTCTTTCAGTTCACTACTTTAAAATGGATCTCATCCTTACTTGGTTAAACTTTAATACGAGGATTGGCTAATGTTCACTAAGAGCGTGTTCCAACCTTCTAGCAATAGTAATTATTAGTTAGTATTTCCGTTCCAACCTCACGAAAAGTCACTACCCTGTCCGTTCCAACCTTCTCGAAATAGTAACTATTTGCTTACCATGCTCGGGAGCGTGTTTACTACGCGATCTGTAACGTGATTGGTAGGATTCCCCCGTGGCGTAATGTTCTGCTGGAAAATAGAAAAATCGTTCCAGCCTTGGCGGCCAAAAGCTAGAATTCGCTACGTCGTACGTAGTAACTACGGTAAGTAGGGTGGAACAGGTTCTAACTCTTTCGCTCTTGCAGATTCAAGTCCGACCCGCACCTGTGTGAGTTCTGTGGTTTCCGGGCGCTTAAACGCAACTTCATGCTGTATCACCAATATGTCGTCCATCACATTCCCACACCAGCCAGCGCTTACTTCGACCACTGCATCCAGTGCGACTACATTAGTGTGAACCCTGCAGCTATGCGCCGCCACCGTGCAACCCACCCCGACGAGAGGCAGAGTACATGCAAGGCATGCGCTGCCGTTTTCGAAAGCCCGGAAGAACTGTATGAGCACACCCAAGCGGAAAAACATACGAGATATGCCATTGGGTACTTGTGCCCCGTCTGCCATAGCGCATTTGACGCGGAGGCAGATCTGTATGATCATATAGAGGCGGATCACAAGGTAGTTGTTCCTTCTATATTTCTGTTACCAACTAGAATAGCTAGATAGATTTTGATTTATTTCGCTATGGTACCTGGGGTCCTTGGCAAAATTTCACGGAATAGGCTGTACAACTCCACTTCATTGCACACACCGTAGGCTCGGGCTTGAGGATTTTGGACCAGACAAGGGCTCTACGGAGCTCTCCAAAATGTAATGTCATATTCACCAATCTGGCCTAAGGTCTACACTTTCCGTAAAAATCGAAAGGTTGGACCCTTTCCACTTTCTGTAGTAATAAGCTGAAATCGGGGTACTACGGAAAAACAAAAACGGGACAAAACCAAAGTGTTGCTCTGGCAACACAAATACACAAAATGTACAGACAAAATCAGAGAGCTACTGTCCAAATCTGACTTTGTGCATAATCGGGAACATCAAGAAATACCCTACTGTCCTTAAAGTTTAACCGAAAAGAGCTGGGACATGACAATCTAGTTACCCATGACTTATTCACTTAAATTGGCGTGGAGACCCGCTGAAAATGCGTTACTTTGTTGTTCTGCTATCCACGAATAATAGATTTTCAAATAGTGGAATTTCCGTGTGATTTCTGGTACCTCTATGTGCTTGTTTTTTTTGCTGTTGTATGCCTTACCAGAAAGATTTATGGTTTTCTTTTTGATCGGGCACTAAGCAATCTTCACCAGTCTCACCACTGCTCACTGAAAAGCCGCGTTTGTTTTGAGATTGAAATTTTCCGCGTCGTAGTAGAATTTGCGTTGTGGGGACGGCTGCAGATATTCTGAACGTCATAACTATTCATAACTAGAGCACATAGTGGGAAATAAAAAAATCCCTTTGCAGGGGTCAACCCAAATCATTCAGTGTAAATGACACAAAAATAATTTGGCTTTTTAGTTAAACTTTAGGCTTTGACCTTGATCCGTGGACTGACGTAGGAGCCTGGCAGCTGCATGTTAGTGTTTCATAATGATAGTGGACGGTCAATGAGGTCATTCTAGTTTCATGACCGATAGTTGAGAGCCAATTGCATCATACCTATTTTGTAACCGGCAGTTGACAGCCAATGCGATCGTTCTAGCCTCGTCACTGGGAGAGCTAATGGGGTCATTCCAGTTTAAAACCGGCAGTTAAGACCCAGTGGTATCATTCCAGTGTCACAACTGATAGTTGGGTGTTCCATGCAGAATGGCGCGTCAGTTCTTTTTAATAATATGGCCTTATAGGCCCGATCTTTTCCTAAAATGCAAGTGTGTCGCAGGATAAAGTCCTTCTTTATGACGCTGATCCCCTCTTAAGCTGATCTCTGTGAGGAGGGCGCGGCTGCCCCGCGGTGCCGGCTGGTGCTCCCGCTGATTACTTACACAAAGCGAAACATTTCCCTATGAAAATCTATTATCTCTTCGGATAGAAAATGTTTCATGAACCCGGATCCTACCCACAGATATGAAGAATTGACGATCAGAACACATATGAAGCTACCAGTTATCTGCCTGGGGCTGAAAACGGTGGTTTTCGGATATTACGCTGACGATCATCCAACATATAATAGCATTAGCGGACCAGACATAGGACAATTGTTAAACTTCATGCGTTTGTTTTGCCAGACAATCTTTGTATTTGATACATCAACGTTCGTTATCTGTGATAGCTTCACCTAACTATACGTCTTGTTGGGTCAAGATCACGATTTATTCTCCCAGAAAATTCTAATTACATTTGACTCGTCACTTATTTCATTCAAAGCTCCGAGCGTTCGCTTACGCCGCGCGCGAGGGGTGACTGACTCTGTCACACTCCCTCCCCCTTACAATACACTTACCCCAAAAAAATATTTATTTTAACAATAACTGTAAAGCACTGAGTGAAAAAAATAAATAACACTGAAAGTAATATAATGCACTGGAGAACCTAACCTAAACGGTTGCATATGCAGGAGCCAACGTGGCTAGTAACGTCGCGTTCGACTCCTGGCCAGAAAAACATGGCTCGGACCCTCGCTAGGGTTGTATCGCCCCCAAGGTGTTTTGCCCCCACTCGGTGTGCCCTTTCCATTGCTCTGTTCCGCCAACCCCATGGTAAAAGTAATTGTAAGTGTTCCCCCCGATACTGTCTATAGTTAATGCCATCTATCTCTACTAAACGAACAGCCGGCGAAGATTGTGGTCTCTCCAATAGCCTGGCGATCCGCATATCGTTTCGCTGCTCGGCAGATAACTCCACAAGGGCAACGCTCCGAGGTTTTGCGATATCGAATAACTCTTCAAAACGTTGAATAGCCTCCTCGGCTCTCTCCTCGATCTTTTTCGCGACGGTTAGTGGGCCGACCCATTCCTTTTCCAGTTTCGATTTTCCTTGTTCTTGTAGGACTAGGACCTTGTCGCCCTCTTGAAAATCGGCCTTCACCCCTGGGCTGGGGTCGTTCCGGATCATCCGTGCTCTGGACCGATCCAAGTTCTCTCCGGCCAGTGCGCTTATCTTTTGTAGACAGCCGACTAGCACGTCGTTTTTGTTCTCCAAGCTCTTAGCCTTTTCCCAGAGGGCCTTGAGAGTTGGATCCAGCGCCTGCTGATCTTCGAAAGTCTGAGTGCTCTTATCTACCCTCCTGGTACTCTCCGCCTCGACTCGATTGTTGTGCTCGCTTTTTGAGGATCGTTTCTCTTTCTTTGACTTCTTCTGCTTCGAAGTCGCCAGAAATAGGTCATCGTCGAACGAGAAATCGACGTTGAAGTCCAGTTCGTAAGAACTCTCTGACATCCTTCTTTTCTCTGCTCCGCCTCCTGCAAGAGACCAGAACCTTTTGAAGTCCCTGCCTAATATTCCGTCGTAACGCAATTTGTCCGAGACCACTACTCTCATTTTGGACAACCAGCTTGACTCCGCTGTGCGCACTCCGACTTCAACTTCCGCGGTAGGGTATACGCACACGTCTGCGTGTACGCAACCGATGTTAACGTTGACGCTTCTATCTAATTTCGCAATGTCTATTAGATTAGACCTGACAAGCGTCACGTCGCTACCGCTGTCGACGAGAAATGTCGCTTCTCGCCCATCTACCGAACCGGTTACTACCCTAGCCGACCGTTCGTCGAGTACACTCGTTGATGGAATAGCAATGCCATCCGCTGTGTACGACCTATATGCCGCACTAGTAGGTTTCCGCGTTCTCTGTCCTGCGCCCGTTTCGCGCCTAACCGTTGCCTCGCTCAGCGGACAATTCCTTTTAAAATGACCGCTTTTCCTACAGAGGAAACATACAGGTTCTTTACCTTCCTTTGACCCAGAAGGGTTTTCGTCTCTTCGGTTTCCTCTCGGCTTTGAGGTCAACGTGGCCGTCTCCTTTCTTGCTTCGGAAAAATTCTCGGCCATTGTCACAGCTTGCTCTAGTGACTGCGGATTCTGCTGTTTCAGGTGTATCCTCAGGCCTGAAAGAAGCGTGTTCTCAATGAATTGTTCAAGAACAACTTTCTCTAATATCGACGCTAACTTAACATCCGCTCTGACTTCCGCGTCGCTAATTACTAGCCATTTTTTTGCGAAGTGAGTTAATTTATCTCCGTATTCTTGAAACGACATTTGTTCCGACTTCACAAGCTCACGCAGCTTTATCCGGTACGAGTCCGAAGTGATATTAAATTTCCGGAGTATGCTTGTTTTTACTGCGTCGAAACTAGCAAGTTGGGTCGCTGACAAGCTGGAAATCGCCTCTAGCGCTTTTCCGGATAGCAGAGGCATAAGCCGGATAACTTTTGCATTGTCGTCCCAAGAACACAGAGTCGCGGTATTTTCGAAAGCGGTTAAGAACGAATCGATGTCGTCCCCTTCCGACATTTTCTGGAGTGACGGCTCCCTAGGTTTACTTAACGACTGTAACAATGTTTGGCGTTCTTGATTCATTTGCAACATTTGTTGAGCGTGCGTGTCACGCAAGGATTCAACAACTGTATCGAACTTCGAAATTAGACGGTCGATTGCTGAGACCGTCGACGCACCGTCGATCTGTTCGTTTCCCCCCACCTCGTTAGGTTTCTGGTTCCCTTTATTTACGCTCATGGTAGCTGTGCTTGAGCCCGGAAGGCTGCTAAGAAAATCTCTTTGGAATTCCGATACTTCGCTTGAAACCTCAGAAGCAACTAGCTTTTGAGTCGAGCCTCGTGTAGGCACTAGTTCGTAATGCTTAGTCCTGTTTAATTCAGAACTAGACCTAGTCGTTGGCCTTTCGTAGCCCTCCAGATCTATTCTATATACGAATTAACACACTCAAGCAAAAAACGAATTTACCGTACCTCCGTATATTCCAATATTCAGATTCGCTAATCCTTCCGCTGAACCACCAGTGTGATAGCTTCACCTAACTATACGTCTTGTTGGGTCAAGATCACGATTTATTCTCCCAGAAAATTCTAATTACATTTGACTCGTCACTTATTTCATTCAAAGCTCCGAGCGTTCGCTTACGCCGCGCGCGAGGGGTGACTGACTCTGTCACATTATCGAACGGACAAGTATGAGATATGTTAATACCAAATTGATACAAAAGATGCTGCTCTAGATTATCTCAAAATATGAGAGAGTTGTCACTCTATTTTGCTTTTGTCACTCTTGTAGGAAATAAAAATCACTCTATTTCAGATAACTTCTAAATCTGTAATTCTTGCAGCAGCTGGATTCCGACCATAAGTGACTATTTCAAAATTTTTCATGAAAATTATGCAGTGGCAGTCCCATAATGAGAATTTTTCATGTAAATAAAATTTCACTCCCACTTCACCCTCTGTTTCTCTCTAAAAGCCCCTCTCTAAATGTTTCGATGTGGCAACCCTGTGTTCACGCCTCACCGTTTGAAGATCTCAGTCTCTTGAAGAATCATCAGTTCTTTATCTGACTTGAGCAGTTTTGTTGCTAAATATATGGTGTGAAGCCAAGCTGACCCATCATCACGAAAGAAATAGAAAACCGTGATTTTCGGAGTTTTTCGGGCATCGTTCTTTCTGGTTTTAAGTTACAGGTCGTTGTATGTTTTGTTGGTTCCGCATCACTTTTCTGTTGGTATTGTGTTGGATTTTATGATTTAGTTGTTTGTTTTTCGCTGACGACGGTTTGCCGGAAGTGCAACCGAAATATCCGAATTTATTTTTATCCCTCGCACATCATCCTAGAGGGATAAGTGGCTGATCAATAAAAAAAAACCCGAAAATCGCGGTTTTCTATTTCTTTTTTCGCTAAAAATCCGCCTTTTGAGGTCAGATAACAACCTGATCCAAATCCTTTCCACCCCAATTTTTCAACTTTCACTTTTTTTTAACTTTCACTGGCTTTGTGTTAAAAATGGAGAGATGAACTGGTGGTTCGTTGATTTTTTATACATATGTGGTTATGTGTGATATATAGGCTAGTATAATCTGTGTTTGTCCTCTGTGTATATGGCTACGGCTGAATTAAATAAAGAAACAGACCAACCGTAGTAATTCTAAGAAGATTAAATCTACGGAGCTACTGACATTTTGTCCCGGCTGCAAGAATTGCACACTGATTTCCGTCAGAAATCTAGTCTACGTCTGTCGCCGCATCACCGACTGATTAGACTTTTTTTTTATTGATAGTTGGAGGCCTATTGTGTTTCGTATGTTATTCTCCTGTTGTCTTTTGTTCTTTTCTTTCTTTTATTTATCTCTACTCCACTCTCTTGTGTTGTAAAACATTTTGTGGGTTATAAATATACTTACTTAGAAAGAAATAAGAGACAATGTCGACGAAGATACCAACGAAAATGGGGTTTCTAAAGGCCAACGAATATACTGAGATTCAGTATATTCGAGAGTCACTCGCCAGTGTAGAGCGAGGACATTTGTAATTGTTATTCGCAGGTATTGGTGAGTGGCTCGCTGTCTTTATTTTAGGCTTTCAATTCTTCCAGTTTTGTTTTAATTTTGGGTTTCTTGTTGGTTTTCTGCTTTGGTTTGGTTTTATTGATTGTTGATCTTCATCCTTGTTTTGGCATTTTTCCTCAAAATTTTCTGTATGCGCTGAAGAAGGGAGGCGGTTGTCCAACCCAAAAAAAATCCGTTTTTTATCTCAGTATATTCGTTGGCCTTTAGAAACCCCATTTTCGTTGGTTTCTTCGTCGATATTTTGTGATGTGTCAGGCCAATGTGGTTTACGAAATTATCTAAGAATAAGAGAAGCAGAAGTAGAAACTTACGTTCTTTTTTGGGATCCCAAAACGTAAGTGGAGGGATACCTATGACATCGTAAAAGTTGTCCGTCCGTCCGTCTGTAAGCACGATAACTCTCGAAGGGAATGAGATATTTTGATGAAACTTGGTTTGAGGATTCGTTGGGTCGTCGGACCAGTCGAGTTCGTAGATGGGCTTTGTAGCCCTAGATTTAGGGGTGGAGGAGGGGGTTCAAATTAAGGGGCAAAAAATTTTTTTTTAAACAGCTAATGTGATAGTCGATTATGGGGTAAGAAAACATGCTGAGCACGATGGTGAAAACTATTTTGTCATCGGACGAGTAGGTCGCCCGGAATCCGGCCAAAACCGGAAAGTTTGTTAAAAGTAAAAGTTTTATTTGAAGTTGATTAGATGTTCGATCTAGGGGTATGAAGACATGCTGAAGACGATGGTGAAAACCATTTTCTCGACGGACAAGTAGTTCGCCCGGAATCCGGCCGAAACCGGAAAGTTTGTTAAAATTAGAAGTTTTATTTCGAGTTGATTAGATGTTCGATTTAGGGCAAGAAGACATGTTCAACACTTATGTGAAAACAATTTTCTACCCGAATATGTAGTTCGCCCGGAATCTGGCGAAAACCGGAAAGTTGGTTAAAAGTAAAAGTTTTTTAAAAGCCAAAACCGGAAAATTTTTTAAAGCAAAAGTTCGATTAGATGACAGATTAAGGGGTAAGAAGAGAGGCTGAGTCGGTTTATGACAATGGTTTTTTACCCGGACATATAATTATTCCGGAATCAAGTTGTAACCGGATTTTTTTAAGTCAAACTTTTATTCAAAGTTGATTAGCTGTTCTTTATAGGGATAAGGAGATACGCTGGTGTTGTTTCTGTAATTTTTTTTTCTGGACTAGTAGTTCGCTCGGAAATCGGCAGGAAGTCTCGGTCAGTATCGTCAAAATAGATATGGCTTATAGAGGTATATCTGAACTTGGTTTTCTCTGATGATTAGCCTGTCCAAGACTGGATCTGGCGAAGACATGACTCGATTGTCTGAATCAAATATTAGATTTTTGGGATCCCATCGACACCTTTTGTCTTGTCTTTCATATTTCCTTAAATTTTCAGAACTTCGCTGCCACACTTCAGTCAAGGGGTGGGTTTCCCGTCGGATTGGGCTACCCATTCCCAACCCTGTTTGAAATTGCAAGAGAAGACGATGGAGAAGCACCCAGACTGGAACAGGAGGGACAGCACTCGGAAAATGGAATTTTTCCAGACAATCCTCCGGAATTCGGTAATATTCACAATCCAAATTATTTTATGTAGTCAAATCGGATACGTTCCTCGTATGGATAGATGGGAAGCTTATTTATAAATCGATTATTAAGGTCAGAGAAATCAAGGTTGTCATTACCATCAGTATAAAAAAAAAAAGTCGACGTTTGTGTCGCCATTGTATTGACGAAAACACGAAAAACTTCGAAAGAATAAACAAAATAATCAATCATGTCTCGTTAAAAACTTTGACGAACCTAGGAACAAAGCTTTGTAGGTGCGGGACTGAGTTTGGGTGCCCTAGGGTTCTGGTCGACTTCGTAGGGCAAGTTCCCGATGAAAAATATATCTCAAAATTATTGTGAGCGTGTTCCACCCTTCTAACAATAGTTACTATTTCCGTTCCATCCTCACGAAAAGTTACTACGCTGACCGTTCCAACCTTGTCGGAATAGTAACTAATAGTTACTATTTGCTTACCATGCTCGGGAGCGTAGTAAGCGTAGTTACTACGCATCTCTGTAACGTGATTGGTCGGATTCGCCCCTGGCGTGAGATCCTGGTGGAAAATAGAAAAATCGTTCCAGCCTTGGCGGCAAAAAGCCAGAATTCGTGACGTCATGCGTAGTAACTACGGTAAGTAGGGTGGAACACGCTCTGTATGAAGTTGTACGGAAAAGTAGCATGCAGTACGAACTGATGCTAGTACATCCTTCTATGTCAAGGCTACCGTGTTACTGCATTCTACTGCATGCTACTATTAACAAGACTGGATGCTACTGTAGCAAGACAGGATGCTACTTGACACTACTGGCTATGATTGACCCAGTCTGAGGCACATTAAATGATAGCATTCTTTACTATTACATATCAATACATGCAACTTTTTCGTACAACTATCATACGACTACGCAGTCTATACATTTTTCATCGGGTTTTGAGGGGACATCGCTTCTGTGGTGTCTTATGTGTTTGACCAAAAATATTTATTTTGTGATTGTCCGTAACCAGAACTAGATGACCAGACAAACTTTTCGAGAGAACTTGCTTTGAGAGAGTATAAAGTTGGGAATGTTCTAGAGCAGAGAGTTAGAAAATCGCTTTTTAGTTAGATCCGTTTCCATGCGTTTTACCCTTTGCTGCATTGACTCCATATTTTATTGGGAGGGTGTGGCTCTGTACATTTTGACATCGAGATAGAAAGTAGTGGTAGACTTCAGACCGTCTCCGTCATATCGTTTATAAGTCATTGGCTGAAGGAAAATAGCCCGTCAGCGCTTTCTTTCTGGTTCAAATTCACTTGATTCATCCAAAATTCTTCATTGCGAAAAATAGCATAGGAAAATGTCAATAAAAATTCCACTAAAATACATGTACTTAATATACTATTTACATAATCTTCATGCAATATACAATTTTGGTTTCTTAATTTGGTCCATAATAAAGTATTACGAATAGTATATACAATTTGTTTGTGTTACAGTAATATTAGATCATTGGTTCAAATACTTATGGCTACATATAAAAACATTGGTTGTCAAACGGAGTGCTTTATTTATTTGTCCACAATAGGCCGACGTGGACCGGATCAGGCAGGTTCTTCTCCTCGGCCATAGAAACTATACTTGAAGACTAACCAGAGAATCGAAAGAATTGTCAGTAGGTATACGCATAGCAGTGCTCTTGATTTATTGAGAGGCATTGCCCATAATTGTCTGCTCCATTAAAAATTTGTTCGAGTAAATAGTAATTTACTTTATACTATAAATGTGGCGAGATGTTGCACTGTGGCAAGATGTCTGTGTGTCGGCTTTTCGCTGTGGCGAGCTGCCGGTGTGGCAGGTTATGATACATAGAAAGTTTGTTGGAAAATTCAATTATCGTGGCCATAAACCAAATTTGCGATTATTGTCAAACAAACAGAAAAAATTATAAAATGTGTATCTAATGTCAGTACGCTTAAAAATTCACGCTCCGTTAAAATATTTACGAACTCGGGAATAAAACTTTTTGCATACCTAGCATGTTTTGCAGGTACGGGACAGTTCAGTTCAGTTCAGTTTTATTAAAATCAAAATAAAGGAACAAAATAAATTTCGACCTCTACAAAGCTCCATGGCCCGTTACATAGGGGTTAATACCACCTAAATACCACAAGCTATTTGTTAGTAGATTTGCTCCTGAAACTACCGAGAGCACTGTTGCTAATTATGTTTCAAAGAAGCTGAAGTGTCCCGCGACTTGCTCAAAAATTGTGACGGCCAGTTCCAACAGTGTCTCGTTTAAACTAGTTGTGCCGGCTGCGTTACGTGCGAAAGTGGTTTCGCCTGAGTTCTGGCCGGCCGGTATCCTTGTTCGGACTTATTACGAACCTAAGCCTAAAGTGCCCCCTAGCGAGTCCGTACCATCGGATGTTCAACCTGCTATAGATGGGTGAGAAACTTCGTGTAGCTACGTTCAACTGCCACACGGTGAAGCATAATGCAGCTGCAGTGAAGGCCCTTTGTGAGGAGTCTGATTTAATTTTTTTACAGGAGACCATGTTATTTGATTTTGATAATGTTTTTTTGGATGGTCTGAGTGGGGATTTTGTGTCGTTTGCAGTTAGTGCTACGAAAGCGGGTGATGGCCTAGTGAGAGGGAGGCCCAGAGGAGGGTTAGCTATTCTTTGTAGAAAAGCTTACTCTCACCTCATTTCTTTTCCCCTCCCCTCGGATGAGAGGCTGCAGCCGGTTTGCCTCCGTTGTGACGATTATGAGCATCTGTTTGTAAACGTTTATATGCCAGTTTGTTCGAATGAAAATTTGCATGAATTTTCTTTGTATTTAGGTAAGCTAGTATCGTTTCTATCTGATAAGTATACCTATGTTTGTTTCCTGGGGGATTTTAATGCTAATTACGGTGCTGAAACTGTTTTTAGCCGTGAGCTTAAGGCAGTTATAGCCGAGAATGATCTGGTTTGCTGTGACGAAGTGGCTTTGGAGCCATCGACTTTTACGTATATGAGCCCTTCAGGCCATACGTCATGGATTGACCACGTTGTGTGTTCGAGTTCTTTTAGTAGTACTATTAGGCCTATTTCTGTTAGATATGATATATTTGGTTCAGACCATTTCCCCCTTGTTTTTGAGTCATCTTGTGTTGTTCGTGCTGTGGACCCGTTGTGTGCAGATCCGCCACCCCCTAGTCCGCCTGCTGTGGATTGGGAGCGTGCGAGTGCGTCTCAGCTTATGGCATATGGTGTGGAAGTTGAGAAGCGTATCCTTGCTCTGGACATCAATGCTATTTACCATTGTACTCTTCCTTACTGTACTAACCCTTCTCATACTAACGGTTTGGGGTTGCTTTACTATACACTGGTTTCGATTCTTATTGTAAGTGCGTGCCATACTCTACCACTTCGTGTAGGTAGTACTAACAAGAAAAGGTTTGGGATGAATATTATTCCTGGTTGGAATAATCATGTGCGCCCTCATTACGAAGCTGCGAAAAATGCTTTGCTTTTGTGGGTTGCTAATGGCAGACCTCTTGGGGGTGTGTTTGATTCTGCGAGGAGAATTCTTCACGGGAGGTTCCGGAGTGCCCTTCGGTGGTGCAAAAAGAATACAGAGAGTCTAAGAACTTCGGCTCTGGCCAGCAGTTTTAGTTCACTTAATTTCCGTGATTTTTAGAAAAAAGTTGCTAAATCTAAAAATGCTGGTCCTCAGAAAATGTCTGATAGAGTTGGTTCAGCGACTGGGCCCAAAGATATAGCGGAGCTATGGCGGGGTCACTATAGCACTGTTTTCTCGTCAGTTGCTTCTGATTCTAAAGCAGCGAGTGCAAGGTCCTTTTCCAAACCATGGACTGATCCTGTTAAGCAGCTGATTACGGCAGAGTCTGTGGCTCGGTCGTTGTCTGGGCTTTCAGGCAGTAAGTCCGGTGGCCTTGATGGGGTGACGACTAATCATGTTAAGCATGGTGGTCCGACCCTGATTTGTCTGTTGACACTGCTGTTCAATGGGTTCCTTAACCACAGCTACGTCCCAGATTCCCTTACTGAGGTGTGCCTGGTTCCAATTCCGAAGTCGAATACCGGAGACATGACATCGTTAAGTAATTACAGACCGATTGCTATGGCGGCTGTTATTTCGAAAATTTTCGAAAAATGTCTCTTTTCTTTGATTTCATCCCAGATTAATTCGTCGCATTATCAATTTGGGTTCAAAGAAGGGTCTTCGACGGAGTTTTGTGTGTTCATTCTCAAATCTGTCGTGCAGTATTTCTGGCTTTTTTCAAGTCCTGTGTTTGCGTGCTTCATTGACGCAAAGGCAGCTTTCGACAGAGTGAACCATGAGAAGCTCCTGGATAAAATGGACACAAAGGGAGTTGACCGTCGTGTCATTGGAACTCTGGAACATTGGTTCGATGTACAGCGTTTCAGAATAAAATGGAGTGGTTATTTCTGCATGCCATTCCCTGTTCTGAATGGTGTACGGCAAGGTGGGGTCCTCTCTCCGTTGCTGTATAACCTATATGTGGATGGTCTCAACCTGCGTTTGGCTCAAACTAAGGTTGGTTGTTTCATTGGAGGTGTTTGCTTTAATAACCTGAGTTATGCTGATGACCTGGTTATTTTAGCTCCTACAGTGGCTGCACTAAACCATCTACTTTCAATTTGTGATGAGTTTGCGTCAGCTAATGATATCGTGTTTAACACGGCCAAGACCCAGTGTATGGCGTTCATTCCTCGCGGGACCCCTCTGAAACACATCCCTATGGCATTGCTTTCTGGAGTGTCGCTGTCTTTCGTTGAGTCCTACAAATATCTTGGATTCACGGTGGCTCCCTCCCTGAGTGACGAGCTCCATGTTAAAGCACTTTCACGTTCGCTGTGCTGCAGGGCTAACTTACTTATTCGTAAGTTCGGGAAATGCGACCCTGCCGTGAGGTGTTTTCTTTTCAGAGCTTATTGCACCCCGCTGTACGGTCTTGCTTTTGTGCAATCTGTATCTGTTAAGTGTGAGAACTCTCTTCGGGTTCTGTATAACAATTCTTTTCGGTGGCTTCTTGGTCTTTCCCTTAACTGTAGTGCTTCCGGAATGTTTGTTGGTGGTGGCCTCCCTTCTTTTCCTGAACTTCGTAGGAGATCATCTCTTTCGATCCAGACAAGGATTCTTGCTTCGGACAATCCGCTCCTTCGGGTGCTTTCGGGGCCGCTTTTTCGGCTATCTCTGCCACTTTGGCGGACATGGTCTGGTGAGATCTATACACAACGAACTTGATGCTCAAGCACCTTTTTTGTTGTTTGTGTTTTTCTCTCTTATTTTGTTATTGTTTAATATGTTGTTGTTGTTGTTTTTTTGTATGTTTTTGAGTGGCCCTAGTTGGTCCTTAGTTCAATGAAATAAATAAATAAATAAATAATTAACAAATTAACGAGTCTCTTAACTATTACAATAAAATAAAAGAGAACAATTGAAGAATTTTATTTTTACTTACCGCTCTATCCTCGAAGTTCACCTCCAGGTCTACGCCGATCCCTCACAATCACGAATTTTCAACAAAAAACTATAAAAAAAAACAAAAAAAAAACTCAAGCCTAGCATCCAGGGATTTCGCGCTACCCTCATTAATGATCTTACCTATTTCAAAACAAAAATATACACAGAGCTTGGGAACCTTAGAACTTACCACTCGTTCTGGTCGACTTATAACATTTTGATAGGGGGGAGGGAGGATTTGGGAGTGGAGAGGATGAGATACCATGGCTGAATCGAAGTCATTGCTTAGGTCCTTTCTGCGCTCCTGCAGTGTCTTTAGGTTAAAGTGTTTTAAAAGGTATGAGTAGGGAAGCTTCGGTCCACTATGAATGTATTCTTTCTAGTTTAATTTTTATCTGCAGAAATATCAGAAAGTAAAAACTTTAATTTGGTAAAAAGAAAAATTTAATTTAAATTTAATTATTAAATTTTAATTTTAATTTAAGCTAGTAATTTGGAAAAAATCTAATTAGGCATTCTCTCCTTGTAGACTCGAGTGAGATGGAGCAGGGAGCTGAAAACGCGGAAGATTTAGAAGCCCCTGTCCTGGAACCGGAAGGCCAGGTAAGATGCAATTTATCTCAGAATAGAAGTATGAAGTTGTACGAAAAAGTATCATGCAGTACTAACTGATGCTACTACATGGTTCTACTTCAAGGCTACCGTGTTACTGCATACTACTATATGCTATTATTAGCAAGACCGGATGTAGTAAGACAGGTATGCTACTAAGGTAAGGTAAGGTACAATTTTAATGGCGAAAATAAATAAACCTGGTTACTAGATACTGCTACTTAAGATTGGGCCAGTCTGAGGCACATTAAATGATAGTATTCTTTGCTATTACATAATATTACATATAACTTTTTATTACTACCATTCTACTACTCAGGCTACAGATTTTTCATCGGGTAGTTGCACCCAGTCTTGCTAATAGTAGCATGCAGTAGTATGAGTAACACGGTAGCCATGAAGTAGAAGCATGTAGTAGCATCGGTTAGTACTGCATACTACTTTTTCATACAACTTCATACTACTATTTTGAGATTCTATAAGTAGTGAACTGATAGACAAAAAAGCTCCTCAGCCGGGACTTGAACCCAGGACCCTCTGCTTACAAGGCAATCACTCTACCACTTAGCTACCGAGGGGCTTGTGAACAGAGTTCGCAAGCCACTATAATACTCTGGTAGAAGCCGGCCATAGGAACAGTGATTCCGCCCGAAGGCAAATTGGTCTAACCAGTTCACATCCCCATGTCACGGAAATTATTAATATATTTGGCACTTTACACAAGGGACTTCTACCGTGATGCTACTGGATACCACTGCTGAAGATTGGACCAGTCTGAGACGCATTGAATGATAGTATTGTTTACTATTACATAGTATTACGTGCAACTTTTTCGTACAACCATCATACAACTACGCAGGCTACAAATTTTTCATCGGGCAGAGATGGGTGAATCCGAATCCATGATTCGTACTTTTGTCCGGGTTCGAATTTGGATTTGTAGTTTCCGTTTCCCGTTTATTACGATGTGCTTGGAAATCCGATTTGTTCGTATCTAACACCAACCAATCCCAGCAATCTGTCACGTTGTTTCATTCCCAGATGAGTGTAAACTAGATATTCCTTCAGCGCAAGCTGACTGCGAATCATATTTGACGGTGCAAAACGGATACTTTAGCTGTATTTTGATGTAGCTGACATGTCCAGTAAATTAGGGTTCAAAAGTGTAAGAATTAGTAAGAGGAAAAAAAAAAATCCTACACTATCCTTAACAGAGAAATATGGGTGAAATTGGATTTTTCTGGTGATGACTCAGTTTTGCACCGTCAAATATAGTGTGATACTACCGTCCAGGAACTAGCGAGCGCTAGAGCGTCCCTGCTGCATAAACCGGTTTATGCGACTGTGGACATGGAAGCCCTCTGAGCTCTGTACTTCTTCGTGTAAAGACAAAGTCACAGTAGATACAGTTGCCTTCCAGTATTCGAACGTAGGCTACGTGACTTCTTGGAAACTCAGCTGCCTTGAGGCCCCCTTGGTTTTGATGAGGAAGACGGAGAAACTTACATACGGGTAGTTGTAACCAATGAGCTCATCAGACGCGCCATACACATACAGGAAGCTCGGAATCTTGGCAGTTGACGAAACGATTAGGAACGTAGTAACAATAATAATAAGTACGACGGGTCCTTTAACATTATCAATTGCCTTTTAGCTAAATTCTACAGATCCATTTGTCCCCGAAAGTGGTGGTCCTCCGGATGTGTAAAGATTGAAACTCTGTCTATATGACGTAAAAATTGTGTCGTTTAAATCCATTGGCGCTTTTCCAAAATTCCGTTTACCCACCTAGATACACTGTAAAAACCATATAAGATTCAAGTTAACTGCAGTATTTGCTACTCAGGTTCAGATTCAGGTTCTTTAATTTCAAAAATACTTTGTGACAATATATTTTGATCACTGGGGTCCGGCCGGGATACGAGCTCGTTAGCTCGGCCCCATTTTGTCGGATTCATCTTGTCTCTATTTGGTATTAATATTATCTGCGTCAAGTTAAGGAAAATCCGAGTAGCAAATACTGCAGTTAACTTTAATCTTTATATGGAACAACTTTTTACAGTGTAGTAAGACCTGTTCCTCGTTACAAGATTGCTTATTGAATGAATGAAAGTTATTACCCATTTCTAAGAAAAAAGTCACAAGTGGAGTATGAAAAAAGGAAGGAAAAAAGGACTATACAACAGACAACACAGAGGTCTCTATATGCCTTGCGTGGTTGTCACATCGAAAACATTTAGAGAGTGACTTTTGGCCCAAAACAGAGAGTGAAATTTTATTTTCCTGAAAAAAAAAACGTAAAATGGTCCCTTTTGGTCGGAATCGCCTCTGCAAAAATGACACATCGTAATGTGTTGTCATAAAAAAAAATTGAAATAGTCACTTCTAGTCGGAATCCCTGCTGCAAAGATGACACATTTGGACGTCTTATGAAATAGAGTGATTTTTACGTCCTACGTAGGACAGGAGTGACAAAAACAAAATAGAGTGACAATTCACACTATCGTGCGACATGTGGCAACACTGATGCCTCGTTCCTTCCAGGTCGAGTCTAACGAGGATACTGGATCTGTGCTGGTCGCTAACTCGACTATTATAAACCCCGATGGTTCTATGGCCGTTATGCTTGAGGGTAGCGACTCTTATACCATCATACCCGCAGATTCGTACCGGTACGCCGAGGATGGATCCTTGCAGATATTGCAGGACTAAAAGGGATATTTGGTTTTGTACATAGTAAAGTAAGTGTGGTGACCATAGAATGTATGAGGGGTAATCTAGCTTTGCGTACTTGCATAAAAATTGTATACCTCCCTTTAAAGCAACTAATGCTGCAAACGTCGAGAATACAAGAATACAAGACTGTCATATAACCCTGGTGGTTCACCACTACGTAACTGGTAGGAATGGTTCAATGTTTATATTATTTTTTTAAACTAAAGAAGAATGAATGAAATATCAACTAAATAACGATATTACAAATGCAAAATTGTTTCAGGTTTGAATATGGAATAGTTTCTCAAGACGAACCGGAAATTCGTAGTCATCCGGATTCGGAATCCGAATATTTACATCAGCTTCTGCAGTGCTCTGTTTCTTACCGGTGGCCTAATTGGGCCTCATACTTTCTATTTTATCCCCGGAAAAGGAATTGTGTTAAATTGTGGCTGTCGGTGAGGTGGGCGAAATGCTTAAACACAAATAACCAGTGATGCACCGTATCGTGATATTGCCTTTTTTTTTGCTACCTTCTTTCCGTTTACCAGATCTCTGCAACTGAAAAAGGGTGCAGAAGAATGAATGAATTTTTACAAGTAAACCCTTCCGACTAACCGTAGCAAGTCTGCCAGTCCCCCTCGATAGGGCGTGTCTGTGCTTTGAATCAGTATATCTTTTCATTTTGTGTTAAGTGCTACATGAAGTCTTATAAACCAGGAACAGTAGGCTGCAGTACAGTTATGCGATGTAAATGATGTCAACCTATATGTAACCTACTTCCGCGGCAAACCACAACTTCCTTTGAACATAATTTGCACGAACTTAGCAGGCAGACAGAAGTAAAGGTTCTTCTTGGGAAAGCTGGGATGCTAAATCCTAAGCGGACATATCGTTTCGTTTATTCACCAATTAACTAGCAGATATCCTCTATTACTATAGTTGTTGCTTTAAGTTGACCACCTCCAGGCCCGAAACTCGCATATCTTGTATAGATGCCATGGGAAGGGAAGAACGATGTGAAGTCCGTTTTTTAGAGGTAGTTCTGATGTTAGTGTTTTCATTTTAATTTGTTTTCTACTAAATTGTACAGAAGATATGATACTGGTGTTAGTGATGATTGTAACAAGATTCAGCGATGGTAGTAACTTTCTGCTCGTTTCCACTTTCTGAAGGGCTATAGCACTCAAAACTGCGCCGAGTTGTAAAAGTCGCGTTTTTTGTCTCCGATCTACCCATGCCTTGTTCATTTTCCCGTTTTTGGCGCCAAGCCCTTAAGGCCCATTCAAAACGGGTTTTAGCTAATACTCGATACCAGCCAGTTCCGGAAATCGCTCTGAGGCCGAGAATCAGCTGGGTTTCTGCCGTTCGCAATTGATCTTGGTGCCAGTTTCGGATACCAGCTAGTCTCGCACCCAAGTTAAAGTCAGTTCAACTTTCGAGGGTACTAGCCAATCAGATTACTTTGGGGAATGTTGAGGAATATTCTGATTGGCTAGTTTCGAACCAAGCCCAATAGATAAAATCACATCCACTCCTTGCTGTCTTGAAAACCGAAAGTGAATTTAGGTCATTGTTCTTCGGTCTGACGTAGTTCAGCATTAGCCAATCGGAACATACCTGAGAATTCCCCTAAGTAATGTGATTGGCTAGAATCCTGAAAAGTTGAACTGATTTCAACTTGGGTGCGAGACTAGCTGGTACCCGAAACTGGCACCAGTATCGATTGCGAACGGCAGAAACCCAGCTAATTCTCGGTCTCAGACCGATTTCCGGAACTGGCTGGTACCGAGTATTAGTTAAAACCGTTTGTGAATGGACCTTTACTCCTCACTGCGCTTTTGGTCGTTTTCTTTATCTTAAGTCGCATTTCCAGCGAGATAAGGTGGGGTGATCCTCCTGTAGAGTCTCGCTGGTTGGCGGCTTGATTGTTGTTGTTGCATCGGCTCACTGGCACTCCAGAGGAGCCGACATTCCTTGGTTGGCAGATGTTGTCACATCCGCTCGCTGGCATCCAATTGTAGTCGACATTCAGCATTCTTCCAGTCATAGCCGTCCAAGACCTCTCTCCTTCCTGCCACGGTCGCCACATCAAAAATATTTAGAGAGTGACTTTTCGCCCAAAACAGAGAGTGAATTGGGAGTGAAATTTATTTTCATGAAATGTTCACTTTTGGTCGGAATCACATCTGTAGAAATGATCTTAATTTTACTTTTTATGAAAAAAACTTGAAATAGTCAGTTCTGGTCTGAATCCCTGCTGCAAAAATTACACATTTGGTCATTTTTGAAATAGAGTGAGTTATATGTAGGATACTACGTAGGACAAGAGTGACAAAAATAAAATAGAATGACAATTCAGACTATCGTGCGACATTGGCAAGCCTGCTTCCTGCCCAGGCCTGCGGAGAAGAGATTAGTTGCGTTTTTGTTTGCCTTGGACTTTGACCTTAGTAGTTGGCCGTTTTCCTTATAAGGCGTTTTTTCAGTCCTTAGCCCTTAGACTTTGGCCTTGGGGTTTGTAACACCAAAACGCCTTCTAAGCCACTCCCAAGTAGCTTTGGCAAAAGCTTTAGTCACTGACCCATGTTTGAAACAAATTAAAATTGCATTCAACCCTTTTTTCCAAGGAATCTGACATTTGAAACGGTCCAACTTTTGTGGGCTCTCCTGTACAACATAGAACACAAAATCAAAAGTGATTTTCAGAAAAATCCGCTGATTTTCAGAAAAACCAACTGTTTTTTACAAAAAATCGACCAATTTTCAGAAAATCCGGCTATTTTCAGGAAAAAATCAACTGTTTTGACGAAAAATCGCGATTTTTACAGACTGGCCGACAGCATTGGGGGGGGGGGGGGGCGTCCCCCCCCCCCAGTCGTGACGCCCCAGATAATGAGCAGACTGCAAATAGGGGGTCAATTGGGGTTCCTGTAACATAATTATACACTGTTTTGGTCTAATTAATCTTCTGAATTTAAAAGGACAACATTCAGAATTAGTAGTATCTTGTTCTTTTCCTTTTTTCTACTTTTGCAACCCAAAAAGCCAGGAAATAGCCAAGTGGGACCAAGCTCTAATGGGAGTCGTGAGCTCTTCAGAAAGAACCATAGCACAACGTTGCAGCAACCTGCAGCAGTGAGAAGGGTTTAGACGGCTTCACTATAAAAAGTATCTCCGAATAAGGATTAAAGTTAACTGCAGTATTTGCTACTGAGATTATTCTTATCTCTACGGAGGTAAGATTAATACGAAATAAAGATAAGATGAATCCCAGTAGCAAATACTGCAGTTAACTTTAATCCTTACTCAGAAATACTTTTTACAGTATAGGGACAGCAGAAAGTAGACGAAGCCACCTTTTAAGCTAAGGTAGTTGGGCCGTAAGAAGCGCGAACCGCGGGAAACAGATCGTGGTCTGGGATTTGTGAATGAACTGTAGTTTTGTACAAATATTTTTGCCCGAAAATAAACCTTGTACAAGTGTTGCTACTTTGTCCTCGCCCCGCACGCCCCCTTGTAAAGCACAGGTCACGGTAGTTGTAGTTTACATTCCAGCATTCAAACATCAGTTAATTCTTTTGAAACTGATCGATTCTCGTAGATTGCAAACCCGTCCTGGATGTTTTCAGCCACGCGCGACTCTCTTGGTTTTGATGAGAAATGCGGAAGAACTTGCATAACCGGTATCTCTGACCAGTGAGCTCAGAAATTAGGCGCCGAAGTGGTCACACTAGATCCAAGGGTTCGTTCCCGAAAGTTACTAAATAGTTACTTTTCAGTCACTTTCACCGTTCCAGCTTGTCGAAAAGTTACTGGGAGCACAAGGAAGAGCGTACTTCGAAGTAACTTTTTGTAAAGATAGTACCCGACCGTCTTTAGCTAACTTTCACTTTCCAAGAGCTGTCTTGAGAAGTGAACTCGGGGCAGCAAAGTGAGACATTACTAAAGTAAACAGGAGATTATTGTGTGATTTTCAGCTGTACTTGGCCTTTAGCTTCTCATCAAATATGAATTGCTGATTAACCCAAACAAAAAAAATTCTATAGTCAACAAAACAAATTCTAGTCAACCTCGTTGACGTTTTACCGGTCGGTCTAATGACTTGATTGGCTGTGGAAGGAATTCAAATGCCTGTAATTCAGATGGTAATTTTGCACAATAATTTATTAAATTTCAAATGAAACTTTAATAATAATATATTTTAAATTTCTCAGAGTTATTTAGAGGCGAAACCACTTTCTGTTGCTTTGTATTATTATTATTGTTATTATTACTGTATATAGGCTACTGTAGGGGAAGAAGCTAGACATTTATTTAATGAACCTTGTTAACCACCTTTGACGTCATTCGGTTCTAGATTCTAGAATCTTGGGCGTTCCGTTCCTGCATGATAAGGACCAAACATTGTGCTAAAAAATTTGCACGGGAATAAGAAAGACTGTTGCGATTCCGGCTAGGAAACAATTACATAAGAGAATAAGGATTAGCGACCAAAAAGACACAACCGAAATAGACACAAAGAATTAACGGGCATAGTCAGTGTCACGGCTCCATTTACAAGCCTGCTGCATTACCTCCTCTTCTCCTTCACTTGAAGAATCTGTTTCAAAATAATTATCAAGCCTGTGCAGCAAAAACAAATAATGTTGTTCTGTTCATCCTTCCCATGCAGCCCCATCTCTTTTTGGGATCGCAAAACGTAAGTGGAGGGATACCTATGACATCACAAAAGTTGTCCGTCTGTACGCACTATAACTCTCGAAGGGAATGAGATATTTTGATGAAACTTGGTGTGAGGATTGTTTGGGTCAAGAGTAAGGTCAAGTTCGTAGATGGGCTATGTAGCCCTACATTTAGGGGTCGGGGAGGGGGTATAATTTAAGGGGCAAATGAAATATTTTTAAACATATAATGTGATAGTCGATTATGGGGTAAGAAGCCATGCTGAACACGATGCTGAAAATAATTTTGTCATCGGACAAGTACTTAACGCCCGGAATCCCGCCAAAACCGGAAAGTTTGTTAAAAGTAAAAGTTATATTTGAAGTTGATTAGATGTTCGATTTAGGGATAAGAAGACATGCTGAACATGATGGTGAAACACATTTGTTCGCCGAACAAGTAGTTAGCCCGGAATCCGGCCAAAACCGGAAAGTCTGTTAAAAGTAAAAGTTTTATTTGAAGTTAATTAGATTTTCGATTTAGGGATAAGAAGACATGCTGAACACGGTGGTGAAAATCATTTTCTCGCCGGGCAAGTAGTTCGCCCGGAATTCGGCCAAAACCGGAAAGTTTGTTAAAAGTAAAAGTTATATTTGAAGTTGATTAGATGTTCGATTTAGGGCTAAGAAGACATGCTGAACATGATGGTGAAACACATTTGTTCGCCGGACAAGTAAGTAGCCCGGAATCCGGCCTAAACCGGAAAGTCTGTTAAAAGTAAAAGTTTTATTTGAAGTTGATTATATTTTCGATTTAGGGATAAGAAGACATGCTGAACACGGTGGTGAAAACCATTTTCTCGCCGGGCAAGTAGTTCGCCCGGAATTCGGCCAAAACCGGAAAGTTTGTTCAAAGTAAAAGTTTTATTTGAAGTTGATTAGATGTTCGATTAAGGGGTAAGAAGACACGCTGAACCCTTATGTGAACAGTATTTTCTACCTGGACAACTTGTTCGGCCGGAATCAGGCCAAACCGGAAAATTTGTTAAAAGCAAAAGTTTTATTTTAAGTTGATTAGATGACAGATTTAGGGGTAAGAAGACACGCTGAATCTGTATATGACAATCTTTTCTTTTTACCTGGACATATAGTTCGTTTGGAATCCGGTTGAAACCGGATTTTTTTTAAGTTAAATTTTTACTTGAAGTTGATTAGATGTTCTTTATACGGATAAAGAGATACGCTGAATTCATTTCTGAACTTTTTTTTCTGGACAAGTATGGTAGTTCGTTCACAATTGTCTGGATCAAATATTAGATTTTTGGGATCCCATCGAAACCTTTGGTCTTGTTGCATTCGATATCTCGTCCCGTAGAAACTCCGACCGTTCCAGGTAGTAGTTAATTTGTGACGTCACACGTAGCTACTCTGAAGTAACTACGGAGAGGAGCTGGAACGAACCCCAAGAAAAGGCAGCTTTTTTAGTTACATTTTAAAAGAAAAGTACAAGATACACCTAATTCTGAATTGTGTTGTTTTAAATTCAGGAGATCATTTAGAACGAAACAGCATTTCTGATTATGTTCCAGGAAATATACTGTTATTTTTTAGTGCTGTTGACTGTAAAAGTAATATAAATAAATTGAAAAAAAGGAAAAAGACTAAAAACAAACATATGTGTTTTTTGGCAGAAAACAAAACAGTAGATGTGACTGATGGTATTTCTACACCTAGAACCACCCACCTTACATCTAGAACCTTTCTTTCCAAATGTTTAAAACAGACTCATGATAGTTTACACTAAACTGAATTGTTGCAAAACTGGTCCAGTTTCGATTTTAAACCCCACATTGCAGTCTGCTCATTATCCCCAAGCTGCCCCAAAGCCATCAACCATCACGTCCCCTGAGGATTTCCAGAACCCCATCGGCTACCGACCCAATCTGTGCAGATTTGTACCCATTTTCAGCCGAGAATCTGCGCAGATTGTCAAATCGGTAGGACCAAGCTTTTTTTTTGCGTAGAATCAGGCACCGAAGGGGTCACACTAGATCCAAGAAAAGGCTTTTTTAGTTGCTCAATGAATAACAAAAAAAATGACAAGATACACCTAGTTCATAATGTTGTTGTTCTCGATTCAGCAGACCAGTTAGAATGAAACAGCATCTCTGACTGTGTCACGGGAAAATAGATTGGTATTTTTTAGTGCTGTTGACTAGAAAAACAATGTAAAGAGTATGTTCTCACTTGAGAAAAAACAAAAAAGACGTCAAACAGATGCTTCTTTATTATTTTTTTTTTGTTATTGAACACAAAAAATAGACAAGAAATAGATGTGACTGATGGCATTTTGACATCTAGATAGTCTCTTTCCCCCAAATAACTTAGGTTAATCCTGGGATATCGAAAACAAAGTCATGATAGTTCACTCTAGCCCAACATAATTAAAACTGAATTGTTGCAAATTTCATAACCCTAACTGCAGTTAACTCATTACCCCCAAAGCCATCAAACGTCACGTCTCCTAAGGATTTTCAGAATCCTCCCGACGATCGCACCAATGGGCGTCAACTCATTACCCCCAAAGCCATCAAACGTCACGTCTCCTAAGGATTTTCAGAATCCTCCCGACGATCGCACCAATGGGCGTCAACTCATTACCCTCAAAACCATCAAACGTCACGTCTCCAAGGATTTTCAGAATGCTCCCGGCGATCGCACCAATGCCTTGAACAGAAAATCAGGGTCAGGTCCTCGGGACTTGAAGTCCTGTCGTATTTTCTGCACCATCGTCAGTTCCTTATGGAAAAGTTGAAATATTTTAGACTTGGTGATTTAGGTGGAGAAAATCCGGCCGGAAAACTTGATCGTGTTTTCGCATTTAAATGTGCGCATATCCACCTCGAAAAGAGCCAAACCGGCAATTGTAACAAGACCAAAGGTGTCGATGAGATCCCAAAAATCTAATATTTGATTCAGACAATTGGGTCTTGTCATCGCCAATTCCAGTCTTCGCCAGGCTAATAATCAGAGAAAACCAAGGTCAGATATACTTCTATAAGCCATATCTATTTCGACGACCCTGACCAAGACTTCCTGCTTTACTTCTGCCAAGTTTCCGGTTTCTCCCGAATTCCGAGCGAACTACTAGTCGAGCAAAAAAAGAAAATTCAGAGACGAATCCAGTGTATCTCCTTATCCCTATAAAGAACATCTAATCAACTTTAAATAAAACTTTGACTTACAAAAAATTCCGATTACAACCGGATTCCGGATTAATTGTATGTCCGGGTAAAAAACGATCGTCATATACAGACTCAGCCTCTCTTCTTACCCCTTAATCTGTCATCTAATCAAACTTTTGCTTTTAACAAATTTCCCGGTTTTGGTCGGATTCCGGGAGAACTAGTTGTTCGGCGAGAAAATGGTTTTCACCATCGTGCTCAGCATGTCTTTTTACCCCTAACATTTAATCAACTTCAAATGAAACTTACTTTTAACCAGCTTTCCGGTTTTTGCCGGATTCCGGGCGAACTAATTTCTCGGAGAGAAAATGGTGTTCAGTATGTCTTCTTACCCCTAAACAAAACATTTAGTCAACTTCAAAATAAAACTTTTACTTTTAACCAACTTTCCGGTTTTTGCGGATTCCGGACGAACTGCTTGTCCGGCGAGAAAATGGTTTTCACTATCGTGCTCAGAATGCCTTCTTACTCCATAATCGACTATAACACTAGCTGTTTAAAAATATTTTGTTTGTCCCTTACTTTGAACCCCCTCCCCAACCCATAAATGTAAGCTACAGAGTCCATCTACGAACTTGACCCAATGAATCCTCACACACAGTTTCATCATAATATCTCATTCCCTTCGAGAGTTATCGTGCTTACAGACAGACGGACATTTTTGCGATGTCATAGATATCCCTCCACTTACGTTTTGGGATCCCAAAACGAGAGTAGGGTAGATAGAAATGCCACAGGATTTTCAAAATCGTCGAAATGAGGGACGTAAAGTAAAACAGTATCTGTTTCTCGGATCCTCTGAAAGTGAACCTGCAGGTCCGGTCTAGAAAGAACTGTCCACACAAGTTTCTGTTGCAAAAATCGTTTATTCAATTTAAATACCGTTTCATTAAAAGAAAAAGCTTAATATGCTCAACCTAGGGACGTGTACCCAAATAGCGACATCAGCTGCCTACAGCCAACGGACCATGATGAGTTGCTCATATGGTGCATTTTACACTCTGCGCAAAATTCCAGCGTACTTTTCAAATCCCACCGTATTTACTTCGTTTTTGCTGCTGTAAATTCTTCCTAGCGCAAACACGATCGTAAAATACCCACGTATTTCAAACGCCATGTGATTTTCGCAAAGTGCAAACCCAGCAATGGTTATTCAGGAGGCCCTTCCACCAGAATGGTTTCTCGGCCATCTTCTTACCCTTATAAGTTCATTAGGCTGTCGGTAGATGGCGCGCCACTACGACAACAAGCAGACGGTAACTCTGGGCGCTGTAGATTAGAAATTAATATCTGATCGAAGCAAATGGACTTCCGCGAACGAAATACGCCCCTCATAAAATCCAATGACGAATTGCCGCCAGATGCGACGAAGAAACAATAATAATGTCACGTGAGACATTGACATAAGTTATCTGAAGGGGAAATCAGCGATTGAGGCAGAGGCGTTTCAAACAGTTTTAAACATGGCTAAGCCTACGAGGAATTGAAAATAGCCAAACAAACCTGGGTAAACGTACACCAAGGAGTAACGTGTCATTGTTTATTTATTGCTAGCGCATCTAGCGGCCAAAAACTGACTAATTTGGAAGGAGTTTTATGAAGGGCGTATTCTACATGACGAAAAATGTCCCTTTCAGTGATTGCGACTAAAACTTGTCGGAATATTGGAAGCTAATCTTCAAAGATTGTTAGTTGAGACGCGGATACTTGTTTTCTTAAATAGATAACATATTTGACTTGATTAAAAAAAAATCGAACGAGCGTAGCGAGTCCCTGCCTCCGCCCCTCACGTCTCAATATAACGCTTATCAAAACATCCCGACGAAATTTAGTCGAGACAACTTTTTCCCGTGCCATACAGCTTGAAGAATAGGTATTAAGCACTGTCCAAATAGGTGTAATAAGCTGAATAGCTCTATACGCGATGTTTACGGATTAATACACACACCTGTTCAAATAGGAACTCAATAGGTTCCTAACGATACAGCGTTCGGAATCGCCACGCTGATACAACTTACCGAGCTTCTAAAGGTCAGAAAAAGTGTTCTTAAGTACACGAATACAATTTGACGCCCTTTATATTGTAAAAAGCTATGAAATTAACGGATGGACAGTCATTGGTCTTCGGACTAACAATAAGCAGTCGTAATAGAACAAAACGTGTTCTCTTGAAGAAAAGTTTTTTCTTCAGCTCCCAACAAAGCATAACTTTTGTCCTTCCCGTGGCAACGCTGGCGACGCTGCTCCTTCCCACGGCCTGCTGGAGGAACCAACCAAGCGATCTGATTGGCTCTACATAAGGGAAAATAGAGCCTGGCTCTATTCTCCTTATTACAGCGCGCCACGAAGAAAAGAGGAATCTGTAATAAGCTTTATACACCTCACAACACCTATTTGGTCAGTACTTTAGTCGCGTGTTTTGCCAAGAGAGCTCAAATGCCTCTCTTCTTAAGTCCTCTGGTAGCGTTCCAGCGACTTATTCTTAGTTACGATCGTTACTATCCTTGTTATTATTGCCGTTCCAGAGCCCGCCGTAATAAGTAAATTGGCTCCTCCCACTCATTAGTCGCGTTTTTTGCAATCGCTTGGAACGAAAGTTGCCGTTTTTTGCGATCGACTGTCGACTGGAGGTCCAGTCGATCCGTTTTTTGTCGCTTGACTGGAGATCGACTGGGAACAAAGTCAACAGTCAATCCGATGCACCTTTCTCTTGGAGGTCCAGTCAAACTTGGTGCCAAATTTTGAAAACTCAAACATGTGGACCCAAAAACGTACATTTACACCTCAGGAAGCGCCAGTACTGCAGCAGTTTCAGAGACTGCCGAGGGAAGAGTTGTGGGGATGGACTGATTTATGGACTGATTTAGACCGTTTTTTGAAGGCTTGTTCTCGCTCCCCTATCAAGCGACAAAAAACGGTCAACTGGATGAACCCGGGAACAAGTCCCAATCGCCAGTCGAGCTGTAAAAAACGCGACTATTATTTTCGTCCTACGATTGTCATGATCGTTACAATTTACTCATGATGGTCGTCGCGAGCATCATAAGTGATAACAGAGAGTTTTCGGAAACTTGCGTGAGACCTAAATACCGTACGCTAAAGTTGTAGCTCACGCTAAAGTCATGATGCTGATGACAAATAAGGTGAAAATTTATCGTCCGAAAAAGTGGACTCAGAGCGAAAAACTCTATCTTTAGCGTCACATACTTGGACTGTTAAGCGTGAAATTTGAAAAATGCCACACTGTAGAGTTTTGTTTTTGATTGGATTGGAAAGAATAAAGTAAGTAAAGTGTACACACCGTACAAGGGTGTTTCTTTTCCATGTAATTGGCTGTTCCTCTTCTTGACATGTTGGCGTTCCGAAAACTGAAGTTTCCGATACATACCACCAGAGCCTCGTTTTTGTTGCATGCTGCAGGTCCGCTTCTCGGCCGATTTTGCACTGCAGCGCTTCCGAGGAAGACGGCAGCGCTTCTCGAGAATCACGGACTTGCTCCCCGACCAAGCCCGTGCTTCCCTGCAAGATGCTGCAGCGTTGCCGCTTCAACCAAGAAGAAAGCGAATCCAAAAACGCATATTATGCAAAAGCAAAGAAGTGCTGCAGCAGCGATGCGGCAGCGCTATTGCAACAAAAACGAGGCTCAGGTGTCAGCTGAGGTGCTAACGTGAGCAACAGGCCTAATTTCCGAAAACTCTAACTTCCATAAGAGCGATGACGTATGTTCGCGTTGTTATTATTTTCGTTCTAGAGAGCGTGACAACTACCACAATACGGCACTCGCCCCTCCCCTTATCATCGTAACTTGTAATAAGTTCACTGGAACGCTACCTCTGTTCTTTCAGCTAATTTGACCGTTTTCGGCAGAGACGCCGTTCTCCTGGGCAATGTCCAGTCAACTCACTTCGAAGGTTCCAGTCTCTTTTGGAGCAGGAAGAACAAAGGGCTTGGTACAAAACGGTCAAAAGAGCAGGTGGGAGTAAGCGCATGGTGCAAAACAAGGGAAAATGAACCGAGGCCTTGGTATACAGGTGAAAAAACGCCATTATTGCCTCTGATGTGAAGAAGGCCCTAATTTGAACCCACTCGTACTACAACTTATCTGGATCAACCGGAGAAAAAAACAACTTTCCAGAAGCTGTACTGCCACTAGGAATCTGCTGCAAAACTGAATCATAAAAATGAAGCCCCTCTCATCAACACGCTTACGTAACCCCGTGCTGTTAGGCTAGGGGTAAATTCCTCTGAATGTTTTTTAAGGACCCCTCTCGCACTATTGACTCTTCAACTTCAAGTATTTAAAATATTTGAATACTTTAAAACTGTGCTATGCTTTCAACAAATAACCCACGGTTTTGGCTGTTTTAAGCCTTTTCGGAGACCCAGTTGGCTTGTGGCGGAAACAGGGAAACAATTTACATGACCCGTTTTCCTGATGGAAAAACTTCTCGCCGAAAACCGCCGACAGCGTGGTAGCAGAACACGGCGAGTGAGAAAACCAGCGTGGTTTTGTTAGAGGGGTTAGAATGTACCGTACGAATTGGGGTCTCCGGATTTAGAAATGCATGGAGTGATTCTGGAAGTGGGTTGCGTTAGTATTATAGGTAAGACAGGTCCTTTAAGCATTCTATTGGCTTCTCCGAGTCGAAGTGCAAGGCAAACCGTATCCCGAGGCCGCCATTGCCTAACCCGCCTCAGTAGAGACATACTTAGCTGGTCGTTATGTAACTTAAGACGGTGCAAAATTCAACTTTCGGCGAATTCAAGCTGTTCAGCAAAGTTTTATTTTGTTTTTGTTTTGCCAAAGACTGCACCCTCCAAAGTTAAATAACCGTCCGAACTACTAGACCTCTTCTGCATTAGAATTATCTCGAATTCAAACTTAACAACTCAAAAAGCACATATTTCAAATCAAGCTTCCAAATTCGTCTTTTACAATGCCCGAGGGAGCTTGAGCCTCGCAAGAAATAACGGGAATCATTTTCCCACCGACAAAAAATGCCTCGTCGAACTCGCTCAGGACTGAGGGTTGTGGTCCCACAAGCGTTGGGATCAAAGGTGGGGGGAGATTCTCGAACGACGGCGAGTCATCCACGGAATCTTCCGGCTTTGAAGCGCGAAGATTGAGAGGATATTCCCGCAGAACTTTCTCAACCTGCCCGGTTATATCAGCCTGAAAGTCTATCAACTCCTTTTCGATTTCGTCTGCCTTCGCTGCCACCTCCAAGTTCTTTCTCTGCAACTCTTCCAGTGTTTTCAAATTAGTCGCCATAACCTGCAGCCCTTCTGGTTCGTAGCGACCGTTTTGCAAAGCGCTCAGCGGAAATAGTTCACCAGACATGTACGACTTGAATTGGTCCTCGCTAAGGTCTAGGTCTTTTCCGCACATTTTCTCAATAAACTCAATCGTGATTCTTAGGTTTGTGAAGTAGTACCCACTCTCCCCGGACTCAGAGCGGGATGGATTGGCAAAGTGGGTGATATAGGTCACGTTCGACCAGAGACGTGGTGGATTGGCGCGCAGGACTACGTAGATTAACGTTGGGAGGAAATCATCCGCGGCAACGGCGGAATCGTTTTGATTTTCGGAAGACTCTTTCAACATCTTGAAAACAAGTTGGCTGGTGCGCACTATAAGTTGAAGTTTGTCCTGTGGTACCCGCTTAGCATCGATTTCGATCAAGTTCGAAATCGCCATTTCAAGCAATTTCTTCACTTCTTCAGACTTCTCATTAATACTACAATCAAGCATATCCGGTGTAATCCAGTTCATCTGCCGTATTCGGTGCTGAAGCAGCAAATCCTTATCTTCTTCCAGTGAAAATCCGTTGTAGGTCAGTTTCCGGTAAAGACGGGTGCAGAGGTATCTCTCTATATAATCCAGCAGTACCTCTATGTCATCCGGACCGACACTTTGAAAAGCCTGATGTTTCTCAGCTTTCTCTTTGAAACTCTGATAGATTTCTTTGAACAAATTCGATAGCTCTTCACCATCCAAGTGCTCGTCTACCAGAGTGTGCTCGATTCTGTCAAAAGCCTTCCGCGCGAACGCCGCTGTTTCAATATCAACTTGGGAGTTCTGCCGTTTCAGAAAGCGACTGAAATCTTGCATCATTCTATGAGTTTCCGGGCTGAGAGATCGATGTCCGTCCTTCGACGGACTTTTCCGGAAGAGCTTCGATGCGCCGGATTTGCTCGACATGGAAGCGCTCGACAATTTTCGACGCTCGTCGATCCGCGGTAGAGTCTGAAGGTTAGACTTAGCCGTTTGGAGTGTAGTCTTTACACTCTCCCCAACGTCGGTAACTGATCGGGACACTTTGCTTTTTGTTTTTTCAAGGAAATCGAGAGGCCGAGCCCGCGATTTCGTTGCCACGCCAGTATCCCGGAAGCACTTGGAGCAGTATCCGTCCCAGAGTACGTTTCCGTAGAAACCACACGCGTTTTTGCACAGAAGGTCTGTTTCACTAACATGAAAACGCGCCGGCGCTTCTGAACGGCGGGAATGACTGCTCTTCGGTCGAACTTTGACGAATGACATTCTCTAGAAGTCTTCTTCTTCTTCCAGTAGCGCTTCTTGAAAGGTGGAAGAAACAAACAAAGGCGTGTGATTCCGTCGTATCTCAAGTGCCTTCAGATATTCTGGAACGTTGACGAATGCTGCCGAGCGATGAAACTGAAAGAAAAATATCATGTAGTGGAGAACACGTCTAACCTAACCGCGTGAAGGATATCCTGTTGTCTTTTAGAAGCTGGATTTTAAAAACAAGGAGACATGTCTCCCATAACGCAACTTACGAGCGTAATCAACGGGTTTCGGACTTTATTTACCACGGGTGTTGGCTCGAAAACAATCTCAGTTGCTGATGGGCATTTCCGAAAATTAGGATGCTACTTGAATGAACGTTCTAACTTTTTGGGATCCCAAAACGTAAGTGGAGGGATACATATGACATCGCAAAAGTTGTCCGTCCTTCCGTCTGTAAGCACGATAAATCTCGAAGGGAATGAGATATTTTGATGAAACTTGGTGTGGGATTCGTTGGGTCAAGAGTAAGTTCGAGTTCGTAGATGGGCTTTGCAGCCCTATATTTAGGGGTGGGGGAGGTTTAGATTAAGGGGCAAGCAAAATATTTTTAAACAGCTAATGAGACAGTCAATTATGGGGTAAGAAGACATGCTGAACACGATGGTGAAAACCATTTTCTCGCGGGACGAGTTTTCTTTGAAGTTGATTGGATGTTCGATATAGGGGTAAGAAGACATGCTGAACACGATGGTGAAAACCATTTTCTCGCCGGGCAAGTAGTTCGCCCGGAATACGGCAAAAACCGGAAAACTGTTAAAAGTAGGCTATTTGTAGTTGATTAGATATCTGATTTAAGGGTAAGAAGAGAGGCTGAACCCGTGTATGACAATCATTTTTTACCCGGACATATAGTTCGATCGGAATCCGGCTGGAACCGGAAAATTTGTTATAAGTTAAATTTTAATCTGAAGTTGGCTAGATGTCCGGTTTAGGGGTAGGAAGACATGCTGAACACGATGGTGAAAACCATTTTCTCGCCGGGCAAGTAGTTCGCCCGGAATCCAGACAAAACCGAAAAATTGTTATAATTATTTGTAGTTGATTAGACATCCGATTTAGGGGTAAGACGAGATGCTGAATCCGTGTATGACAATCATTTTTACCCGGACATATAGTTCACCCGGAATCCGGCTGGAACCGAAAAACCTATTATAAGTTAAACTTTAATTTGATGTTGATTAGATGTTCGATATAGGGGAAAGAAGATACGCTGAGTTCGTTTTTTAGCTTTTTTTTGCCGTACAGGTAGTTTCAGAATTCGGCCGAAACCGGGAAATTGGCAGAAGTAAGACAGGAAGTTTTTGTCAAAACAGATATGACTTATAGCGGTAAACACAAATATGCTGAATCCATACCTGAACTTTGGTTTTCTCAGATGATTAGCTTTTTGGCCTTAATCTGTTTCTATATTTTAATAGTAAAAATGTTCAAGGACTCTGGCGAAGACTGGATCTGGCGAAGACAAGACCCAATTGTCTTGATCAAATACTGAATTTTTGGGATCCCATCGAAACCTTTGGTCTTTTATTCAAACAATGTTTGCAACGGATACGTCAGCTATGATTTTTCATCAGCGATATTTCGGCCCTTCTTGGCAAGGGTCCTCGTCAGGCTGTCAATCTTCTGGTTCAACTTCGGGGAAGGAAACAAACCTGTAATAAATCATTGTTATAAATCATAAAAGATTTATTACAGGTTTGTTTCCTTCCCCGAAGTTGAACCAGAAGATTGACAGCCTGACGAGGACCCTTGCCAAGAAGGGCCGAAATATCGCTGATGAAAAATCCTAGCTGACGTATCCGTTGCAAACATTGTTTGAATAAATGTTTCAAAGTCAGCTTGGGCTCAAAGAATATTTACCTTTGGTCTTGTTGTTCACGGAAGAAGTTAGTAGCCTAAATCCGGTTTCACATTGACGCGTCGTTGTGATGCGCTGCGCATGCGTTTATCTTGCGCTGTATAGGTTGCGTAGTGTATCTTTCACACCTGCGCGATAAGCTCGCTGGATGTGTATTTACGTTTTCTTTTCTCGCTTTCTTATGCTGAATTCTCGTTTGATCATTACTAAGTTTTCCCTCATCGTTGGTGGGTTTTCTCCAGTTTGTCTTCAAAACTTCCATTTTTTACTGAAAATCTGATGCGTATGCGTCGACGAAACGCAAGAATAAAACTTGGTTATATTCTTGCGTTGCGTTTTATTTGTCTCTTCTTCTTTACAGTGTGGCATCGGATCGGAGTTGTCCACATTGTCTTTTCACGTCTGGGCGATTTCGCCTAGCCTACTTATACACACTCAAATAGGTCTGCAGTCCTCAGAAAGGATATGATTGCCTTGAAGATTGAGGATCGGCTGAAGGGGAGAGTGATCTGCTCCGTATGGATTCGGTTGAAGGATTGAGATGAAACTTCTTGAACAGGAGACAGCTTGGGATCTATGGATGTTCGGATGTATTTGTTGATGGGAACACTGGAAGAGTACATGCTCCAATGTTTCGTTCATTGTTTTACAGAATCTGCAGAGAGGTAAGGTCGGGGATGGCCGTCGATCGTGGGGATCTTGAAGGCGAAGGCTGAGTGGTTCAGCCCTGTTGCTCCTGCTCGTATCCGATGGTAGAGTCTGCTTTCAGTTTTTCCTCGGAATGGGGAAAACTTTGGATGAGGCTTGGATGCTAGAGTGCACTGGGAGCGTATGGGTAGAACGTCTTGCAGGGGTGTTGGGTGGTTTCGTAGTTGTCTCTGCGTTGCGTCACCGCAAGCGCGACGCAGAGGTTGTGTAGCCCAGTGCGAAAGCCTCAACGAGTCAGTGTGAAAGCGGCTTAAGGCTACTTCGAGTGAATGACCCGGGGTCTGAGGCTGTGTAATTCATTACACGCCTGTCCTAGGATTTGCACTGGCTTTAAGATAAAGACGTATTCTCGCCGTTCCCGAGGACTCCACTTGAGGAGTCCCCGCGTTTTTGGATGTCCATGGGACTCACTCCCCGTATTCTCGCGAGTCCCCACGGACGGGGAATGCTCTGATTATCATCACCATCATCGAAAAGGACTCCCATTTAGATTCGGAGGGGAATCAATTTTTGGGATCCCAAAACGTAAGTGGAGGGATACCTATGACATCGCAAAAGTAGTCCGTCCGTCCGTCTGTAAGCACGATAACTCTCGAAGGGAATGAGATATTTTGATGAAACTTGGTATGAGAACTGTTTGGGTCAAGGGTAAGGTCAAGTTCGTAGATGGGCTCTGTAGCCCTATATTTGGGGGTGGGGGAGGGGGTTCAATTTAAGGGACAAACAAAATATTTTCAAACAGCTAATGTGATAGTCGATTATGGGGTAAGAAGACATGCTGAGCACGATGGTGACAATCATTTTCTCGCCGGACAAGTAGTTCGTCCGGAATCCGGCAAAAACCGGAAAGTTTGTTAAAAGTAAAAGTTTCATTTGAAGTTGATTAAATGTTTGATTTAGGGGTAAGAAGACATGCTGAGCACGATGGTCAAAACCATTTTCTCGCTGGACGAGTAGTTCGTCCGGAATCCGGCCAAAACCGGAAAGTTGGTTAAAAGTAACAGTTTCATTTGAAGTTGATTAAATGTTTGATTTATGGGTAAGAAGACATGCTGAACCCGATGGTGAAAACCATTTTCTCGCCGGACAACTAGTTCGCCTGTAATCCGGCCAAAACCGGAAAATATGTTAAAAGTAAAAGCTTTATCTGAAGTTGATTAGATGATATATTTAGGGGTAAGAAGAGACGCTGAGCCTGTATATAATGATCATTTTTTACCCGGACATATAATTAGTCCGGAATCCGGTTGTACCCGCATTTTTTTTCAGTCAAAATTTTATTTAAAGTTGATTATATTTCTTTATAGGGATAAGGAGATACGCTGGCTTCGTTTCTGAATTTTTCTTTTTTTTGCTGGACTAGTAGTTCGCTCGGAATTCGGGCGAAATCGCAAATTTGGCAGTACAGGGTTCGTGCGCTTGCTCTTCCACGTTTCTCCCTGACTTCCCTGACCTTTTTTGGTGATTTTCCCTGACCTTTTCCATCAGTTTTCCAACACCTTTCGATTACCTCAGTGAACAAATTAACTCATTTAGTGAAAAAACAAGAGTTGGAAGCTCATATGGCACTTGCAAGGGTGGGTCAGTGGATTAAAGTATGAACTCGTAAATTCGTGGGTTTTTTGTGATCATATGTATGCAAAATCCTTGAGATAAGAACGGTCGTGGGTCCTTGGAAATCACGAGAATGTATTGTTCGTAAAATCTATTTTATTTATGCAGTTGGCCGTGATGATGCGCACTTTAAGGGCGCTAGAAATACATCTGTAATGAACACTCCTGAAGCACAAATGATGATAAGCTCTTTGGAATCAAGAAAATGTATATTTTGCTCAAAATTATTGTTTGTACTTCAAGAAACTCAGTTGTAAGCAAAACCCGTGAGGCAAAAATGATCACGGGCCCTTGGGGATCATGAATATCTTTCGTTCGGTTAACGTATTTTTTTACTTCTCCGTTAAGAAATGCACTTTAAGGGTGCTAAAAATTAGTTTAACACCTTTGAGTTAAATGTAAACTTTGCTTAAAAGCATTTTCTGTACTTTGTGCTTAGAATTAGTACTTTAAGGTTAGGATTAGTACTTTTACGGGATGGTTGGATCTGAGAAGTGACAATTTCTGATCCAATCTTGTCAAGTTTCTAATGTTCAAGCCAAGTTCCATCACCCTAGAACATCTGGAATTACCTTAGTTCGCGATCACCGAAATTCCGGACCCCCACCCACCAACTCTCCTCACAGTGCCCGAACCCGGTCCGATTTTGTCACTGATGTATATAGTTCTTGTCGCTGTTCTTCCCACCAAGTTTCATCCCAATCGCTCCACTCTAAGCGTGTCACAAGATCCCCCCCTCCCCCACATTCATCGGATCCGGTCCAGACTTAAAATGGGACATCCGAGACATGAGATCTTCCTAAATATCATGTTTCGTTAAGATCCGACAACTCGTTCAAGAGTTATACGTACATCAAGATTCCAGATTTCCCCTCCCTCCACTCCCCCATGATGGTTGGGTCGGAGAACTGATTATTTCTAAACAATCCCGTCAAGTCTCTAATGTCCAAGCCAAGTTTCATCGTCCTAGCACATCTGGAAATACCCTAGATCGCGGTAGCTCAATTTCCGGATCCCCCTCCCCCCTCTAACTCCCCCCACAGTGACCAAATTTGATCCGGTTCTATCATAGAGTATCTAGTTCTTGTGCTTGTCCTTCCCACCAAGTTTCATCCCAATCGCTCGACTCTAAGCGTGTCACAAGATTTCCGGCCCCTCCCCCACATTCATCGGATGCGGCTTTAAATGGGTCATTCGAGGCACGAGCTCTTTCCAAACATCAAGTTTCGTTAAGATCCGATCATCCGTTCCAATGTTATACATTCCTCAAGATTCCGGATTCCCCCTCCTTCCACTCCCCCACGGTGGTCGGATGGGGAAGTTGACTATTCCCAGGTTAATCTGGTCGGATCCCTGACTTGCCTGTCAAGTTTCATAGTCCCGGCCCACCTGGAAGTAACTTAACTCCGAATCATCGGAATTCCGGAAACCCCCTCCAACCCCCGCACAGTGCACGAATCATGTCCGGCTCTGTCAATGATGTACCTAGGGCTTGTGCTTGTTCCTCCCACTAAGTTTCATCCCGATCGCTCCACTCTAAGCGTGTCACATGATTTCCGGCCAGACCCCCTTCTACTCCCCCCCACATTCATCGTATTCGGTCCGCACTTGAAATAGTACGTATGAGATACGAGACCTCTCCCCATATCAAGTCACTAAGATCAGATGACCCGTTCGAAAGTTGTGCATGTCTCTAAATTGCGGATTCCGGCTTCCCTCCCTCCCCCACGATGGTCGGATCGAGCAAGTGACTGTTTCCAAGTTAGTTTGGACGGGTCCCTAATACGCCTGCCAAGTTTCATCGTCCTAGCACATCTGGAAGTACCCTAACTCGCAAACACCGGACTGACCGACCAACAGACAGACCGACGGAAAAGTGGTCGGATTATGGCACTTGGTCGGAAGACAAGTGCCATAAAAACTGAACAAAACATCCATCAGCTTCGTAAAGCCGTTCAAACTGTACGAGAAATTAACAATGCGATTCCTCATTCCACAAACTGGGACGGCTCAAAGAACAGAGTTATCAACTCATAAACTTTGGACAGAGAACCTACGAAAAAGAAAATTCCAGTAAAACAAGACCAAAGGTTTCGATGGGATCCCAAAAATTCAATATCTGATCCAGACAACTGGGTCTTGTCTTAGCCAGATCCAGTCTTCGCCAGACTCCTTGAACATTTTTACAATTAAAATTCAGAAACAGATTAAGGCCAAATAGCTAATCACCTGAGAAAACCAAGTTCAGATTTGGATTCAGCATGTGTGTTTACCCCTATAAGTCATATCTGTTTTGACGAAAACTTCCTGCCACTTCTGCCAATATCCCGGTTCCGGCCGAACTCCAGAACTACTTGTCCGGCGAAAAAAGAAAGCTCAAAGACGAAATCAGGGTATCTTCTTTCCCCAGTAATGAACATCTAATCAACTTCAAATAGAAATTTAGCTTATAACAAATTTTCCGATTCCAGCCGGATTCCGGTCGAACTATATGTCCGGGTAAAATACGATTGTCACACAGGGACTCAGCATCTCTTCTTACCCCTAAATCGCTTATCTAATCAACTAGAAATAAAACTTTGACTTCCAACAGTTTTCCGGTTTTGGCCGGATTCCGGACGAACTACATGTCCGGGTAGAAACTTGTTTTCACATAAGTGTTCAGCATGTCTTCTTGCCCTAAATCGAACATCCAATCAACTCCAAATTAAACTTTTAATTTTGACAAACTTTCCGGTTTGGGCCGGATTCCGGTCGAAATACTTGTCCGTCGAGAAAATAGTTTTCACCATCGTCTTCAGCATGTCTCCCTACCTCTAAATCGAACATTTAATCAACTTCAAATAAAACTTTTACTTTCAACAAACTTTCCGGTTTGGGCCGGATTCCGGGCGAAATACTTGTCCATCGAGAAAATAGTTTTCACCATCGTCTTCAGCATGTCTTCCTTCCCCTAAATCGAACATCTAATCAATTTCAAATAAAACTTTTACTTTCAACAAACTTTCCGGTTTGGGCCGGATTCCGGGCGAAATACTTGTCCGTCGAGAAAATAATTTTCACCATCGTCTTCAGCATGTCATCCTACCCATAAATCGAACATCTAATCAACTTCAAATAAAACTTTTACTTTCAACAAACTTTCCGGTTTTGGCCGGATTCCGGGCGAACTACTTGTCCGATGACAAAATGGTTTTCACCATCGTGTTCAGCATGTCTTCTTACCCCATAATCGACTATCACATTAGCTGTTTCAAAATATTTTGTTTGTGCCTTAATTTCAATCCCCTCCCCCACCCCTAAATGTAGAGCTACAAAGCCCATCTACGAACTTGACTGGTCCGACGACCCAACGAACCTTCTCACCAAGTTTCATCAAAATATCTCATTCCCTTCGAGAGTTATCGTGCTTACAGACGGACGGACGGACGGACAGACGGACAACTTTTGCGATGTCATAGGTATCCCTCCACTTACGTTTTGGGATCCCAAAAAAACTTGATGCATAAGTATAGCTGAACTTTTCCATTAATTTCCCTGACCTTCTGCAACTTTTCACGATTTTCCCTGACTTTTCCCTGACCAAAAAAAAATTCCCTGACTTTTCCCTGATTTCCAGAGCCGCACGAACCCTGGCAGTAGTAAAGCAGGAAGTTTCGGTCAATATCGTCAAAATAGATATGGCTTATAGAGGTAAAGATAGGTAGATAGAACATCTGAACTCGGTTTTCTCTGATGATTAGCCTGGCGAAGACAAGACCGAATTGTCTGGATCAAATCTTAGATTTTTGGGATCCCATCAACACCTTTGATCTTGTTCCTGGTGTTGGTGCAATGTAAAATTAATTAAAAAAGAATCAGAATAAACAAAACCAAAAATAAAGTGGATCTAGACTAATTTCTTCAACAGCATATTTTTTTCCCAACAAAATCCATTTTGGAAGCATTCCCCATGTTCTCGCTGTTTCTGTCCGCGTGGAGTGACTCCCTCTATTCTCGCCGTTCCCTTTGATTCCCCGAGGAGTCTTCTGGGAACGGCGAGAATTCGCCTTAAGTGCGCACACAGTCCGGTAAGATACCGCACGCGAAAACGCGCATGCGAAATCCGCGTCACTATGCCCGACAGGTTTTTCAGATGAAACTAAATTCGGACAGGAAACTTGGCGCCATATTTGAAAAACCCACTGCTTAGCCTACAGTCAGATGATGCTGATTGATTACCGAATGTTTGCAAATTCTCTGATCATTAAAAAATGTCTATTTTATACTGTTTATGTAAAATACAGGAGGTGTAGCCTATGTAACTTTGAACAGCTCTGAGGAGTATCAAAGAAAAATGCAATTAAGGACCTGCTTTGGTTGACCAGTATTTTCCTTTTATTGCAGCAAGTGTATGAAAAGTCGCTGTTCAGCTGTAAAAATAATTGGACCTCCTGTAGAGAGCCTAGTAAACCTTTAAGTTTGCCTACGTAGTAGCTTGCATTCAGCAGACACTTGCAGCCAAGATCTTTCTCTAACAAACATGGTTTTGCAGCTGACATTAAATAGGTCGTACAAACAACTGAAATGTCAAACACAGCTTATAATTTTCAATTCCCGGAGCACAATTTCGCATGGGTTTAAAATTCGCTCCGGGAATAGTAGAATGTTTCTAATCAAATCGGAATGAAACTATCGGACCGAATCCGCATGCGATGCGTCAAAATTCCGGAGCGGAGAAGGAAATTAGCACCGGACTGCGAAATTCGGACTGTGTGGTCTGTGTGTGTACGCTACTTAAAGGACACCTCTTGCCTATTCTGACTTTTATAATATACTTAGCTCCGATATGGAATTATAAGCTTCTAAAATCCCCACCTTTTTCCATTCCTTCGTTTCGTAACTACGAATTTTTCGCGCTTTTTCGGCCTTTCCGAGTTTTCCCGTGATCCAACGAAAAGTTGGCCGGAGTCTTCAACGTCCGCTGACAACTCTTGCAAATATATGGATGTGATAATCTTCTGTTTCTCACTTCTTTTATTTGCTTAGTTTTCCCACTTTTTGACCAAGACACGTTCAGTTTTCAAATGTTTTGCGCCCAGCCGCCGCGTCGGAGAGCAGGAAGGCTTGATGTAGTCGACAAGCGCTAACAAGAGAATCGCTAGTTTTAGGTGGAAAGTAATGGTACTTCAAAAACTATGTTTTCTGATTCATTTCATAGGGAAAAGATAATTTCTAGTAAGAGTTGTGCTTTAAGTGTGAAGCCGGGAAGAATGCCATCGTGACGAATTGTGCTTGACGTTGACGACGAAGGCAAAGAGAATATACAATAAAACAGGTGAGCGAGGTAAGACGAAATTTGTAGGGCAGAAGTGATATGGACATGCTATCGCTTGAAGAACGACTTGGATAGGTGGATGTTTGGAAATCAGATTGTGGAGGCATGGATCCAACTTCTGACACGAGCCGCTTACTTGCCGATCAATCAACGTCTTCAACGAAACACTTGACGACCGCATTGGATATAAAAAATAATAAACTCACAATTTTCGTAGAATTTTAGAGGCCTGCACTTGTTTGTTTTTTTGCTTTCAATAAACAATATTAATGTCTTTATACTGGCTTGTTCTGCGAAACACGGACTTCTTAGTTCCCCCAAACAAATGGAAGTGCAGCAGGCCATTTCTTAACTCCTTGGCAGAACCTGTTTCTTCCAAAGATTGAAAAATTGTATTATGTATGTGTATCTGATATGTTTTCTTTTCTTTTGCATTTTTCGGATCCGGAAACGTAAGTGGATACCTATGACATCGCAATAGTTATCCGTCTGTCCGTCCGTCTCTGCGCGCTATAACTCTCGAAGGGAATGAGATATTTTGATGAAACTTGGTGTGAGGATTCAAGTCAAGGGTAAGTTCAAGTTCGTAGATGGGCTCTGTAGCCCTACATTTAGGGGTGGGGGAGGGGTTCAAATTAAGGGACAAACAAAATGTTTTTAAACAGCTAATCTGATAGTCCAGTATGGGGTAAGAAGGCATGCTGAGCACGACAGTGAAAACCATCTTCTCGCCGGACAAGTAGTTCGTCCGGAATCCGGCAAAAACTGGAAAGTTGGTTCAAAGTAAAAGTTTTATTTTGACGTTGATTAAATGGTCGATTTTGTGGTAAGAAGGCATCCCGAACACAATGGTGACAACCATTTTCTTGCCCAACAAGTAGTTCGACCGGAATCCGGCGAAAACCAGAAAGTTTGTTAAAAGTAAAAGTTTCATTTGAAGTTGATTAAATGTTCGATTTAGGGGTAAAAAGACATGCTGAGCACGATGGTGAAAACATTTTCTCGCGGGACGAGTATTTCGCCCGCAATCCGGCCAAAACCGGAAAGTTTGTTAAAAGAAAAAGTTTGATTAATGACAGATTAAGGGGTAAGAAGAGAGGCTGAGTCTGTTTATGACAATCATTTTTTACCCGGACATATAATTAGTCCGGAATCCGGTTGTAACCGGATTTATTTTTTTTAAGTCAAACTTTTAGTCAAAGTTGATGTCCTTTATAGGGATTTGACCCTCGATTTGTTTCTGAATTTTCTGTTTTTGCTGGACTAGTAGTTTGCTCGGAATTCGGTAGAAACCGGAAACTTGGCAGAAGTAAAGCAGTAAGTCTCGGTCAGTATCGTCAAAATAGATATGGCTTATAGAGGTATATCTGAACTTGGTTTTCTCGGATGATTAGCCTGGCGAAGACAAGACCCTATTGTCTGAATCAAATATTAGATTTTTGGGATCCCATCGAAACCTTTGATCTTATTGAAAATGGCTGGTCATAAGTAAATTATTTACATATGGTACTTACTTACCAGTATAAGAACAAATGATCTCTTCTTCAAATCTAGGCAGGCCTCACCAAAAACAAGTATCGCTTCCTCACGTTTTGGTATAGCCTTGCAGATCCGAAAATCACAGAAGAGTTTAAATGGTCCTCCTGCTTCACCGACACTTGAAAGAATCCCTGTATTCTTCACCGGGTCGTACACAGATAGGGTAGCCAGCAACCTCACTTTTCGATTGGTCCAACTGTCGAGGTTAGTAAGTGAGCAAAGTTCCTCTAAAGTAAATGCCACATATGGATTCCCAGACAACACACTGCTCATAAAGGTGACTAGTTTATTGGCTAAAGTAGGCTACAGTTCACTATTCACTGTCGGGTAAAGGCATTCCAATTTTTCTCATGTAAGAATCACCCAGTTTCTCTCCTTTTTTCAGATGTTCTTGAGTGACAGGATTCTCTGGTTCCCAAGGGCGAGGGCCACGCTTATTCTCCCAGGTGTCTATATTAGTCTAGAAAAAAAAAGAACTTAGCATTAATACACAGACCTTTCCGAAAAATACATTTTCGTTACTTTACTTTGTCCTTCCTTACTTCCCCCCTTGCCCTCATAATAGAGTTACCATTCGTAATTTTCGTGTTCCAGATATATCTGAGAAATTTTAATGCTACATAGGAAGCTGTCGTGAGCCTACTCCCAGCCTACTCCCGGTCCGGTTTCCACCACACCTCCCCCTTACCCCCCTGTTTGTGTGCTACAGTTTTGTATGTACAATTATTTTTAATATTTTCTTTCCTTTCTTTTTTTTTATTTTACTCCGCTTGTTTATCCTCTGGAATTTGTGGGTAATAAATAAACTATTAGATATTCCTTCAGCCAAAGCTGACTGCGAATCACATTTGATGGTACAAAACGGATAAGTTAGCTACACTTTATTAGAGCTATAGTTCAGCACTTCTTGGTAAGGGTCCTCTTCAGGTTCAAGCCCCTCAAGCTGGAAAATGAACTTGTGGAAAAACAATTAAAGATTCCTCCTTAAGTATACCAAGAAGGGTCGAAATATAGCTCTAATAAAATGTAGCTGACTTATGCGTTTTGCACCGTCAAATAAACTATTATTATTATTATAGCTTTAATCTTCACGTTCACTTTGATCAATACCTACAAGACTAAACTCAAGGGATTCAAACGATTTGTAAGACAATAGATTTACCAGCCCTTCCACCCACTTCCTCAGTTCTTAGATTCCTCAAAAACTGAAACATTGAATACAAAATGTATGGATGAACGTCAATGATTAAAAAAAAAATCTATTGGCCATAACATAAGCCAGAAGTAGCACCAAGAGAAACTAGATAAGTAAAAGTATTTCTTCAGCCCAGTCACATTTGATTATACAAAACACGTTTCTAGTATGTATTTATAGAAATATCTGTTTTGTATAAATAAATCGTAATGTCGTATCCAGTCAGTAAAAAAAATATTTGCGCGAAGGTCCGCAATTTATGTTAGAAACAGTAGATTTTTCATAGATATTAGTTGCGTTTTTGCTGATGCCATGGTATCTGTTGCCACAGTAACTGGATCTGCAATTGGTCGTTTTTGCAGTTATCGTGGTATCTGATATACGGTGCTCTGCAAAAACGACTATTGCCAAAATTGCACTTTTCGAAGTCATACCAAAAGAAAAACAGATATCCAGTTATATTACTAAGTGCTAAACTCCTTTCTCAGCGATCTGACAAAGTTTGATGAAAGTCAGATGACGTCTCAGATACCACGACCAGTTACCACGGTCAGACCGTAGTATCTGAATATCTGATACCACGATAACTGGCCAGATACCACGCCAACTGCAAAAACGACTTTAGACCGTGGTATCAGATACCATGGATCAGCAAAAATGCAACTATTGTCGATTCTTATATATACTAGATTTTCCTTTTTCTGCAAAAACAATCAGTAGAAATGACCAGCCAGTCTGTAAATACCTTGGATCCCACAAACATTTTGCTAGTGACACCTCTGGGTGCATTAATGTAACTGAAACAAATTGTTTTAGTTTTGGCCTATTTGTGTCAATCATCTTCTAGGAAACAGAATCTCCTTTCAGATCCAATCTTCAAAAAAATTATCAGCAGAAGAAATTTTTTGAAGTATCACACTATCCTGCTTAATTTCACTAACCTGCTTAATTTTCTCGTACTCTGATTCTAGTGTGACTTCACCAGGAGCTTTCATATGAACTCCTCGCTTCTCAGCTTGTTCAGGGGTAACAAAACTTCTACGGGAGACATCATACCTAAGGAACTTGATTATTAGATGGGTGACAAACCAAAACTTAAGAGCCTACAATATCTTCTATGACAGAGAACTGAGCAAATAGTTTACTCTATATCAGCCCTAGCTATATGCTATGCTGTCTGGTGATTATAATGGGGTGGGACTCAAGTCAGCAGATGGAGTATGCATTCCAAGAAATATGTGTGGAAGGAAAGAAAAGATCAGAGTATCAACCACAAATCCATGATTTTCGAATAGCTATAGCAAACATTGTAACTGTGGTTGGCCTAAAGCAAAAATCCAGATATGCAGATATACCTCTATAGGCCTATCCCCCATAGAGGCATGTACTGGCTCTACCAAAATTACTTTTAGTACTAAGCCAAACACTGGGTATATCCTACCGATCCGCAAGTCACAACTACGTCAGCGGTGGCATCCTAAAAGTGTACACAGTTAGGGTTTGAAAAACAGAGCACAATAGTAGTTTTCCCATAGGTGTTAAGCACCATGCTCATATACATATTGTGGCATGCCCAAACGTTGGGGGCAGCATGCCCAAAAAGTGAGGATTTGTGTATGACTGTGTTAGAGTATCCAGCATTTGCCCATTTGGCATAGAGTATCCAGCATTACGCATAGGATACACCAAACGCTAGACATGCAGGAGAAGTATGCATATGTGAATGTTTGTTGACTCTGGACTTCACCATTTTCATGCAGTTGCTGTGACTAAAGTCAACTATGAGTTGGCTAAAGTAGGTAATTAAGGGCTTCTGAAAACACCCAAAAAGGTATTTTGGATCTTCATTCTACGATTCAGCCGAAAACTCCACAATTCACATTTAATTTAACTTATCAGAATTTCCCGGCCGGGTTTCCTGCAATTTCATCATCAAGTTGACAACATTTTAACTTTTCCACATGGAAGTGATGATGGTGCCAGAAATTTGGGCAGGAATTCCAGACTTTGGGCAACCAATCCTGATCATGTGTTTAAGGCATAAGGTTAAGATGAGGTAATCTTGTTTGGAAAGAAAATATGTTTAACTAGAAATACTGAAGTAATTTTTATTTACCCAATATGTTAACCATTCAATTAGCTTCACTCTAGTATGTTTGTCATATTTTTTGGTTCCTTTTTAAGCCGGATAGATTATTCTTAAGGAAAGACCTCTCTGAGAATCTGAAATCTTGTCTGAGGTTGGATATCCTTCCTGTAGTGGAGAAGCAGGAACACAGAACTGGTTTTGAAAGAGATGCAAATTGGAGTGTAGCCAAGTCAAACCAATGGGAATCCAGGTTGTCACAGCTAGATTACTAGAATAACCTTGTCAACACCCTCCAGAAGTGACACATACCTGATCTGAGTGAATTCCTTAAGACCAAACGAACCCCCAACGATGAGTGTCAAGAAAGGAATGCCAAACCTAACAGATTTTTTCCTGAAAAACCCTCCTACTGATTTCATTGCGTCACCATCATCGCAAATTTCCCTTCTTCTTCTTCTAAGCAGTGTTCCAAAGTGTTCGGAGATATTAGATATCGACAACAATAATAACAATATATTGACATATCGGATCAAATATCGATATCGAGCTTCCCATCACATGAACACATTGAGGCCCAAACTGCCATCTAGGATCTTGTGTGACAACTACTGAAATAGCAAGACATTAAGATGACAGCAGAATGACAGATACATACGTCATCGCATGGAGAATTCCCCATATTCTAGCTTCAGCGCTTCCAAGCGGACTACTTTCTGTAAATCCCCCTACCATCAGCACTGGCGTCAGATATAGTAACAAGACCAAAGGTGACGATGGGATCCCAAAAATGTAATATATAATCTAGACAGATAAATATTTTTACTTGTAATATTTAGAAAGAGATCAAATTTGATAGTTGGGGATGAAACAGGATGGATACTTCAAAACTAGTTGTATTTTACAGATTGCTGCGCTTATCAGATGAGAAGTTTGACATACTGGTAAATTAGGGCTTCACTGGATAAGTTGTTGAATGTCTGGTGTGATTTGTCTGTGGTTCTTATACAGTTTTTGTTTATTCGTTGATCGACTACCATCGTCACTTCCATGTGGAAGGGCTGAGATGTTTCAAGTAATGAAAGTGCACGTGATTTTGATAGTCTGAACACATACGACCGAGAGCAACGGGACTGAAATTCTTGTCTGGATTTTTCTCACCATCATCACTTCCGTAAGGAAAAGTTGAAATTTTGTCAGCTTTTCCAATATGGAAATGGTGGTGGGGAAAATCTCGGCGGCAATATGCCGTCTGCAGATAGGTAGTTCGCACCAGAGCAAAATAACACAAGGGAGTATCGCCAACACTTGAAAATAGTGATACGCAATTGAACAGATTTTTGCTACTATCGTCACTCCTAAACGGAAAAGCTGGGATTTTTTCAATTTATGATGAAAGTTCTGAAGATCAGGCCTTTCTGGAGAGGAGACTACCCAATGCGAACAGTCTGTCAAGGGTCCGACGTACCCGGTTTCGAATTCCTGTTCGGATTTTCGCTTCATTGTCCCTTGCATACGAAAAAGATCTAAAGTTTCATTAAGATCCGATCACCCTTCCAAAATTTGGATATTCCCCAAGATTCCGGATTCCCCTCGCTCCACTCCCACCATGATGGTCAAATCGGAGAAAAGACTGTTCTTAAGTTAAAATTGTCGAGTCCCTGAGATGCCTGCCAAGTTCCACGAAAAGTTCAGAATCGAATTCACCGTATCTCCATATCCGTACAAAGAGCGTCTAATCAACTTCAAGTAAAACTTTAACTTATAAAAAAAATCCGGTTTAACTTCAAATAAAACTTTTACTTTTAACAAACTTTCCGGTTTTGTCCAAATCACGGGCGAACTACTTGTCCGGCGATAAAATGGTTTTCACGATCGTGTTCAGCATGTCTTCCTACCCCTGAATCGAACATCTAATCAACTTCAAATAAAACTTTTACTTTTAACAGACTTTCCGGTCTTGGCCGGATTCCCGGCTAACTACTTGTCCGGTGAAAAATGATTTTCACAGTCGTGTTCAGCATGTGTTCTTACCCATAATTCAACCATTTAATCAACTTCAAATAAAACTTTTACTTTTAACAGACTTTCCGATTTTGGCCGGATTCCGGGCTAACTACTTGTCCGGTGAAAAAATGGCTTTCACAGTCGTGTTCAGCATGTGTTCTTACCCATAACTGGACTATTTAATCAACTTCAAATAAAATCTTTACTTATAACAGACTTTCCGGTTTCGGCCGGATTCCGGGCTAACTACTTGTCCGGTGAAAGAATGGTTTTCACAATCGTGTTCAGCATGTCTTTTTTCCCATAAGCCGAACATTTAATGAACTTCAAATAAAACTTTAACTTTTAACAAACTTTCCGGTTTTGGTCGGATTCCGGACGAACTACTTTACAAAATGGTTTTCAGCATCGTGTTAAGCATGTCTTCTTACCCCATAATCGACTATCACATTATCTGTTTAAAAATATTTCATTTGCCCCTGAATTTAAACCCCCTCCCCCACCCCTAAATGTAGGGCTACAGAGCCCATCTACGAACCCGACCTTACTCTTGACCCATAGAATCCTCACACCAAGTTTCATCAAAATATCTCATTCCCTTCAAGAGTTATGGTGCGCACAGACGGACAGACGGACGGACGGACATCTTTTGCGATGTCATAGGTATCCCGCCACTTACTTTTTGGGATCCCAAAAACAGGTACACAGATTGATCAGTAGATAATCTGCAATCTGCGTCCCAGGTAATGGAGATTTTGTATATGTTTCAGTAGCAGAAAGTGGTTACCCACTACCGTAGGAATTCGACTTTTTGATATGTCTGCATGAGTGTAAATGAGACAATGGGGGATTAACAGAAACTAGTCCACCTGAAGCGCTGGACTGCAATTAGGCCAATGCTACATGAGCAACAGGGGACGAGTACTGTTACGACGGACTTACGATTGCTAGTGGATGACTAAATATCAGCTACCGCTGTACGCTCCAGCTCAAAACAGGCAGCGTTGCCACATATCGCACGATAATGTTGATTAGTCACTCTGTTTTGTTTTTGTCACAATTGTCCTAAGTAGGCATAAAAATCAATGTATTTCAGAAAATGACCAAATGTGTCATTTTTGCAGCAGGGATTCCAACCAGAAGTGACTATTTCAAGTTTTTTTTCATGAAAGTAAAATTAAGATGTGTCAAATATTCTTTGAGCCCAAGCTGACTTTGAAACATTTATTCAAACAATGTTTACAACGAATACGTCAGCTATGATTTTTCATCAGCGATATTTCGGCCCTTCTTGTCAAGGGTCCTGACGAGGACCCTTGACAAGAAGGGCCGAAATATCGCTGATGAAAAATCATAGCTGACGTATCCGTTGTAAACATTGTTTGAATAAATAAGATGTGTCATTTTTACAGAGGCGATTCCGACCACTTGGGCCAAAATTCACTCTCTAAATATTTTTGATTTGGCAACCCTGAAAACAGGGCGAATAACACACTAATAAATAGTGTTATGTAAATAGTGTTAAATATGTATATTCAAACAATAAAAGAACTTGGACTAAACTAGCCTATCTAAGTATGTGTTATAGTACTGTTACATGATAGAAGGCTTTCGCCCCTACATGTATTTATATTAGGACTGTTTGGTCAATGGGCTTGTTTAGGACAGGTTGTGGCTCCGAATGTACATTGCTCATGGGGTTAACTTCTGGCAAACAAACAAATCGCTATGGCATGTCCTCTTAGAGCCTTTGGACCACTGAGTTATTATCAGTTACACTGAAAAAAAAAAAAAATATTGCAGTATTTGCTATTGGGATTAATCTTGTCTCTATAAAAATAATCTTATCTCTAATTCGGATTAATCCTTTCTCAGTAGAGATGAGATCAATCGCAGTAGCAAATACTGCAGTTAACTTTAATCCTTACACTGTAAAAAGTTTGTCCGAATAAGGATGTAGTATTTACTATTGGGATTAGTCTTATCTATTTGGATACAATTAATCCGAATTAGGGATAATCTTATCTCAGTAAAAACAAGATTAATCCCAGTAGCGAGTACTACAAGATTGGTTTTTACAGTGTACTCGGAGAAACTTTTTACAGTGTACGATTCACTTTTGTTCCAGCGTTCGGTGTGATACAAAAATTAACTCCTCCCTATCATTTTCATTCCACCTGAGTTATGATCGTTACTATTTACTGATGATGGTGATGAGCATCTGAGGTGATAACGACTATGAGCATGTCCCACCCTCGTAACAATAGTAACTATTGGATACTATTTCCGTTCCATCCTCACGAAAAGTTATTATGCTGACCGTTCCAACCTTCTCGGAATAGTAACTATTTGCTTACCATGCGATGGAGCGTGGTAGGCGTAGTCACCACGCATCTCTGTAACGTGATTGGTCGGATTCGCCCGTGGCATGATATCCCGCTGGAAAATAGAAAGATCATTCCAGCCTTGACGGCAAAAAGCCAGAACTTGTGACGTCATGCGTAGTAACTACGGTAAGTAGGTTGGAACACGCTCTATATGTTCAGCAGGAGTTCCCGTCAGAATGGTGACGTCTATTTTACTATTCTACGTTCTACTTTAACATTATACTATTTATGTTCCAGAGAGGGCAGTAACTACCAAAATAAAGAGCCAGCTCCTCCTCTACCATCAGAACTTAGGGTAACCTCTTTGGAACGAAACCTTGGATCGGGAGTCGGTCCATATTCCATACCATAGTTGCGTTTTTGATCGAAGTTTGAAGTTACCTTCAACCTCAAAGGTCTCTGCTTAAATACATTTTTGGTCGCCGGTCACAGTTCCTTCGTCCTTCAGACTCTGACCGTCAAACTTCGTGCGCTAGCAAGTTCGAAGTTTGCTTGAATCGTCGAAGAAACGTCGACCTGGCAAGGATCGCAAACGGTGAACTTCGACGGTGTTCAAAAACGGAAATTAAGTAACCGGCTAAGCGAACGGGGAACAAAACTTCGATCAAAAACGCAACCTATACTAGTCGGTACTTCAACCTGTGCTTCCGCGTTCACATTCGATTACTTTAGTCGGTCCCCACTAGAGGCATTTTTCCGTGCTCCCACAAACAGTTTGTGGGTCGATTGTGGCTCGAAAAGAGTGTTTCCGCGGTGTTCTGTGCGGCCCACAACTGTGTTTTGGCGACCAAGAAGATTCTTGTGGCTCGCTTTGTGGCTCGAATTCGACAAACAACTGGCGAGGTTGTTGTCGATTTTGTGGCTCGATTCTGGCGGGAAATTCAAAGCAGCAAAATAGTGTCTAAACAATAAAGTTAACTACTTTTTCAAGCATATAGACTTAAAACTGAGGATCCCTTTTGCGCATAATGGTAAGGAAATAAGCCTGGAGTTCTATTTATTGAGATTTTACATGAATTTTATTTTTATTTTCAGATATTTGAAATTACTCAAAAAAATAGACAAAATGGCGTTTCCGCGAGTTTCAACTTGTGGCTCGACTATGTGGCCCACAATCGTGTTTCCGCGACAAACACTCAGAAGTGTGTGGCCCACAGCTGTGTCGTGGAAAAACACCTTAGAAGTATGGCAGCAAATGGTTAACTGTAGTGAGCGAACTTGCCGTATGTCTAAAGATATTAAGTCGCAACATTCTCCATTACGCAATTCCTAACTACAAAGTACTCAAGTTTATTTTGAGAGAGACAACATTCACTATACACTTAATTACAAATATAGATATCTTTTCTGACAGTGCACTTCTCACATTTTACTTTACAACACCACTCAAAGCGACAATTGCACTTGACTTCCTCCATCTTGACTATGGTCCTGTACCCCCTCCCACAACATAGTAACAGACATCCGTCCGTCCCCACGCTGGTACGGTTGCACTCGCGCCCACGGGTCCCGGGTAACTCCAAGCTAGAAAAAAAAACAGAAAAGATTAGCCATGGCTCTTTAATCTTTACCCCCCATCCCCCCCTACTGGTAAAAAAGCGACGCACAGAGACCTCACGGTAAGAAATTATATTGGTGCCAAGGGACTTATGGACAACGCCTAATTCCGGCAGGTATCTCTGAATTTCGACGATATTTCTACTGAATGATTGGAAGTTGAAAACGGAATAAAACGCAATGTCCGAATCCATGGTAACTACAAATCCTCTTGAGGCACCTTCAGAACCAACATTAACAGAGAGCAAGACAAGTGTACTGACGTAGATTGTTGTAACTCTTAGACCCCTGAACAAACGCCCACCTGCCGACTTGCCAACTCCCAGAACAGCGAGCCCGCGGACATGAGTCATAGCAGTGTGACCGCGACCTGGCCAGCTCACGGTGTTCGCGGACTTACCGACTTCAAGAATAGCAAGTAGACCCTGTTTATCGATGACCGGTGCAATATTGGCAAGTGCGCAGCTGTGCTATTGCCGAGGCTATTGCCTTATTGAGGAGAGGTAAAATGTATATATAAGTATTTCCACGTTTAACGATGAGATTCTGATCAGATCATCAGACGACTAATGTACAGATGGTAGCATTTGCCATATTGTTAAAGTGAAGATTATCTATGGATTATATGTCAACTTGGAATCGAGTGAGTTATAAGTATATTGATTAATAAAGTACATTGTAACCCTAGTTTGTTCAACTCTACATGCTCTAGCTAGGAGATAGAGACCCCAAAGAGCCTCCTCTCCGCTACGAACCGATTATACTCTTCTTCTCTTTTACCGTATTACACAAGGCAGCAGAAGACCATCCAGCGAGAAAACCAACCATAAGCGGAGAAACAGATCCATCAGGGTTCTATTCGCTCGGAAGTGCAATATGCCGTATCCAGGAATTTCTTTCGGGGGGGGGGGGGGGGGTGCACGCGGGTCGGACCAAAAGTACAAAAAGTCATAGCTCAGGGATTAAATCCTATAAAAATGATTATTTTTGTATGTCTCAGGTGAAGGGTTCGAACCCCCTAACCCCCTGGATACGTGAGGTCGGGAACCAATACCGTCCTTCTCCTCGCTTGTCTTGAAGTATCCAAATTAGCGAGCTCCCGACCGACCATTCAGATTGCTACAGGACACTTCGGTCTAAGGGGGTTGTGTTCAGGGGCGTCGCAAGTGTATTTTCGTTGGGGAGTGCAGAGCAAAAAATTTACCGAAAGTTTTCAAAAAATTTACCAAATCCTAGAAACTGAGAATTCGAGCTTTAAATTAATTTAAATTATTCGTCAGAAAGGATTTCGTACGGACACTAACACGAAAGGGCATCATGAAAGATGATTAACCAGCTACTACGCTTCGTTTTTGCAAAGTTCAATTGAAAATATATTGTCGGGCACGATTGCAATAACAGCTTCTACTTATTCTACTCAAGACACAATTAAATCGAGCGCCGCTACATTTTAAAATTTGCTTCTCATGCAAATTCTATCTTTTGCCGTCGAATAAACATCAAGATCCTAAGAATTTCTAGAAACCGGATGGAGTGACGTTACGGCGGCAGCAGCTACTGTAAGGCTAGTTAATCCTTCCCATGATCACATAAACTGAGCGCCAGAGTCGAGATTTTTCCTGCCGAATTTAACTACTTCCATCCAGATTCTAGCTTTTAATGAGTCTCAAATCCCAGTTTTAAAACAGGCTTAAATCACGCGCACGTTCAAGTTCACTTTTATTTGTACGCTAAATCAATACGCCCTTCATAAACTTCCTTCCGGATTAGTTCTTTTTTTGCCGTTAGATGCGCTAGTATAAAGCAAACAACGGCACGTTACTTCTTCGTCTACGTTTATAGGTTTGTTTCGCTACTTTCAATTTCTTGTACGTTTGCCTCCTAGGCCTGGCTATGTTTAAAACTGTTAAAAATTCAGCTGTCTCTATCTGTGCTATACCGAACCCTATTATGTCGAACTCCATCCCGGGGGTCAAATCTGGCTTCCGACTTCAGTGCTGACGCTGATTGCCTTCTCCACGGGGTTGGTTCGCAACCCGGTAAGAACCGAAAGCCTAATCGCTCATTCCCCCATCAGATAACTTATACCAAGATCTAACGTGTGATTGTTATTGTTTCTCCAGAGCATCTGGCGGCAATTCGTCATTGGACTTAATGAAAATCCAACGACGATGACGGAACGCCTTTCCACAAAATAGAGAATATTACAAAAAGCGCCGCAGGCGGAATTTTCAAAAGATACACTGTAAAAGGTTCTCCGATTAAGGATTAAAGTTAAGTGCAGTATTTGCTACTGGGATTAATCTCTACTGAGATAAGATTAATCCAAATTAGAGATAACATTATCTTTTTAGAGACAAGATTAATCCAAGTAGCAAATACTACAAGATTAATTTTTCAGTGTGTATGATTATAGCGTATTTTTGGGATTCAAAATAAAAATTAAGGACTTCTGATGAAGTCATATATCAGTCCATTTGTCTGCGATACGATCTCTTCGGGTTTCGAGGGTCGTAGTATACTACCGAATAATTACTGAATCCTGGCAATTATACACGACAAATTACCGAATCCCAGTTATTATACCGAATAAGTTTAGAACAACAGTCTATTCGGGATTCTGTATTACTACCGAATAGGTTTGGTATCGAAAATCTACCGTATAATATTCGTATCCGGTATTATTTCGTCGAAACTGGAACTAGAGTCGGGATTCATCGTAACTACCGAATACTGAAAATTATACCGAGTAAATTGCCGATTCCCAATCATGATACCGGATAATATTGGACCGATAGCCTATTCGGGATTCTGTGTAACTACCGAACCTCCATAAATATACCGAATAGTTCTGGCATCGAGAAAGTACCAAATAATTCCAGTAAACTCGCTCACCGAGTTCGTGATAACTACCGAATCCTGTCAATTATACCGAATCCCGATCATATACCGAATAAATTTGTACCAATAGCTTATTTTGGATTCTGTATAACTACCGAATCCCGTAAATATACGAATAGTTCTCGTATCGAAAAAATACCGAAATATTTTAGTAAAATGTTTGGCCTTTGTACTGCAAGTCCGCCACCCTCCCCCCCCCCCTTGCGACGTGTTTCTTACTTTTGGACAAGTTGTTCGATTAGTTTTGTTATACAGAGTCGATGCAGGATGTACAGCCCCTGAGGCAGAAACAGTTTCGCCCCCCCCCCCCTCGAATTATCTTCGTAATAGGGCTTCAGTCTGATTAACCCAACACTTCCGTAAACACACTAAATTTAAAGTTGTAAATTTTTAATTACTACACGAACAAACCAACAAAACTTAAATGTTTCGTCGTTTCGGGGCCCCTAAAAGATGAGGGTCTAACACGCAGGTATGTCAGTGCGCCTACAGCGAAACGTGCTTGCTCACAATCAAGGCCGTATCCAGGGGGGGGGGCTAGGGGGTTGACCCCCCCCCCCTCCGAAACATACAAAATAGTCATTTTTATAGGCTTTTCCCTCTGATCTGTGTGTCTTTTGTACTTTTTTGTCCGACCAGCAGGCAACCCCCCCCCCCCCCGAAAGGCACCACCCCCCCGAAATAAATTCCTGGATACGGGCCTGCTCACCATACTTTTCAAATCCTGTCAGGACAAGTGAAATTTACCTTTGTTCTGCCTCGCAGTAGTCAGGAGAGTCGCTGACATAGAGCAAGTCCTTTTTCGTTGGCTTCCTGACTCCCTCCCCCACCGGTTTCCACTTCTTTCTTTTTGAAAGTTTAACTTTCGTAGCTCCTTCGTAGCGCTCCATCAGCGCCTTGGCTACGTTATGGAGCGCTTGGAGCTTTCGCCAGCAGACTCGGACAGTACATGAGCCAGAAACGCCGTGGCATTTGCAGACTAGACGGACCTGCTTCTGCAGTGCCTAGAAAACGAAGAAACCAATCTTTAGGTGCGTTTTTGCAGATACCATGGTATCTGTTACCACGGTAACTGAATCTGCAATTATTCGTTTTTGCAGTTACTATGGTATCAATCAATCAATCAAGTTTAATCCCAATAGCTAAAAGCTAGAAAAGGAATACAAATTTGCTAAATACACAGACACACAAGAAACAAATTAACTAATACACTTACAAGAAATTACCAGAAAGAAACGATGGAATGAAACTACTTAAAAATTGGGTAGAAGAATTAGCGGAATATGGGGAAAACTTATTGCCAGTATTCCTCTCGGACCGACGCACGGAAGACGGGAGGGGAGGGGGGAATAGATGGGTCATCTGGGTCCGTGTATCTGACACACGGTTGCTCTGCAAAAACGACTATTGCCAAAATTGCACTTTTCAAAGTCATCCCAAAAGAAAAACTGATATCCAATGACATCACTAAGTGCGAAACTTCTTTCTCACCAATTTGACAAAATTTGACGAAATTGAGATGACTTTTCAGATACCACGACCAATTACCACGGCCGGACCGTAGTATAAAAATATCAGATACCACGATAACTGCAAAAACACCTTTTGACCGTGGTATCGGATACCATCTATAACTGCAAAAACGACTTTAGATCGTGGTATCAGATACCATAGTATCTGCGAAAACGCAACTTTTGATTTCCTTCCTTCCATGTCTTTAATTTGCCTCTGTTTAGTAGTTACAACTTTCCACTGAATAGATTCAGCATTCAGTTGAGTTTATTATACCATGGGAAACCACATAGTCCCCCGGTAGTAAGTACTTCGGAATAGTATACAAATCAAATATTCGGTCTATGAGGACAACGTTAGTTGAAAATGTATGTAAAGCGATGCGACGCGGTTACGGCCGCTCGGTAAAATATAAGCACAGTGTCAACCGGTTTGTTCTAGCCCGTCTGTTTAATGCAGTAATTACACCTTACGTACTTTATGTTCCGCCACTTTGGGAATTTAAAAAAATAACAGACCAAAGAAAAATATGCACCGCGTACTACAAGTACGTAAATTTTTGCTTGGCGTCCCTCTCCGAAGTCCAAAGACGGAGTTATCAGCCAAATACAGAATAGTAAACCCCAGCGAAAGAATACATACAACTGAAACAAGGCTCGAGCAAGAACTTTAAATGCTTATTTATTTATTTATTTGAATCTAATGCCGTCCAACTAGGGACAGTATACTAAACAAAACAACACTTAACAAACTTACACTTTACACACTAAGTTGGGTCAAACCCACAATATACCAACTAATATTTCGGCCCTTCTTGGCAAGGGTCCTCTTCTGGCTCAAAACCGCTCAAGTTGTTTCCCACAGGTTCATTTTTCCAACTTGAGCGGTTTTGAGCCTGAAGAGGACCCTTGCCAAGAAGGGCCGAAATATAGCTCCAATAAAATTCAGCTGACGTATCCGTTTTGCACCATCAAATAGCAACTCCCCCCATTTCAGCCAAATGGGAAGAGATAGCCGCATGTGCAGCGCAGAGAGAACAGCCAAGAGAGGGTTCTGGGACTCGAAAGTTCTATTCTGGAGCGAAAAACAAGCTGATCTACGGATTTCACAGAAAGATGGGAGACCTTCACCAACAAACATTGCCGAGGCACTACAATCCCAGGGAAAACCATGCAAACACCGGAGGGAGCTATCGTACAGAACACGAAAAGAACTACCGTGCCGTGAACTACTAGTGCGTGTATTCATTTTCTATAGTTTCTTTTCTTTTCTTTTTCTTTATGTAGGCTACTCCGCTTTTTCCCTTTTGTAAGCGGGCAAACCAAATATATATATATATATAACATAGTAGTCCGCAAAGAGTGAAGTTCGGCCGCACTCGTCACGTGGAGTCTGCGCAGTGAAAAAGGCGAATTTTTTGAAATTCCTCTTTTGTTTTGTTTTTGACTGGGGGATTTCATGTTTCTAGTCAGTACATATCGATCGATCAATTAAATTTAATTCCAAATAGCTTAAAGCTAGAAGAGGTGAATAAAATATTTACGAATACACAAAATCGACAACAAATTAAGGTCCCCTTGAAAACGAAAACGGGACCCACCTGGCTACACAAAATCGACAACAAATTAAGGACCCCTTGAAAACGAAAACGGGACCCACCTGGCTAACGGAAAACAGGACCCTTTGCAAACGAAAACGGTACCTACCTTCTTAATGCGGACAATGGACAGAATTTTTGAAAGATGGACCCGTAAATTCATAAAGTTCAAGGAAATACAACGGTGGTACCGGATCCGCTATACAGCGGTTGGGTTCAAAAGGCATGTCTTGGCCTCTAGCTTTCGACAAAGTTAGTTGAGAAGCGGGAATTCCTTCTGGTAGATTTGGTGTCGACAAATATGTAGGGACTCGCCGCACAGAGAAGGTAGGGTTGGGGGCAAGGCCGTATCCAGGGGGGGGGGGGGGGGGTTAGGGGGTTGAACCCCTCCCCCCAAACATACAGAAATAACGATTTGTATAGGCTTTTCCCTCTAATCTATGTGTTTTTTGTACTTTTTTGTCCGACCAGCAGGCAACCCCTCCCCCCCCCCCCGAAACGCAAACCCCCCCCCCCCCCCCCCGAAACGCACCCCCCCCCCCCGAAATAAATTCCTGGATACGGGCCTGGATGGGGGTTAAACTTCAAACGACAAGTGCTGGACGCTAGCTCTAACTTCCGACAAAGTTCAGTGAGGTCCAGCAACTCAAAAGGAGATATTAGGAGATTTTCTATAAAATTACGGGTCCATCTTTCAAAAATTCTGTCCATTGTCCGTATTAAGAAGGTAGGTCCCATTTTCGTTTGCAGGGGTCCTGTTTTCGGTTAGCCAGATGGGCCTCGTTTTCGTTTTCAAGGGGTCCTGTTTTCGTTCGCCTTAGAAATTAGTAAGGGTCTATCTAACCTGTGCGGTTTTTACGGAAAATGTGGACCTTATGCCGGATTGATGAATATGACATTACATTTTGGAAAGCTCCGTAGAACTCTTGCCTGGGGCCAAAAAGGATGTTTTTTGCTTGTAAAATGAACCAGATAGCCTACAGTGTGTGAAGTAAATTGGAGTTGTATAGCCTATGTCAGAGAGAACTATCCGAAGTATGCAGCCAAGCTTTCGTTTCATCAAACCATGTTTCTGCTTTCGAGTGCAAAGCTCCGTTCTAGCAGGCAAGCAGATAGGCCCCTACTATATAGCAGGCAAGCAGACGTCCCTACTGAAAGTCAGTTCGTCGTTCACTTGCATAAAACTTCGTATACTAAACACAGCAAAAAAAAAGATATTGTTTTCTCGATGTATGCAGACCGCATCTTAGCTATACTAGAAACTTTCTAACCCGTAAGTTTGTCTCACTTTGAATGTCCCGAGCATAGTGGGCGGCGCTACGACTAATGCCCGTACATGGAAAGCATATGTGTTAGCGCTACTCCCTTCACTGTCAGAAGTTTCATAACAGATAGCGTATAAACCTTCAAGAATAACACCTTTTCACATAGAAATAAAGTGTTATGACCGGTTAAGTTTACACTATTTCGTACCTAGATCTCTAACTCTTTCAGTTGCTATCCGGCGCTTGTCGCGAGAAGATGTATTTGCATTTCATTCCATTGTGCCGTGACGTAATAAGCAGAGTCTAAACCTGCGGTGTGCACGCAGTGCTAATCTGAATATTGTATTTGCAATATTTTGCTTGGATAAATCACTAGGCCCTGTGCGTTAACGTGCACTGTTCAGTGCCGCGCAGGAAAGGCAGGTGGGCTGACCTCGCACAGGTTGGATTGGAATCCACTCGGATGCTCTCGTGAGGCTCAGCCCTCACGTAAAGATAAGTTTTTTGCTGTTTATCTTTTCTGGTAATCATGTCTTTCAACCAGTTTGATCTCGCTCTTGCAAAGTTCAAGGACTATCCGCTCTGGCCAGTAAGAATCGTCAAACCTGGTAAAGATACACGTGGCAAGCCAGTCTATATGGTTTTCTGCTATGGATCACATGAGGAATTCCGCCTCGTTGAAGCAAATATCCAAGCCTACGATCCTACCGCGGATAATTCATCTGCTCCTGCTACAAAAAAAGCTTTTGAAGAGCTTGCTACTGCGCCTGATATTTACAAGAGACTGTCCAAAACATACCTTGCGCTCAAAGGCAATGATAAAGGCAAAGCTAAAGGCTCAACACCCATATCATCTAGCAGCATTAGCCCGATTCATCAGCAACTTGTAGCAACTCAAGCGGAACTGGATAAAACCAAAAATGATTTGATGGACAGTATAACTCAAAAAGTTACGGAAAAACTGGCTAGCTCAAACTCACTTAAGGAATCAACTGAGCTTATTGTGAGTCAAATTTATGACGCCGTTACGCTTGAATTTAATCCCAAGTTTCAACTAATCGAGAAATCGTTAAAGGGGCTGAGTAATGAATTTGAGCACTTGGAGGAAAAACTGAACAGGCTGGAAACTAAATTGGACGGTTATGAACAAGAGTCATTACTAGATAGTCTTGTGTTTCACGGTGTAAGGCAACAAACTGGAGTTGACACTCGTTCTGCTGTGTTGTCGATTGTAAATCAGAAGATGTCGTTGCCTGAAGTAAATACAACGGAGATCATGAATGTCTATAGACTCAGACTGAATAATGCTGCTACTGACTCAACTCAGTCTGCTCCAAGGGTCGCTCCAGTTATTGTGAAGTTTGCGAGCAAAGACATAGCTAAGAAAGTATTCAAGGCCAAAGCCAAACTGGCCTCTAGTGGAATTTTCGTTGCGGAGTCTCTGACCAAGCAACGAAGAGACATCCTGAATGCGGCTAAGGACAAATTCGGTCAGAAGAATGCTTGGTCTGATCAAGGGCAAATCTTAGCAAAGCCTAGAGATGAGACTGTGATTAGAAAGATACGGTCGCTCGCGGACTGTATCTAGGTTGATTTTTTTTTTTTTTTTATGGTTAAGTTGTTCTTCTTTTCGGTTGTTTGTTTATCTTTTGTTCTCTTCTTTCTCTTTCATTTTCTTTTTTTCTCCGTGACCACGGGTCACCAATTCTTCCGTTATTTCTTCTTCTATTTTTTTCCTTTAGTATTATTTTCCTCCGAAATTTGTTTGATTCTTTTTCATTTCGAAAAAGAAACATTCCTTTTTTGTTGCTAAAGTTATGTTGTTTTTTTGATGGTTCTGGGTGAATTACGACGGTTTAGCCTTGAAAGTTATTTGTCGAGAGGAGTGGCCCGAGATGATGATTGCCCAGTAATAGATTTGAAGCCTATGAGAAATAGTACATTTATCCGATCGCCGCAAGATTTCCTGTCACCTCTGAGTGACCCGTGTCTTCGTCTTGCTTCATGGAATGTGCACATTACGTCGAGTTATCAGGATATTCTTCAGCTACTAGATGATTTTTCGTCGGAGTTTGATATAATTGGTATTTGCGAATCGTTCTTAAGCACAGACCATTCTCTTTCGCTTTATTCATTTCCAGGGTACAACGTCCATGTGAAGAACCGAGTTTCAATGAGCCGTGGTGGGATTGCATTGTTGGTTAAGGAGGGAATTGGGTATGGTGTACGGGATGATCTAAGTATTTGGAAAGAAGGTAAGGTAGAAATTTTTTCAATAGAGGTTGAGTTAAATGGTAAGAAAAATATAATTAGTATGGTGTATAAGCCGCCCAGTGCACACTTGGATGATTTTATTGAAGGGTTTAATGAGCTGCTTGCTAAAATACCACCTGAGTGTAGCCATAATGTGATGGGGGATTTCAATTTTAATCTCCTTGATTTGTCTGGAACGAATGGTGATTTTTTGAATTTTAGGATTTCGAGTGATTTGTATCCCCTCGTGGGCGTACCAACGAGAATTACCTCACAAAGTGAAACATTGATAGACAATATCTTTGTTAAATCGAGTGATCTTCACAGGAGCTTTGCTGATGTGATAGTTTGCCCTGGATCTGACCATCTTCCATTAATAGCTACAATTAATCACCCTGTGAAAAAACTGCGAAAGAAGAAGGTCGTTACTAGACTGATGAAAAAAGAAAATCTCCAAAAATTTGCCGAAGAGATTAGTATTATTGATTGGAGCCCTGTTTTTGCAGAAAAAGAATGCCCTTCAAGGGCATTAGATAGCCTTATGTCAGCCATATTGCCTATTTATGAAAAAGCATGCCCTCTAAAGGCTGTAAAATCCAAAAAACTTATTCCACGAAAGCCATGGATGTCGATGGAAATAATTGATGAAATAGAACTGAGAAACAGGCTATATGAGAGATATTTAGATAATCGGAGTGATGAATCATTTGACCTATTTAAAACACAGAGGAATTTAGTAAACAAACTTCGAAGAAATGCAATTTCTGATTTTTATAATCGTAAATTTGAGGATAACAAAGGGGATATGAAAGAAACGTGGAGGACAATAAATGACCTTGTTAGTGACAAAGGAGACAAGAGGAATGAAGAAGTGTGTTTAAGCGGTTGTGATCGTAATGATAAAAGTGCAATTGTAAATAAATTTGGTCAGTTTTTCTCGAATATTGGTCCTGAAGTGCAAGATAGTGTGTATGACAAGTATCAAGAAATGCAGAGTAGCAATATTCCTGATGAAAGAGGTGAATCTCTAGAAATGAATTTTAATTTGTGTACCAGTGATGAAGTTTGTAAAATTGTGAAGTCGCTAAAGTCTAATTCAGCTGGAGTGGATGGCTTATCTCTTCGAGGGCTTAAAGCGATTTTCGGTTACATACTACCCTGTCTGTTTTTTATTATTAATCTTTCTCTAGAAAAGGGTAAGTTCCCTGAACAGCTTAAAGTCGCGAAGGTCATACCCCTCCACAAGGGTGGCTGCAAAAGAGACATTGAAAACTGGCGACCGATATCGATATTACCTCTTTTTTCAAAGATATTAGAAAAAGTCGTCCATAAACGCCTATATGACTTTCTCCAGGTGAATGAGTTATTAAGTGAAACACAATTTGGTTTCCGAAAGGGACACTCTACAACTCATGCCTTGCAGCATCTGGTGGAATGCGTTAGTGGTGCGTTGGATAAAGGGTACTTACCGATGTCAATTTTCATTGATATAAGGAAGGCATTCGATACTGTAGATTTCAAGATTTTGCTCAACCGACTCAAGTGTCTGGGAATTCGTGGCACTTCTTTACAGTGGTTTGAAAGTTATCTGCTTGGAAGATCCCTGCGTGTAGTACTCAATGATGTGACTTCATCTTCTTATCAACTCAAATGTGGAGTACCGCAAGGTTCAGTCTTAGGTCCCTTGCTTTATCTTGTGTATGTAGATGGAGTGCGCTTTCATCTTCAAGACGTCTGTGTTACAACCTTTGCTGATGACACAGCTTTGACAGTGTGTGCTAAATCGATCGAAGAGCTTGTGTTGAAAGCAAATGATGCGTTAAGAAGGCTGGAGGTTTTTATGAACCTTAGCTTGCTGTGTGTCAACGTTAAAAAGACTTTTCTAATGACTTTCTGCAGAGTAGGCATGCCAGTTGATGCAAGTGGTCTAGTTACGTTATCCAGGAAGCCTGTCCAACAAGTTCATATAGTGCGGTACTTAGGATTTTTCATAGATTCAAACCTTTCATGGAAGCATCACAGTGATATTATTTCTGCAAAAATTGCCCGAGGAGTTGGAATGCTGCGTAGACTGAAGCATTATTTACCAAAGCGGATTCTCCTAATGATTTATCACTCAATTGTTTACCCATATATTTCATATGGCTGTCTGATCTGGAGCAGCAATTTTTACAGTAATTTCAAAAGAGTCCAGATTCTTCAGAACAAGGCCGTGAGGATCATAGGCAAGTATGTCAAGGATTTGAATGATACAAGTGCTTGTTTTAAGTCTTTAAATTTGCTCAACGTGGGTCAACTACGGGATTATCAAGCGGCAGTTTTCGTTTTCCAGTGCGTGCATAATCTAGTCCCAAGTGTTTTCCGTGGTACTTACCGTGCAAACAGTGAGATTCATGAATATGATACAAGAAATAGTGAAGATTTGGTGATTGAGCTTAAGAGTAGCACAAGATCAGGATTTCAGCAGTTTCTTGGAACTGCAGTCTGGAATTCTTTACCAGTGAGCATCAGGGCGGCTGAGCATCTTTTAGAGTTTAAGAGAAAATTAAAAGAATATTTAATAAAAGATGGTTGAGAAATGTATTTATTTGTTAGGGGTAGGGGGTGGAAGGTAGGTAGGGTGGTCTGGCTGGTTGGGAGGAACGGTTGGTTGGGGGTGGTAGGGAGGAATTGGTGGATGGGTGGTAGGAAGGGAGTAGGGTTGTTGGGAGGTATATGTTTATTTTGGAGGTGATAATGTGAAGGAGTTTGGTCTTTTTTCTTTTTTTTTGGGGGGGGGTCTGTTCTTTTCTTCTTTTTTTTCTTTTTTTTATTAGTTATTTATTATGTTGTTGTTGGTGTTTTTAGGAAATGGTTAACCTTTACTACTGCACGCCAGCAAAAACGTAGGTTTTTCCATTAGTGCAGTAGATGTAAATATAGAAGAGTTAAACTGTGTTTATTAATAAAATAAGTATCCTATCCTATCCTAACAACACCTTCAATTGGTAAAAATACTAACGGGAACGAAAGAAACATAACAGATAACATCCCAAAGTGTTATCTGTTGAAACCGCGCATCCTTCTGTTGTCATTATGTAACTTCTGACAGTGTAGTATTTTTACCTATTGAAGGTGTTGTTGGAGATCTAGGCACGAAATAGTATAAACTTAATTGGTCATAACACTTTATTCCTAAGAGAAAAGGTGTTATTCTTGAAAGTGTTATGCGCAATCTGTTATAAAACTTCTGACAGTGTAGTGTTATTTTGCTCTGGTACATAGACCCACAATCGAATAGCAGCGACACTAGCACCACTAGCGAGAGAGAACGTCCCTACTGAAACTCAGTTAGTCGTTCACCAGCGCTGGCTCATAAAACTTCATATCCTAAACACAGCAAATTTTCTAACCCGTAAGTTTGTCTCATTTTGAATGTCCCGAGCGTAGTGGGCGGCGCTACGACTAATGCCCGTTTCTGATACATGGAAAGCATAGGTCTTAGCGCTACTACCTGCTGTTATTTTGCTCTGGTGCAAACCTGGTCCACCTGGTCCACCACATGAACTTTCAGCACATAATTTTGGGACAGACGAGTTATATTCCAGAAGTTTGAAGAGAGAAGCTGATTACTGATTGGTCCTTACCTTTCTCCCAGCTTCATTGTTGTGGAGGTCTACAGTGACGTCATAATCGCGTTTATCATCCGCTTTGTGGTCAATCGCTAATTTGCTGAGTTTCTGTCCTGCAGCGAGATCCTGGAACAAAAAGACAATGAACCTCGTTAGCTTCTTGACGACAGAAAATCGCAAGCTTCTTGTCTTGACGACGAATATACTAAGTGGGCCTGAATTTGCTGTAAGCATTTACAGGACCCGTCCTTGTTCGTTCCATCGCCACTTTCATTTCCGAGAAAAGAAGAAAATGCACAACGAAAAACGCTTTTTTCAAAAAAAAAAAAATGATATTTCAATCATGTTTTCTTTTCTTTCGACGAAACAGACTCAATCACCTGTCTGACCGAAGGAGACACCACAAACCATCAAATATCATTTTCTTTCCAGGTGCCAGGAGTTTTCGCACTTGAGGGGTTCCTTATTTTCTGGGAATGGTGGGCAACTTCTTGGTATCTTACGCTCTACTTCACCAAGAGTGATTGTTTCTTTTGGTAATTTATGATATCGCAAAATGTCCGTCTGTCTGTGAGCACGATAACTCTCGAAGGGAATGACATATTTTGATGAAACTTGGTGCGAGGATCCATTCGATCAAGGGAAAGGTCAAGTTCATGGATGGGCTCTGTAGCCCTACATTTAGGGGTGGGGGAAGGGGTTCAAATTAAGGGACAAACAAAATATTTTTTAAACAGCTCTGATAGTCGATTATGGGGTAAAAAGGCATGCTGAGCACGACAGTGAAAACCATTTTCTCGCCAGACAAGTAGTTAATCCGGAATCCGGCAAAAAAAGGAAAGTTGGTTAAAAGTAAAAGTTTTATTTGAAGTTGATTAAATGTTCGGTTTAGGGGTAAGAAGACATACGATGGTGAAAACCACTTTCTCGCTGGACAACTATTTCGCCCGGAATCCGACCAAAACTGGAAAATTTGTTATAAGCAAAAGTTTCATTAGAAGACATAAATAGGAGTAAGAAAAGAGGCTGAGTCTGTCTATGGCGATCATTTTTTACCCGGACATATAGTTAGTCCGGAATCCGGTTGTAACCGGCATTTTTTTTTAAGTCAAAGTTTTTTTTGAAGTTGATTAGATGTTCTTTATAGGGATAAGGAGATACGCCTGATTCGTTTCTGAATTTTCTGTTTTTGCTGGACTTGCAGTTCGCTCGGAATTCGGGCGAAAGCGGAAACTAGGCAGAAGTAAAGCAGAAAGTCTCGGTCAGTATCGTCAAAATAGATATGGCTTATAGAGGTATATCTGAACTTGGTTTTCTCTGATGATGAGCCTGGCGAAGACTGGATCTTGCGAAGACTGGATCTGGCGAAGATAAGGCCCATTTGTCTCAATCAAATATTAGATTTTTGGGATCCCATCGACATCTTTGGTCTTGTTTAATTTGTTCTTTTGTTTGGTTTCCTATGAGTTGTTTATTTATCCTGTATATGGCCTTTAGGTTTTTCAATACAGATATATATATATATACTTACACAAGGCCGTATCCAGGGAGGGGGGGGGGTTAGGGTGTTGACCCCCCCCCCCCGAAACACACAAAAATAGTCATTTTTACAGGCTTTTCCCTCTAATATATTTCTTTTTTTGTACTTTTTTGTCCGACCCGAAGGCACCCCCCCCCCCGAACAAAATTCCTGGATACGGGCATGTACTTACATCAGAACATCCTCCCCACTCCCAGCCTTTTGTGGGTAAAAGTCGTGCACGGGGGTCACACCCGCAGTCGTTCACTTCTCCGCGCGCGCAAGCACGCGTCACGGCGCTCGCTAGTCCGGCAGACGTCACAGATTGCACGTATGCTCGTTCTCGACTTTCTGCAAAATAAACGGTGTCAAGATACGAACCTATTCATTTCTGAATATATCTGTTCCATGAAGAACAAATAATCCAATAGACCCTCCGTCTTTGGTCCCATGAAGCGACTATAAGAGTATTCTCGCCGTTCCCCGAGGACTCCTTTTGAGGAATCCCTGCATTTTTGTTTGTCCCAGGGACTCATTCCCCGTATTCTCGCGAGTCGAACGGGAATGCTTCGATTATGATTACCATCATCAAAAAGGACTCCCTTTCAGATTCTGAGGGGAATTAGATTTTGCTGGTGTTGTGCAGTGTAAAATTAATTAAAAACAATCAGAACAAAGAAAACCAAAAATAAAGCGGATACACACTAATTTCATCAACTGCATATCTTTTGTTGGAACAAAATCCATTTTGTAAGCATTCCCCGTGTTCTCACTGTTTTCCATTCGTTGAGTCCGCGTGGAGTGACTCCATCTATTCTCGCCGTTTCCCCTGATTCCCCGAGGAGTCCTCGGGAAACGGCGAAAAAATACGCCTTAAGCCACGTTTACACGGAGGGTATTTACCCGTACTCCGCGGGTATTTTTCTCCGCAACAGCAAGAAATTCCCGGGTATTCTCGACTTCAATTTCGCGAACTTTTTACACGGGTATTTGTTTGTCGAACGGTATTCTTTGACGTCAGCAACAACAAAATTGGAATTTCGAGCAATAATTTTGACGATGTCAGCAGTATAGAAAGGGGGTTCCCACCCCACCCAACCCCCCAATAAAATAAACCCCTAATTACATGAAATTTACCAATTTTAACATGTATTATATCAAATTAACTCCATATAAGAAGTGACCCAAATTGACACATGTTGGTAGAGAAATATCCGGGAGGCTAGTGGGAGGCTCACATTTGTTCCATTATTAAACAAGCCAGTGCGTCTCTGTCTCTCCTAAAACTGTTTTCCAAATTTTCGTGCCCTAAATCACATGTTCTCCGCCTTTACGTTACTTTCATTCGTCCGCTACTTGAGTATGCTTGTCCGGTTTGGCACTTTGGCCTGACAGTAGATCAGTCTGATAGGCTTGAAACTATTCAGAAGAGAGCTTTGAGAATCATCTACCGCCAGGGCAAAGTGCCTTATATCCTCCTCCTCAAAGAATTCCGCCTCCCTACTTTAGCAGCCCGACGTCTTACTCTTTGTACTGGTTTCGGGAACAGTCTGCGTTCCCACTCATGTTTTGAGCACCTGTTTCCTACCCCATATTGCCCGCCAAAACCTCGACTACCTCGAGCTGTAGCACAAAAAGTTCCGGTTCTTAACCCTGTTTGTACAAGAACCGATCGCTACAGAAAGAGCTTTGTACCATCTTTTGTTGAAGTTTTGAACAATTGATTAACTATTTCCCTTTAATGTTTTAATTGTCTAGGGTTTTATTCTGTTTGATCATTTTTTGACTATTGCTTTATTATGTACAACCGCCTTATTAAATGTTTTGTAATTATGATGTACCTGACGAAAACGACAAGTTCGGCAATCCAATGCTGTGAAAGTCTCGTTTTACAATAAAGTATCAGTATCAGTATCAGTATCCTGAGCTTTAAAACCTTGGAATCTATTGGCTCGACTCTCCCTTGAAAAATACCTGGGTACCGCGTGAACGCTTTCCCCTCTCGTCTCCGTGGAAAAATACCCGCCGTGTAAATGATCCTTTATGGATACCCCTATATAACTGAGCGGAGCTAGAGGTACTTGCTGTGAGGTTTGAGTTGATACCCGTCTACTTAGATGTGACGTCACAATGGTAGACAACCAATCGGCAGTAAAGGACGACTCAGACGGCGACCGTATTCTTCTGCCGGGTTCTACTGCGCTACAGCTGTTTGTAGAGGTAGAAAGGTAAAGGTAGCTCCTCGGCTCGTTTGCATCGGGTAGGGTATCAGAACATGGTCCTATTACAGAGATGGGGAGACGGAGGTTCTTTTCATTATTTGTTCCTGATGAGACCAATCTCCTTCAGTAATAAATGTGCTTCTGTAACGAACAGGTTGCAATTTATTTCGGGGGGGGGGGGTGTCTTTCGGGGGGGGGGTTGCCTGCTGGTCGGACAAGAAAAGTACACAAAACACATAAATCAGATGGAAAAGTTTGTAAAAATGATTATTTGTGTATGTTTGGGGGGGGGGGGTCAACCCCTTAGCCCCCCCCCCCGATACGGCCTTGGACAGAGCCTATCAGAAGAGCTCTTCCCCACTTCTCTCCAGTGCGTTTTTTTTCAAGATCATTTAAATTTTTAATTGTCTCAAGCAGAGCACGAAGAGCACAACCTATAGCGGGGTCTCTACTGGCAATCGTAAGCTGTCGGAAGACATCTTGTTAGTATTATAGGTACGACGGGTTCTTTAGGGAAGGAAGCGATTGCCGTAAACCATGCTAGTGTGATGGTTTTAATATTTCTTTTTGTTTGCATTCATGTTTGCATGATATTTATCATGTGTCAGCCTCACCTGAACCAAGAATCAGCACCGGCACAATAGAAGTTATTGATAACTCGTGTTCAGTTGAGGCTATACAAACCATTTATTGGCAGAATAACAGCGGTGTTAGTTAGGGTTGCCACACTTGCCACATGTCGCGTGAATTGTCACGCTTCCTGTTTGGCACTCTTGTCTATAACATAAAGTTCACTCTATTTCAGAAAACGTCAAGATGTGTCATGTTTGCAGCAGGGATTCTGACAAGAAGTGACTATTTCACGTTTTTCGTAAACAAAAAATTAAGATGTGTCATTTTTTTAGCGGAATTCCGATCAAAAGTGACTATTTCACGTTTTTTATGAAATAAAATTTCACTAAAAATTCACTCTCTGTTTTGGCCAAACGTCACTCACCATATTCTTTTGATGTGGCAACCCCGGTGTACCAGACTGAATAATAAACATCAACCGTTTTCTCTACACCGTATTCACACACCTCGCTTCTAGACAAGCGTTGTCACACCTAAGCCGTATTCTCGTCGTTCCCCGAGGACTCCTCGGGGAATCGAAGGGAACGGCGAGAATACAGGGAGTCGCTCAACGCGGACTCCGCGTAAAGAAACAGCGAGAGCACGGGGAATGCTTCCAAAATGGATTTTGTTCGAAAAAAGATATACAGTTGACGAAATTAGTCTAGATCCACTTTATTTAAGGTTTTGTTTATTCGGATTGTTTTTAGTTAATTTTATATTGCACCAACACCAGCAAAATTTGATTCCCCTCTGAATCTGAAAGGGAGTCCTGTTTTAATATGGAGATGATAATCGGAGCATTCCCCGTCCTTGGGGACTCGCGAGAATACGGGGAGTGAGTCCCCGGGACAAACAAGAACGCGGGGACTCCTCAAGTGGAGTCCTTGGGGAACGGCGAGAATATGACTCTAATGGAGGGCCTTCGTTAACATTAGCCTATAGGTGGAGACACTGACACTCAAGCAAGGCAAGATAGTTATCCTACAACCGACTTTTACATTTTGGGATCCCAAAACGTAAGTGGAGGGATACCTATGACATCGGAAAAGTTGTCCGTCCGTCTGTTAGCACGATAACTCTCGAAGAGGTTGAGATATTTTGTTCAAATTTGGCACGATGATTCTTTGGGTCAAATTACAGGTCAAGTTCGTAGATGGGTCCTTTAGTCCTATCTTTAGAGGCAGAGGAGGGGTTTGGAATTTACGGTAAAACATGTATGTTTTATAAGCTAATAAGATATTCATTGAGGGGGTAAGGAGGTCCGCTGAATCCATATCTGAACTGTTTTCTTGCTGGACAAATGGTTCATGACGAATTCGGGTGAAACTGGAAATTTGGTTGAAGCTCAAAGTTGTTTCTGAAATCGATTAGAGATTCGGTATCGGGACAAGGAGACATGCTGAATACATTTTTGAACTTTATTTCAACAGTAAAAACATTCAAGGAATCTGACGAAGACTGAATGGCGAAGACACCACCCAATCGTTTGAATCCAATGTTAAATTTTTCGGATCCCATCGAAATCATTGGTCTTGTTCTGTAATGCGATAGTCGGGGACTTACTTATTCTTAGTGCTTTCGAAAACCTTCCCGTTCCTGGGATAGTCGTGCAGTTCCATCGTCGAGTTTTGAACTGGGACTGACACTCGGTGATAGCTTCTCTGGCTCCCATGACCATTGCCTAAAATAGTTCGTTCATACACTACTAAGAATTAGACTGAATAAGTCGATTCATTTAAAGGTAAAATAGGAGATACCTTGGCATACCTTGCTATGCCACGAAATAAGGAGACGGTCCCCCAAAAATACGATGCAGCCTCACTAGCGAAGAAACGCCGATTGTCCTGGTTCGGCCACGTGAGCAGAAGAGAAGACTCCACCCTGGCGAAGAAAGCTCTGCTCGCCACCCCGATACCCGGTTGGAAGAAACTCCGGGGAGGTCAGCGTAAAACGTGGCTGAGCACCCTCAAGGAAGACCTCGAGCCCATCGGAGGCTTCCGCCGGCATGGGAGGAGATGGGATCCCTACTGGCTTCAAATCTCGATGCCATTCACAGAAGACCGAGATTCATGGCATACCTTGGTTCAGCTGTTGTCGCCAGGGAGAGCTGCACAGCTTGCGTCCTGACACAAGTACAAGTAAGTACAAGTAAAGGTAAAATAAAGGCTTTGCTCGCAGCCCGGCAATCTCTTCGCTCATACTCATACCCTAAATAGGACATAAGTTAGCGGCCACTTCTGAATCCCAGTATAAGCGTGGATATATAATTCTTAGAACTAGTGGGAAGGCGCTACTGTACTCTCCGGGAAATAATGCGGAAGGCTTGATCGAGCTTTTTCCTGCGCACCCAGAAATCAGAGAATAGCCTTGTTAGACTGGCAGCTGATCCACTGTTCACGTCACTACCAGTAGTTGCTAGTCTTATGGATTAGTTTAGCATTAGGGGCGTCTGTGTATTGTTTTGTTTGTTTTGAGTAGTGTGTGGTTTCTTTTTCTGGTTTATGGCGTAAGCTGAAATAAAATTGATTGATTGATTGATTGATAAGAGCCAGATAAGAGCTGCTGTCGACTCCCCAAAATCGGGCTATCCGACAAATTTATGAGACAGAGAAACCCGATGAAAAATGTATTTCAAAATAGTAGTATGGAGCTGTACGAATAAGTAGCATGCAATACTAATGATGCTACTACATGCTTCTACTTCAAGGTTACCGTGTTACTGCATACTACTATATGCCACTATTAGCAAGACTGGATGCTACTATGGCAAGACAGGATACTACTGGATACTACTACATAAGACTGGACCAGTCTGAGGCACATTAAATGATAGTATTCTTTGCTATTACATAGTATTACATGCAACGTTTTCGTACTACTACCATACTACTACGCAGGCTACAAATTTCCTTCGCTCTCTTCAGCCTTTCACACGATACTTTATTATTTTACTGGTAGTAAATAATAACTATTGACATATAGCCTACATTTTGTATGATTTAATCAACGATACACGGACTCTTACTGGAGTCGAGAGCGAAGTTCGAAGGCAATACACTTGATGACTATAGTTGCGTTTGAAGTTACCTTTAACCTCAAAGGTAAATACCGTTTTTGGTCGCCGGTCACAGTTCCTTCGTCCTTCAAACTCTGACCGTCAAACTTCGTGCGCTAGCAAGTTCGAAGTTTGCTTGAATCGTCGAAGAAACGTCGACCTGGCAAGGATCGCCGGAGTCGTAAAAACACTAATTAAGCAAACGGTGAACTTCGACGGCGTTCAAAAACGGAAATTAAGCAACCGGCTAAGCGAACGGCGAACAAAACTTCGATCAAAAACGCAACTTATCTCTCCCTTCCGATGCAGAATCTCCGGGTACCTGCGGAAGAACGGAAAAAACGGTGTCACAGCTGCGCTGACTCGGGATTTCAGTCATTGAGTTTGATTCGTTACGGACACGTTTGCTCCTTCTTCCTGGGAATCACTGGCGTGTTTTGGACTTAGTCATATAGAGTATACCTTTGATGACTATCTCTCCTTGCCGATGCAAAGTCTCCGGCCTCTCCGAGTAGCTAGCGGAAGAAAGCAGAAGTGGTGTCACAGCTGCTACCAAAGATCGCGGTGATTGACACAGGATTTGAGTCGTTGAGTTTGAGTCGTACGGATACGCTTACTCCTTCTTCCTGAGGATCACTGGCGTGTTTAGACTTAGTCATATAGAGTATCTCAACCTTTCAGGTTTGCCGGAAGACATATCCATCGTATACGGAAATAGAGTGAGGTTTCAGCCTTTATTTGACCCGAAGCGACTCTACAAGAGCATTGGCACCTTTGTCGCTGGACAATGCAATTTAAGGTAATTTTAAGTTAAAGCACAATGGACACTTTTACTGCTTTACTTTGTACTAAATGCTTCACAAATAAACATTTCTGACTTCCTTTAGAAGGCGCTACGAAAATCGACCGTTTTCTTGTTGTCCCTTGTCTTTACCTCTCTGGCATTTCGGCGATCCAAGTTTTAGGAGCTGGGATATCGTGGCAGGAAATTCAAAAACCCCCAGCAATGCTCGATAGAAAAGGATACATTTGAGATGTCACTAAAGTCAAGCCGCAGATGCAGTTTACCTGATTGTTCTAGTGTTTCATCTGTAGTTCCAGTGCTTAAAGTGCCTATTAAAAGTTTTTCTTTGTGGAATAGTGTTGTGAACCTTGATTAGCTTGCTTTATAAAATGTACCAGAATATGCAATAAGCTTATAAAAAATAACATAGCTACAAAAATCATTAAAAAACAAATAACCTATTCAAATCTGAATGATACAAGCTGATTTATGCATAAAATAAAGATCTACTAAGTACTACAAGAAAAATCACTTTTATCTTTGTCCAAGCTAGTAAATTGAGCATGTACTGGCCCAAAAAATTACGCTTTGAAATATCACAGAGAGGAAACTGTTGAAAAAGCTGCTGATCTAGGGGCATTGTTCCTAGGTTGTTACAGAGTGGGATTGGGGTAGTTTGATGTGCCCATTGAACTTTAAGGGTCATTACCGCTTTCTAGCAGCTGGTGCGTGTGTAGGACCGTTCACGCTTCGTGTTGTAACATGAATAAAAATACTTCGCCTTGTAAGCTTTATCCTCCTCTTCCGTTCAACTTGATAATCCAAGTTGTACGCCCACGTATGCCCAGAATAACCACACGGAGCCTGAAGCCTGACAATGAATCCCAAAAGAACCTAACCTTTGATGACTTTAGGACACTGAACATCCCGAAATGTGAAATTTTAGATCAGCCTCGACCGGTTTTGTGCAAATTCAGTATAATATCTGTTGCTGTGTCTGCTGGACCAATGTAGATTTCTCGATTTAGTTTTGAGACTACAAGGATTGCTGTAATCGTTGCAGATGAGGTAAAAGCTTGTAGTTGTCAAAACGCAATTGGCTGTACAGTTTAGAATGACTGACTTTCCATTCAAAGAGCTCATTCAGTTTCAATTATATTACAAATATCTCTCCTTATCCGTTTCTCTCTTTCTTCGTTGACAGTCAGGTGATGGAAACGCACGCTGTGATTGGTCACATATAACTTTTAACACGAAAGAAATAGAAAACCGTGATTTTCGGGATTTTTTCTTGATCAGCTAATTATCCCTCTAGGATGATGTGCGAGGGATAAATATAAATTCGGATATTTCGGTTGCACTTCCGGCAAACCGTCCTCAGTGAAAAACAAAACAAAACTAAATCATAAAATCCACCACAATCACAACAGGAGAACGATGCGGAACCAACCGACAATAAGACGAGATGTAACTAAAAAACCAGAAGAAAACGGTGCGGATGCAGATAAAAATAAAATAACGAAAGATAAAATGTGTGTGTTAAAAAACCCCGAAAATCACGGTTTTCCATTTCTTTCGTAATGAATGGTCAGCTTGGCTTCAAACCTTATACTTTTAACACACAAAATAAAAACCCGTTTCTATTAATTTTTACTACAACAAGCCTGGCGGGATGAAAGTTTTACCACAGATATTCGAGGATAACAAGTATAATTCAGGAATTCTGCGCCTGTAAGCTTGAATGGTCCTTGTCTCATTTCAGTAGCGTTGTCGGGCTCTTGGGCGTCCAGAGCTGTGTGTTGTTAGGCTTCAGTGATGGACAACCCTTTATTTCCTTTGACCTTATGTTCGCTATATTTTAGTTTCCTGACTAATTCTAGGATAGCGGGCACCTATGGTATCTCACTCCAGGAGTCTTAACTTCGCCTGCCACTCAGACAACCTCACAGTAACTCGAAGCTTATCCAGTACAATATTGTCCAAATACTAATATAATATATATTTATATATTATTGCTTCATAACTTCTATCAATCAATCAATTTTATTTCAACCCTAATAGCACTAGGCTAACACGGGCGGGAATTGGAAAAAACAAACACTCACTAACAATACAAATAAAACACAAACTGACACACAATAAATAAGAAACTAATATAAGTCAAGTACAGTTAAAATGTTTAGTGAAATACGAACGAATGAATTTAGGTATCTTTCTGAAGATTTCGTAGGCGGGGGAACAAGCTTGGGTTTTGGATCGTTCTTGCTTCGCGTGTTAGGTCTATGAGAGGGTGTAACGAAGCTCGGTAGGGTTGTCCTGCGATGTCGGGAATTCAAAATTTAGTTTCCTGGTTTCTTTCAGACAGTTTTTCGATGTCAAGGATTTGAATGCTTTCGTTGCAGGATGTGTAATTGTGGCAAAGTATTGTTCTGCAGGCTCTCTTCTGCAGCCTAAACTAACTTCTCTCTTGTCGGGTATTGGGGATTTGGTCGTACTACCGGAAATTAGCCGGATTCGTTCGTTCCGGTGATAGTGCAAAATGTCGTTACTCGCATTACCTTCAAAATTCCAGGCGACTGACCACAGAGATTCAGCTTCTTCTGAGTGTGATGACTGATGATCTGCGGACAAATTTCGTAGAGGTTCGTTTGATTCACTACCGGCGACGATATTTCCCTGTAACAAAAGTACTGGATTCAGTTTATAGAATATGTAAGTCAGGAACGCTTTATATTTGTAATTGTCCGATATTACGATATCATATTTATAATATTTGTCGGAAGGAAAATGTACGGTGTATTCAAGTCTTGTACCAGGAGTAACTACGGGTTTGTCCAGGGGAGGGGGGTGGGTCTGAAATCTACTGAAATCTAGCCTCAACTCAAGCTACTTTCATGAAAAGGACCCTTCCCACCCTGACCATAGGGCACAAACTGCCGTTACAGGTTTTGCCCCCCCCCCCCATCCAATATCCCTGGTGGATGGTTTGTAGTTTTATTACTTGAGTACGAGTGAAACATCATTTGATAGCTCACCCTCATAGCTCACTCACGACCTCCGCACAAATTAGAGAACAATTTTTTGGAATTTTAAGGAGGGGGGCAAATACGCAGAAATTATGGAATAATTTTCTAGAGCTTTAGGGGCGGGCGAGTTTTAGGACCCCCGCACCCCTGGTGGGTGTTGCTTAATTTTATTAGTTGGGGACGAGTAATATATCATATTTGATGATGCAAAACGGATAAGTCAGCTACATTTTATTAGAGCTCATTTGATAGCTCAAAAATTAAGGAATAATTTTCTTGAATTTTTAGGAAATAATTTTAGCACGTCACCAGGTCTTGGTGTCGGGATTGAGGTCGTCTAAAACTCAAGAAATTATGGTGACCAACAACAGAGTGTGGGTTTGCAAGAAGCAAAGCTGAAGACTGGATTGAGATCAAAACTTTACCGGTGCTTACGTTCAAGAGACTGCGTCACACCCTAAAACCCTTAAAGGACCCGTCGTACCTATAGTACCAACGCAACCTACTTCCGAATTGCAGTCATTAATTCTTAAACCTGAAAACCTAAATTTCATAAATAAATAAATTTCATTTTTAAATTCTAAACCCGGTAACGAAACCAGACTGATCTTTGCACTTGCCACGATTTTCCAAGCGCACTATGCTCCCAGTTCGCGTGTCACCCTACTCATGCATAAAACCGTAATCTCAATCTTGCCGACTTTTTCCTAGTAGTCAATGGGTCTGGGAAAAGGCTTAAAACAGCTAAAGTCGTGGGTAATTTTCTAAAAGCAGAGCTTAGCTTGACATTAGTTGCGTTTTTGATCGCCTGTGTAAGTTCCCCTTTGAGTTCGCCGTTGCAGCTTAATTTCCGTTTTTACACTCAGTTCGCCTGACGCCTTCGCTGTTTCAAGACGTAGGTGAATACAAACGGAAAATAAGCATCCAGGCACCTCATTCATAAAATCGCCTAAATAAGTCAGTAAAGGGTAGTTGGATTTGACAGTGAAAAGGCCATTCCTGTAGTAAAAACATGCAAGTTGTAATCATCCATTTGCAAACACACTGTCCAGGACTTTCAATTTTTGGGGGTTAATTTATTCATGACAGGCGAACTCGGACCGAGAACTGCGTCTGCGACACAGTTCGCCGTTTCACTCGCAGGTATTGTAGAACCGAGAACTGACACGGTCTCCGTGTCAGCAAAAACGACAATTAAGCAAACTGCGAACTCGGAAGGTGATCGAAAACGAGAAATAAGAAGAACTGAGATCCGGAACGGCATTCAAAAACGCAACTATTATTCAGATAGTTTCGAATATTGGAACATAAACACTATGTAGTGCGAGGTGTGCTTTAAGGGCTTGTTCATTGATAAACGATTGGAATCAGCGACATATTCAGGCTTATGTGAGAACTATTCCTACATTCTGATTCTTGAGTTAAAAGTGGTCAGTCAAACAAATAAATAATTCCCTACCAGATATCGAGTTTCATCTACGGACCAGTTGGCAGTGTTGCCACATCAGAAAAACGTGGAGAGTCACTTTTGGCAAAAAATAGAAAACGAACTGAGAGTGAAATTTTATATTCATGAGCACAAACTGAAATGGTCACTTTTGGTCGGAATCACTACTGCAAACAAGGCCGTATCCGGGGGGGGGGGGGGGGTTAGGGGGTTGAAACCCTCCCCCGAAACATGCAAAAATCATCAATTTTATAGGCTTTTCCCTCTGATCTATGTCATTTTTGTCCGACCGACAGGCAAACCCCCCCCCCCCCCCGAAAGGCAACCCCCCCCGAAATAAATTCCTGGATACGGGCCTGACTGCAAAACTACACATTTTAATTTTATTTTCATGAGAAAAACATGTAATAGTCACTTGTGGTCAGAATCACTGCTTCAAAAATGACACATCTGGACGTTTATGAAATAGATTGAATTTTGCATGTCATACGGACGATAAAATTGACAAAAAAAATTAGAGTGACAATTTTGAGACAACAGTGAGATACTGCAGCTTTCTGGATTCATGAATATACTGCATAGCTAGTAGATACACATCAAAGCCTAGAGCATGTCAGGATAATAAAGAAGCGCAAGGTTCCACTTTAAATGGGCGTTAGTAAACGGAACAGGCCCTCGCTCTATTCTTTCCTTTTTAAATTATTAGCGTAAGAATACCTATTAAATAAGGCGGGCTCAGTAAACCCCGGTCCTACTTAAAACCAACTCTGCGTCTCTGCTCTCTGTTTCTGACACACGTAACTTTCCCATTCTCAAAAAAGTGTACAGTACGAAATAACTGCACATACATTCACATACTTCGAGTTTTTAATTGCAAAGTCGCTAACCCCTTGCTCATTGCCTCTCATTACTTTAGTACAACTCGGCATCGGCAATACCCGGATCCCTAAATTCCTCCCATGAGCGGAATGAATGACCTGTGATTTATAAGCAATGGCATATTTGTAGGGTTTATACACCCACAACAGTTAATCCTTGCAATTATTTTGGATGTCTTCTGTCATTTTCATGTGTTCCTACTATCGTGTGATGCCTGAAAATGAAGGATACGGACTCCAGGAAACTCAAATATCAATGATCAACCAACGACCAACGATCAACAATTTATGACCCCCCCCCCCCCAAAAAAAAAAAAACGTCATATGCTAGCATCGAAGTGAGCTAGGATCGCTCTTGTTTTGACATGGATTACTAATTTATTTTAAAAAGGCGTCACCCGAGGACGAAACAATATTACCCCTGAAGTACTGCCATCGCCTAAGAATAGCACTGATGTGGGATAGCTGGTGTTTCTCGAACTTTACGTGACTAAGCAGTCGAGATGCAATTAAGATAATGTTATAAGGGGCCAAACGGTTGTTACTAGTTTTAAAGTTTAACTGAAAAGCCAACTTATTTGTGTGTCATTTAACTGAATACACTTAATTATTTGGATTCTGCAAAGAAATCTTTTTATTTTCCACTATCTGCTAAGGTTATGACGTTCAGAATATCTACGTCCGTTCCCACAACGAAACTTCTACTATGTCGCGGGAAATTTTAATTCCACCACAAATACGGCTTTTCAGTGTGCAGTTTTGAGCTTGGTGAAGATTGCTTAGTGCCTGAACAATAAAAAATTACAAATTGTTCTCGTAAGGCATACAACAAAAATACAAGCGCATAGAGGTACCACAAATCACACAGAAATTCCACTATTTGAAAACCAATTATTCGTGAATGAAGAAGCAACGAAGTAACGTATTTTCCGCGGGTCTTAAAGCCAGTTTAAGTGACAACGGATGGGTAACTAGATTGTCCTTTCTCAGCCCTTTTCGGTTAAACTTTAAACAATTTGTTTAAAAAAGGCGTTTTCGACGCGGGGCCATCACCTTAGAACATAAATAGAGAACATTTGGCCAGTCTCGCGGCAATTAGCGCATCGCCTGGACATTGACAAATAAACTCAACCATTAACAAGCTTACAACAGGTTTCCAGATGCTAAGCGTGCATAGAATCAAGCAGAGAAACTAGGAACAGAAGTGCCTCAAACATCCAACCCACACTAGGGGTTTTTGCCCCGCCAATTTAACCGCCAAACCTATATGGAGTAGCTCTCCCGACGCTGGGATCTACTAAAAAGAGGCAAGGCACGGCCCGAGTGTAGGAGGCACGAATACTAAAAAGAGGCGCGAAAACCACAAGGGCCATTTCTTCAGAGTGAGAGGCAGGAACAACGTTCTAACCCCCCCCCCCCTCTGAAGTTACGAACTCTCACTTACTTGTCTACTTCTACTAAGAGTTAATCTATTTTTACTTAGCGTGCCTGTTGTGCCACATCGTGCTTCTTTTTAGTCGATCCCCCCGGCGGTGGATCGGTGAGGTGGAATTTTGAAAGCCGGAACGAGAACCACCTTCGGGACCACCTTGTTTCGGACCCCAGATGAAGGTCGAGAAACGACTTGTCCGGGCGGATATGTGCTGGATCTGACGGTGTGAATCACATTTCACATTAACGGTCATCATACGGGGCAAGCGTTCAAGAATGCAAAATCACGATGCCAGAAGGACGTGCAGATTTGGATTTTTGGTAACAGAACTGTTGGACCTTACAACCGCCGTACCGAAGATGCGGTTACGGCTGAAGCTATCAATAGTTTCAAGTGTAGTATCGACAAGATTTTTGACTCTTCTCACTATGTTTCCTCGCAATTTCTCAGAGCTATTTAGAGGCGAAAGCATTTTCTGTTGCAGTATACTACTATGATTATGCCCTGAGAGCCAGGCCACAGGTACAAACAGAATCAGGCCAGAGAGTGTGCTGCCTCTGCCGGTGAACACAACAGGCTCTTAGAGCCAGTCCACAGGCACAAAAAAAAGCAGGCCAGGGACAAATGATATTGCCCAGAAACAGACACATCTAATAGTGCACATCCAAATCCACCTTCCGCTTACATCTTCCGCTATCCGCATTGATGTTTGGCGTATGTTCGAAGTATCCAACCCTTGCGGAATTAGAAAAAAGTTAGACAGGCGGAAAGGGTGACATAATTTGTTTTATCTGACCACTTATTATGTACGATCCCCGGGATTCAACGCCTACAACAAACGCGAAGGGAACTTTGCCTGGATAGCGACTGGGCTGCGAGGTGACTGGTGTGGTGACCCTTGGTGTACATAAACTGATGATATACTTCGGTGGCAGCCGGAGTGATGAAGATGAAGAGACGCCCGAACAAAAACAAACCTATCAGTCAAATCTTGAAAAGATCAACTTGTCAATGGCATGAATGTATGGTTTTAGAACCATGTGAAATGGCGGCGACTCAAAATGTTCCTACATATATAAGCAGAGAAATACAGCCGAAGAGAGCGAACAAAACACCCGTCACACCACCCACCACCAAACCTACCAGTCGAACCACTGCAGTCTACAGCAACCTCGACAGCAACTGCCTGGGTGCATGGGCCCAATGCATAGGTATGGGAATTATTTATTTGTTTTGCTAGCATTAAATTTGAATCCACTACCTTTACGACCGTCTACCTCAAAGGACATCGTATCTTGCGTTCTGGTATCAGGGAGGAGTGGACATGGTCGCTTAAGCCAAAAAAAAATTGTTTTTAGCCTTTTTGTTTCGTGAGTTTGGAGTCCAAGGAAATTCGAGCAATATTCGCCTTTCAATCAATCGGTTTCACGTTCAGCCGAAATTCGCTACTGGACTCGGTTGATCTGCTGCAAAAGAAACATTCACAAGAAATCCGCTAAGGGATCCCGTCAATCGGTTTACTGTTAGCAGAACCGAAACCATTATAAATCATCACTTCTGGCTTCTTATGTTCGCACGCGAACGACAACGCGACGACAGGTCTCTTTGGTGGTACGAAGCCGCAGCTTTCAACTCAGTCTCCAAGCCAGATTTGAAGAGGCTAGTCCTGGAAGATGGTGAAAATAAACACCAACTTCTGCAAGGATCCTTGCGTCAACTGAAGATGCGGGTATTGGGATACTACATCGAATGCATGGCGGTGCTTCGATTAAGAGGGTTACTATAGTACAAGACGAACCTTTGTCGGCAAGACCCTTGCGGCCCTTCAGACAGAAGGCAGCAGAACTGGTGTATGGAGAGCCTGTGTCCAATAAAGTATAAGTAAGTAAGTAATTTATTTCAAACCCGCCATTTCGAAAGCGGAGTAAATAAAAGAAAAGAAATAAACGACATAAATACACAGAAAAAGACACTAATTTTCAATCCTCGGCCAGGAAGCAGTGGAGAAGGTCGTGCGCTGGTTTGGCTCTGTTGTCAATGATTTTTGATAGCGACGAAGAAACATCCAAAAGGGCAACACTTCAACACGCACAACGTACAAAAAACATGCACCAACACACAGTATGGATTGTCAGATGATTGAGAGACTGGTATTTTGAAATGGGGGATCCTTCAGGTTAACTCTCGGTCTGGTAGTATACAAATACACACTCAGTAAACACCGCTGTATGCTTTTTAATCAGAACTTAGCGATATTCTGGACACAGCAAGAAATTCCGCTTATTTCGGAAGACTCTCCTCGTCTTTCTTTGTTGTTGGCTGAAGGTCTGTGCAGGCGTGATCTTCATGTTTGGTAACAAAATGGCCCCGTACAACGTCCAAAAAAACATGCACCAACACACAGCAACTCCTGCCATGTTTCACTGGGGGGGGGGGACAGGCCCGTCTCCAGGAATTTATTTTTGGAGGGGGGGGTGCCTACGGGTAGGACAAAAAAAGACATAGATCAGAAGGAAAATCCTATAAAAATAATTATTTTTGTCTGTTTGGGGGGGGGGCAACCCCCTCCCACCTGAATACGGCCCTGGGGGGGGGGGAGGGGGGATGCTGCCCGGGAAATGCAGTATTAGCGCTGTCTGATATAAGTCTGATAGATCTGTCACTCGTTAGGGAATCTCAAACAGACAGTTGAGCGACCGGAAAAATGCTCTGTTGCGGGGTTGACACCTCGCTGCGTCGTGAGAACTCCAATCAGATAATCGCTCATACCTAATCAGACGACCTCTACAAATGCATTGATAACGGTGCTGCAGCAGGGTTGCCAATAGTGAAAGGCCAGCCGGAAGAAGGAGCCAGGTCCTTGAAATACTGTAAGTTTTCAGCTCTCTTTCAGTATGACCTTTTATTTCTTAATACATTAGGTCTTCAAAGTTTCCATTCAAGGCAATGGTCATGGAAACCTAACTAGGAAGCATAATAAAGATAAGAACCTGCTCTGACAGACCTTGTATTATTCTGAGATCACGATCTAACATTTGCCATATAAGTCTCATATACCACCCTGATCAATACCCCCTGTCATTACTGTTCCCGAATCGCCTGTTTACACCAGTGGCCAATTTAATGGTTTGTCACCCCTCCTTGTATTTCTGGTCGTAAAAGAGTGTAATTGCCCCTGAGACTGGAGATGGGGCCAATCAATCACCCAGACCACTTTGCAGGACTGTTAGGTATGCTGGAGGGTTCCACTGGAAGGCGCGCGACAAAAACAGATCCCTTGTAACCGAAGTGAAGACCCGTGAAGGGAGGAATGGGGCTTGTTCGTCCTTGCAACTTTATTGGATTTTTGGCGTGGTTGACCGGTACAAACACTACACTCTGCAGCCACCTATTTGACCTATGATGCCAGACGGTTAAGGTACACAAATCAGATCAGGGACACGAAACAGGGACCTCTAAGTACATACTGTCGGATACTTTGCGCGGCATAGGAGTTAATACGCTACGATCTAGTCACCTCTGATTCCCAGATGGTACACAAAAATGACGATATGAGAGAAATAAAAGTAACCTCTATATTCAAGCTACTTAGGCATACAGTCAAAGGGCTTAAAGCCTTAAAGTTTAACTTTTAAGCTAGTTTAGTTTTGCATTCTGGATCTGAATAAACTAAACTATTTTGACTCTGCTAAATGATTTTTTTAAACTGTTTTTATCTAAAGCTCTATTAGTGACGTTCAGAATTTGCACTGCACGACACGACCATGTTTATCTCGAAGCGGAGAGTCTGAGCTTCAACAAAAGCGTACATTTCAATGGTTAATGGAAACACAAAACGCAAATAAATCTATATCTCGCAATGTCGTTGCTAATGGTTCACATTCAAAGTTTTTTCGGCCTGATGGGTCTTTTTCGGAATCACCTTCCTCATAGGGATATTGGGGAATATAAGCCAGAGCCAGCCAACTGAGAAGTTCCAAGTCTTATGCCACTATTGCCACTGCCAACTCCCCAAGTGACAGCCCCATAGACAGGCCCGTATCCAGGAATTTATTTTGGGGAAGGGGGGGGGGTTGCCTTTCGGGGGGGGGGGGGGGGTGGCCTGCGGATCGCACAAAAAAGTACAAAAAAGACACAGATCGGAAGGAAAAGCCTATACAGATGAGTATTTTTGTATGTTTCGGGGGGGGGGGGGGGGAGGGGGGGGCAGGTTCAACCCCCTACCCCCCCCCCCCCCCTGGATACGGCCTTGTCCATAGGCTAAAGGATCTGTTTATATACTAGCCACCCACTTCGTTGGGTATGCGTGAGGACCGGATGTAGAAAATTTAAAATGTCAGTATCGGCTATCAACTTTTTGCCACTAAAACCATGGTTAGTTCGGGTAGCTAAGTGGTGCAATTCAAGCTTGAACTCAAGGTGCAAAAACTTTACGTCTGAACAGTTTAACGACATAATGGTACCATTGCGTGCGCCCAAGTCTTCATAGACCAATTGCTGCGCTTCTGCCTATTCATGGATGGTAGAACAAGGAAACCATTTAAAAAGTAGATTGCTACTATTTTGTAACAATGGTGTTGGTCGCACTAAACGTTGGTGATTCAAATATATCAACGGTCGAGAAGGAAGCTGTAACTAATTTGATAGCTACCCCGTTTTGGGCATTACCATTGATGGCATTGATACCATTTTAGCGTTAACCCTACGACAAGTAGTGTAGTGCGAAGGGGGATATTGTACACTGGATCAGGGGCGTCACGACTGGGGGGAGGAGGGGGGACGCCCCCCCCCCCCAATGCTGTCGGCCAGTCGGTAAAAATAACCGACTCGGCGCGAAGCTCCTCGATTTTTCGTCAAAACAGTTGATTTTTTTCATGAAAACAGTCGGTTTTTCTGAAAATTGGTCGATTTTTCGTCAAATTAGTCGGTTTTTCTGAAAACTGGTCGATTTTTCGTCAAATTAGTCGGTTTTCCTGAAAAATCAGTCGATCTTTTTAAAAAATGTCATTTTTGCTGTTGAAAACAGTTGTTTTTCTGCAGAAAAAGTCGGTAAAAAATTACCAGCGACTCGGTAAATGCCTCGTACCCCCCCCCCCCAAACATTTTGGCTAGTAACGCCTCTGCATTGGATATGTGGTTGACCAGAAGTATTGCGAAAATAAACTAATAAGAACGACAGAGAATTTAAAAAAAAAACCAGCCGTCCGAACACAACTGGAAGTTCCTTAACATTTATACAGGGATGCGTAAATTCGCAGAACTGTGCTAACTCATTATCTGTTGAAGTTCAGAACATTTCCATTATGACCATTTAAGAGCTATTTTTTCATAAAAAGTAACGTTTTTAAAACAGTTAGTGCAATATTTTTTACTGGAAAGGCTCATAGCACCAGTTTTCTGAAACGTTGATAGATGGTCTGTAACAGGACCGTATCCAGGGGGATTCGACCCCCCCCTTCCCTGAAAAAAAATTACTGGATACGGACCTAGTGTGTAATACCATATCGGTTGAGACTCTGCATCCTTGTGTGATGTTATGAAACTTCTGGCTCTATAACTCTTCTTTTATCGCTTCTTTTTGCCTATTTACTAGAATACGGTACTTCCATTTTACGAAAGAGAAAATAAAAATATTAATACAAGTTCCTTCAGCCCAAGCAGACTGCAATCATAGTTGACTGCTCTAAACGCGACAGTTTACGCATTCAACTATACACATTTTCCTTCTTCTTTCAGGTTTCGAGAATGCCCATAATTATGTAATGTTATACAGCTTTTGACAGCGTATCCCTTCTTTTCTGAATTTTTTATTTTGGGTTTTACTCCACTCTTTCCACTTTAATGAAGGTGGTAATTTAAAATATTCACCATTACGACGACTGTGTTTGTGTGTGAAGAATGCATTCTCAACCCGATGTTATGGCGAGGGGTGTAGGGAGCCGGTCCAAGCAGGTCCATACCCAGACCCTTTTTTTTGGGGGGGGGAGGGTGCCCCGGGTCGGACCAAAAATTACAAGAAGATACAGATCAGAGATTAAAGCCTATAACAAACGAACTGCCTATCCTCCCCCCTGGATTTGCGTCCAAGTATTACAGTCATCGATGTTAGGATGTCCTACTATATCCTCTACAAAAAAATCATGTAGTATTTTTTACTGGGGTTAATCTTGCCTCTAAAAATATAATCTTCAGAGTAGTTTTATCTCAGTAGAAATAAGATTAATCCCAGTAGCAAATGCTGTAGTTAACTTTAATCCTTACTCAGAGAAACTTTTTACAGTTTGTACATGGCAGAACTCCACGGGTTCTATGGAAACCGGTAGTAAATTCAAACTATGATTTGCAGACCAAACTTATGGAGTCTTCACAGTCACACACATAGAGTCGTCGTAACGTTATAGGGCAAAGAAAACTTCACTAATTTTTACTGAACTGAGTCCAAGTCCGAGAAATCTTGCCTCGTAGATTGAAGCCTACAACTGAAAGCCGGTATCCCACCCAAGACGCCACATTCCCGGATCTTACAAAACTGGTAAACTGCTTACTCTTCATCCGATTTACGAGCACTTAACGTCTGTGTACACATACATTTCTTTGCAATTACCCCATCTGCTGGCTCGATACTATTAGCAGTTTATAGCAGTCCCTGGATTATCCTAAACGAATCTTCCCCATAACATGAACAAAATTACCCTATTCTTCAACTGCGAACCGTCCATCTGAATGCTGATATGTACTTCACTTAGAATTCACAAACCCGGCTTAACGTAACATGCCTTTTATGTGAGTACAATAGATTGAGTTCCATGGCTATCATCCTATGGAGGTCAGAGGGGTAGTTTATTGAGGGGGACCAAGCAGCGACCGGAAGAAATGGGGGGTAAGTAGGCAGGTGGTCAAATGCGCATTTATTGAAATGAGAGACCGTTCCTCGTGAGTAAAACTGGCCCTTTCCGCAAATTTATAATCAGATTTTGCAGCAGTTTCGAAAACCTATCTGAAGTGGCGGTTTACCATTTATTTTCTTTTGTAATTGACTTAATTTTCACAATTATATATTCGCCATTCAAAAGGGAAAATAATCCCATTAATAGGGGTGAAATATATTTAAATACTAACAAACTTGTAATTAATATTTAGACCTATTTAATCTCATTTCATAAAATACATCACTTTTTTCGATTCGCACTTCCCGAAATAAACTCAATACTTCGGAAAATTCCACACTTGATACCCCCTTATTTTTTACTGAGGGATTTATTTTATCTCGATATCAAACAAGAACATGGATACATTTAAAATCACACACATTCTATTCCGTCTTTAAAAGTGAAAACAATCACCCAAAGGTAGAAATGTTGAAAGATAAACAAAAGTTCAGTTTCACTATTCACAAGTTAAAAGATATTTTTATCGCCAATAATTTTTTTTATTCACCCTCCCTAAACTAAACTCAAAATGTCAGGAGTAAACTGGCGCCTTTTGCAAATTTAAAATCAAATTTTTCCACAGCTCCGCAAATCTGTTTAAGTATATAAACATGTAAACTATGAAACAATGGAGATGTAGCCTAAAGGACCTGTCTTGGCTGTCTTACCTATATTACTAATGCAACGTACTTCCGTAATAGCTACATCAATTCTAAAACTCGGAGACCCAAATTTCATATAGTACATAGGCTATTAACCTCATAATGAAACCTCACTGATTTCCTCATGTGCCTTGTTTGACTACCTTGGATGTGTAACATGCTGTCGATGGTTGTTTGTGAGAAGATTATTGATCAGGAAGACGGTTACAGGCCTGGAGCAGTCTTAAAACGGCCCAAACCGTGGGTAATTTGTTGAGTGAAGCACCTAGTTTTAAAGTTTTTAACTATTTTAAAATACTGCCTTCTTACCGCAGACACGTTAAGCGTTCTGACTTCTGAGAACACGTCCCCCTTCTTGAGAGAGAACTCCCTCTCTAAATAAATCGAATTAATCTGCTGATTTTTTTTTTTTTATTATTAGTTAGTTTCCTGTAGGCTACTAGCTAGGCACACATTATTCCCTCTCTAAATAAATCGAATTAATCTGCTGATTCTTTTTTTTGTTATTATTATTATTAGTTAGTGTCCTGTAGGCTACTAGCTAAGCACACATTATTGTGCTCAGGGGCGTCACGACTAGGGGGGGGGGGGGGGGGATAGCCGCGAAAAATAGCCACGATTTTTCTTGGAAACAGTCGACGTACAGCCGGTTTCTCGTAAAAAAAAAGTCGATTTTTCTTAAAAATAGTAGTTTTTCTCAAAAACAAGCAAATGTTTCGTCAACACAGTCGTTTTTCTCAATAATAGTCGTTTGTCTCTGCAAAAACATTCGGTAAAAGTGACCAGCCAGTCGGTAAATACCATCCGCCCCCCCCCCACAAATATTTTGGCTAGTAACGCCTCTGGTTGTGCTTTCTTGGCAGGTTAATTATATTAGTTGTTTGTTTTCGGTTAAATAGACAAATAAAATGAAACGAAAAAGATAATTGTGGCGATGGCGAAATCTCAAATGAGGCTCAGTTTGCCAATTTACGGCTCTCGTGGGGGAACCTTATAGTACTGCGGGTTCTCCCAAGGTTGATTTCCCGTTATGTTAGTGTTTTTCTTCATGGTAGAACCTAGTTGGCCGTATTTTAGTTTAAAGCCAACCACAAGAAATGGTCTTTGTAACCCACAGACAATGACAACCATCCCTACCGCCACCATGAATGTTCAAAACCACAAAAAACACCGTCAAACAATGAGCAAATTAAAAATAAAACACCAAACTTCCTAGGATTGAAATAATTTGGTCTAAACTAAATCTCAGCCGACTATCTGGGTCAGCCGTTATGGCACGTAGGTAGGGAGCCAAGGACCAAACTAATAATTTCCATCTAATGCTCTAACTGTTTATTACAGATACAAATAAATTAAAAAGCCAAGACCAGTGTCGTACTCCTGAAGACATAAAACAAATATTCAACTTAGTCTTATAATTCTTTGCTAATGAAACGTGTACAATTTCGCTATCTGGAAAAGGAGGCGTTCTGCGTGTTTTTTTTCTCGAGCCAAAACAGCAACCTGGCAATCAAAGTTCAAATCTTTATTAAAAAGCAAAACCATGCAACGTTAACTTACCACCAATCGCCTTTAGTTGAAGAGATAAGGGACAATATTCCAAAAATAAACTTCCATGTCCGGTCAAGTTTCCGCCTTTTCATATTGACTTCCTGAAAAGAAAATATGTGACACTTAGCGAATACACCTAGACAACAGTGCCGCCGAGGGGTTGGGGGCACTGCCAAAACTCCGACAGGTGCCATTTTGCCCCTGACCAGAAACCGACCTGCTGTTAGTTATGGTAATAGTTACAATTATTATAGTAAGACCAAAGGTTCCGATGGGATCCCTAGATTTAGTATTTAATCCATACAATTGGGTCTTGTAGGTATCCGGTCTTCACCAGGCTCCTTGAACATTTTTACTATTGAAATTTAGAAACAGATTAAGGCCAATGGCTAATCATCTGAGAAAACCAAGTTCACACATGGACTCAAAATGTAAGTTTATACGTAAACTTATATACGTAATATCTAATTTGACTACATTAATCCAAACTGTCTGGCTACTTGTGCCAAATTTCCGGTTTCGGCCGGATTCCTGGCGAACTACTTAAGCAAAACTAAAAACACTAGTTCAGCAGATCTCCTTACTCCTAAATCGAACCTCTAATCAATTTCTATTAAAACTTTTACTTGTAACAAGTTTCGGGCAAACTACATGTCCGGCGAGAAAATGATTTCCATATACATGTTCAGCTTGTCTTCTTACCCCTATCAGGGACCCATAAATTTCCTGTAATGACTCGCCATTCAGGGGGCTTGTCATTTCCTATGCTTCTATGTTGTTCGAGCCTTACCTAGTTTCTAAAAATTCCGCTTGGGTCGAATCGGTGTTCTTGCTCAGACAGACAAAATTGCCAGCATGCCACCAAGTACCTAAGCGAGGATAAAAGATACAGGATACTCTTTCATTACAGAGAAAATATATTCTTAGTTCAGCACAACAGCTGCGAAAATTTTTGTCTATCTGGATAGTCGGGTATTTTATACCCGTGGGTATTTCTCGAACTATCTGACGCTCAGTCAAGAGCGCATCAGAAATCTCTTATTGACAAGCCCCCTGAATGGCGAGTCACTACAGGAAATTTATGGGTCCCTGTCCCTATATCAAACCTCTAATCAACCTCAAATAAAACTTTCACTTATAACAAATTTTCCGGTTTCAGCCGCGGGATTACAAGCAAACCATATATTCGGGTTTAGACGGATTCAACACGTCTTCTTACCTCCAAATCGAAAATCTAATCAACTTCAAAAAAAAATTTACTCATTTACTTGAACATGTCTTCTTACCTTAGAAATATTTTTTTCGCCCAGTAATTTGAACCTCCTCCGCCACCCCTAAATATAAGGCTACAGCCCATCCACGAACTCGACCTGTCCCTTGGCCCAAGCAATCCTCACACTAAGTTTCATCAAAATATCTCATTCCGCCCGAGAGTTATCGTGCTGACAGACGGACGGACAACTTTTACGAAATCACAGGTATCCCTCCACTTACGTTTTGCGATCCCAAAAAGTGAAGACAATTAGACGGAAAAGGTTAATTAAGATTAGAAGTAGTGATGCAACTAAATTTGTTCAAAGTACAAACGAAAAGAGTAGGTGCTACACATGTGTATCCATCCGAGGGGTTGGGGGCACCGACCGACGCAACTTGGACCGGTAGGCTATCGTTATGCTACTGGCCAGAAATCGACTGGCCCGACCCCAAGTCCACGAAAAGGTATTGACTAAAACCGACCCGGCACTAGGAGTGTGCCAACAGGCGAATGACCAACCCCTTGAATGGACTGGCTTAATTAATTAACACTCTCAGATTAAGGCAAAATTTGGTGGAGATCTAGAGAATAAACTGATAATATCTTTTATTTATTCATTATTTTCAAAAAGCGATAAGCTAGAAGCTTGCCGATATTACAGAGCATAAGAAACCGATGAATTTATGTTATGCGCTACCTGATACTGGAAAAGAATATCATCAAAAAGAAAAACAACAATAATACAACGGAAACTTCAAGATTTACTGAATAAGAAGAAGCATATATTTAATATTTTATATATTTAATATATTTGTATAGTTATTTTCCCCACAAAGAGGTTTCTGCGGAAAAAGTGGATTACTGATTTCTCAAGTTCAATCACGGCTTTCAAATACCTAGGCTATTTCGCGCGTGATGTTAGTCAAAAAGAGGTATTTTCGTAGTAATATTCTAGCAAATCGGCTCGAAAAACCTTAAAAACTTACCAAATTTCTTAATTTTCACTTTTAACGAAACATACGCCAAAACACGAAAAAGTCAGGTATACCATTTTTTTTTTTACTTGATTCTTCCTTAAAGTTCAATGGGCACATAAAACTACCCCAATCCCACTCTGTAACAACCTAGGAACAATGCTTACCCCCTAGATCAGCAGCTTTTTCAACAGTTTCCTCTCTGTGATATTTCAAAGCGTAATGTTTTGGGCCAGTACATGCTCAATTTACTAGCTTGGACAAAGATAAAAGTGATGTTTCGTATAATACTTGGTAGATCTTTATTTTATGCATAAATCAGCTTGTATAATTCAGATTTGAATATGTTATTTGTTTTTTAATGATTTTTGTAGCTATGTTATTTTTTTTGTAAGCTTATTGCATATTCTGGTACATTTTATAAAGCAAGTTAATCAAGGCTCACAACACTATTCCACAAAGAAAAGTTTTAATAGGCATTTTAAGCCATGGCACTTCTGACGAAACACTAGAACAATCAGGGAAACTGTAACTGCGGCTTGACTTTACTGACATCTCAAATATATCATTTTCTATCAAGCATTGAGGGGAGTTTTTGAATTTCCTGCCACGATATCCCAGCTCCTAAAATTTGGATGGCCGAAATGCCAGAGAGGTAAAGACAAGGAATAACAAGAAAATGTCCGATTTTCGTAGCGCCTTCTAAAGGAAGTCGGAAATGTTTATTTGTGAAGTATTTAATACAAAGTAAAGCATTAGAAGTGTCCATTGTGCTTTAAGTCAGGTCCCTGTCCTAAAGCCCCCTGTTTTGATTTCAGCCAACGAACCCGGCTCCTACTCAATCTTAAACTCACCCCTTTCCCTACTTAGCCTCCCCTCCCCACCTCCGAAAAGACCTCTGTTTCCGCAATTGATGGAACACACGCACAAACATCCCTTCAAAGTGAAATTGTATCTTCCCTCGTAATTTCTCTCAGCATTCCCCTGTTTTGATGTCTGCTCCTGTCTCCTATCATGGAATGTTGATCTCTTTCAAAGGATCTAATTAATCCCCTTTTAATTTCCTCGTAATATCCCCAAAGTGCGGAAAAGCGACTGTTAAACTCAAAATTGAATCTCACGGTCCGCTTCCTGCTAAGGGTTCGTAACTTCTATAAGTCATGTTATGTAGATCGATAATAGTCCATTACAACACAAAAAAGTATGCGAAATATTTGCTACGGCTGCCTCTCTGGACTAAGAACAGCTCCCTATCCTTGCGATACGGTTTGTCCAGTATCCGCGGTGCAGAAAAGAAACGAGAGACATCGGAAGCAGCTTACTGGTGTAAGCACCTTCGAAATGGTCCTTCATTGACCGTGTCTGCCCATGTACGAGATTGCCATGATTTGTTCTATTTATAATCGTCAGAAGCTATTCGTTTCTTTTCCTTTTCTTTTCTTTCTTTATTACTCCATCAGCGTTGTATTCTTACATTTATGATGGGCAATAAATATATACATACATACACACAAAAGCCCGAATGCCATGTGCAATAACATATAAACAACCACCAAAGTAAACATACAAAGAATTCATACGACAAATCTCTTCCTACAACAAGAGCAAAGGTTTCGATGGGAGCCCAAAATTAAATATTTATTGGACGTCTTGACCCAGACAATCGAATCTTGTAGAACTCCGGTCTTTGGCAAACCCCTTTAACATTTTGCTATAACCTTTCACCAAGTCCAGACATGGATTCCGCAGTCATGTTTACTCCAACATCTAATCTCTAATCGATTTCAGACCAACTTGACCACTTCACCAAATTTCTCCTTTAAACAGTAGGCTATTTTCGGCGAACTGCATGCGCAAAAGAGCGGGTGACATTGAGAGCCTAACCTTTCGATCCAAATTTCCGGGTTTTAGCAAATTTGCCAGCTTATCCGTCAAGGAAATAAAGTTCAAAAGTGGATTCAGCATGTCTTCTTACCCCGATACCGAATCTCTCATCGATCGTTTAGTATGTTCGAAAGCTGCAATTTTCGAAGGGTCTCTTCACCCTATTTTGACTATAAAATTGGGCTTTAAAGCCTCACTCTAAATTTCCCGCTTTGGCCGGATTCCGGGCCAACTACTTGTCCGACAAGAAAATAATTTTTATATTCGGATTTAGCATGTCTTCTTACCTCTAAATCAAACTTATAGTCAACTTCAGATTAAACTTTAACTTTTCACAAATTTTCCGGTTTTGCCGGATTCCGGGTGAACCACTTGTACGGCAAGAAAATAAATTTCATATTCGGTTTCGGCATGTCTCCTAAACCCTAAATCAGATTAAACTTTTACTTTTCACAAATTTTCCGTTTTTTCCCGGATTCCGGGTGAACTACTTGTCCGGCGAGAAATAATCATATTCGGATTCAGCATGTCTCCTTACCCCTAAGTTGATTATCTCATTAGCCTTTAAAAAATATTTTGTTCTTGCCCTTTAATTTGAAATCCCTCCCCACCCATAAATGTAGGGAGCTCATCGTCAAACCTGACCGGTACTTTGACCCAAAGAGTCCTCATGACAAGTTTGAATAAAATAGTTCAACCCCTTCGAGAGTTATAGTTTTAACCGACGGACGGACAACTTTTACAAAATCATAGGTATACTGTCACTTACATTTTGGGACCCGAGCATGTGTCTGTGCCTGAAGGACCCTTCAGGAGCTTCGCCAAATTATTTGAATCCCCAAAACAACCATTTTTCTTACTTCAACGCATTCCCTTCGAATTTCATCATGTCCCTCGAATTTCATTAAAAATGTCTTCCTTCAAACCCAACAATCCCTCACATTTGCTGCGATGACGATCTTCATTGGGCAGAGTAAGGATTCAGTTGATTAAGACCTGCTTTCAACTGTGAATACATTAGGAGGGTTTTCGCGAGCTGGAAAGCAAAGTTGGATTCACTTTCCAATGGTGTTCGCGCTGCTTCGGAAAGTTGCCATGGTTAACTGGTTGCACCGGTTTTCGCACCTTCCTCGGATAACGATTCCAGAAAGGTGGTGGAAAGCTCCGCGGGAAGTTGAATGCTTCGGCACGAATTCTGAAAATGTGGAAAAACACGGACAGCGTATTTTAAAGTATTAAAAAATTATGAATACTTTAAAACTAGGCTGTGATTTCAACAAATAACCCATGGTTTTGGCTGTTTTAATCCATTTCCGAGACCCGTTGACTTATAGCGAAAACAGGGAAACAACTTACATAACGAAGTACGAAGTTGGGGTCTCTGGGTTTAGAAATGGATGGAGTAGGTTGCGTTATTATTATAGGTAAGACAGGCCCTTTTAAGTAGATACTCCATTGGTCAGATTTGTGAATACTGATAAACGCGAATTCCGCATTTTTTAGGAAGTCTGAATGCAAAGAAATGACAACCGTGAATTTGCGAATAAAAAAAACTGAAACTGAAAAATTAAAATAAAAATCACGCCATGGTTTGTTGGCCTTTAGCTTTAGCGCTTTAGTCGACCTGACACCCGAGCAAGTGTTCATCAAATATTCAAGAACACCAAAGATTTCGATGGGATCCCACAAATTTAATATTTGATTGGAACTGGGTCTTTTCTTCGCCAGATTCCTTGAATATTTGCTATCGAAATTTGGAAACAGATTAATTAGCAAATAGCTAGTCATCTGAGACATCCAAGTTCAGATATACCTCTATATATTTTGACGATAATGATCGATACTTCCTGCTTTACTTCTTCCAGCAAAACAAAAAGTTGAGAAACGAATTCAGCGTATCCCCTTGTCCCTATACAAAACATCTAATCAACTTCAAATAAAACTTTGACTTATAACAAATTTTTCGGTTTTAGCTGGATTCTGGACGAACTACATGTCCGGGTAAAAAAAAAGATTGTCATATACAGATTCAGCGTTTCTTCTAACCCCTGAATATGTCATCTAATCAACTTAAAATAAAGCTTTTGCTTCCGGTTTTGTCCGGATTCCGGGCGAACTAGTTGTCCGGGTAGGAAATGATTTTGAGTGTTCAGCGTGTCTTCTTATCCCTAAGTCGAACGTCTAATCAACTTCAAACAAAACTTTTGCTTTTGACAAACTTTACGATTTTCCCCGGATTCCGGACGAACTACTTGTCTGGCGAGAAAATAGTTTTCATCATCGTGTTCAGCATGCCTTCTTACCTCATAATCGACTATCGCAATAGCTGTTTATAAATATTTTGTTTGCCCCTTAATTTGGACCCCCTCCCCCACCCCTAAATAGGCTACATAGCCATCTATGAACTCGAACCGTGACCCAAGCAACCCTCACACCAAGTTTCATCAACATATCTCGTTCCCTTCGAGAGTTATCATACTCACAGACGGACGGCCGGACAGACGGGGAACTTTTGTGATGGCACAGGTATCCCTCCTCTTACGTTTTGGGATCCCAAAAAGCTGACAGGATTTTATAACAAATCTGTGGCGTTCAGCAAAAGGGGATAAGTCACCTTTTTGGCGAAAATGACTTACAAACACCAATTGATTTCTCTCCTCAAGATCTACAGTTTGGTCTAATCGTTAGGGTAATAAGTCCAGTATTGGCTGAGGTAAAACTTTCCTTTTCAGGGCTTACTGTACTCCACTGTATTGTTTGTCACTAAATCACTCTACATCTGTGAAATGCGAGAATACTTTTCGGGTTCTTTATAACAATTCATTCCGGTGGCTACATGTCTACCTTGGAACTGTAGTGCTTCCGGGATGTTTGTCGGTGAGGGTCTTCCTTCTTTTGGGGAACTCAGGGGTCGGTCTATCTTCTCTGGGGCCCAAACATGCGGCTATCCTTACCTGTGTGGATGGCATGGAATCGTGAGCTGTATTCAGCATTTGATGTTGGGTAGCTTATTGTTTTTATATTTTTGCCCACACCCATTGTTAGTTGTTAATATTTATTGTTAGTTGTTTAGTATGGCCGAAGCTGGCCGTTTTATTAAAATAAATAAATAAATATGACAACTGCCTGAGAAACCTCAGAAAAGCAATATGCCAAAATGGGATTAGTCCCGTGTCTTCTAAATCCTTTCATCCAGGCAGATTTGAGTAAGTTCATTCGATTCGTCATGAAAAACCAAGCTAAGTAGGTATCTCCCATTTTTCACCTCGCAATTTACTGATTCGATGGAAACAGTTTAACACCAAATTTGCTGTCCTGAAAAAATTTGGAAAGGTGACTTTTGGCTAAAGACCACAGAAATAAGGAATGAGCTTAAAATTCACTCACTTCTTGTAAACAAAAGACCTTCATACATCTTAATCAGTCAGTTTGTGTTACCCAGAACAGAACTGAAGATTAAATGAAGTCCAGTAAAATTTGGTAGCTACAATACGAAATTAAAATAACTATTTGCATGCCTACTGTAGCAGAATAATAGAGAATCAAAAGTTTGAAATCAAAGACAAACTTTATTACGATGCGCTCTAATTGCACTGGATGCAATTTTTTGCGCCTCCGTTTCCTCGTCTAGCTTTGCATTCGCACTGACGCGAATATTCGCAGAATAGCCCGATTTTTCGTTGGCCAAAAATTTCGCGCCACAAAGCTACAAATTCGCTGCGATTTTTCGGAGAATCGCTGTAGTTGGATTATTTCAACTACAGCTAGAAAATCGCGCCACAAAAATCAAGGATATAATTGTAGGAAAAATATTGTTAGCTGTCAAAGAGATCGACTAAAGCCAGGAAGGGAAGGGAACTCGAGAAAAGCAGGAAGGCATACTAAAACCAGGAAGGGCATACTAAAACGAGGAAGGGCATACTAAAACGAGGAAGGCTGTCGCCGGAATTCGCCGCACTGTTCCCTTCCTCCGTTTAGTATTATTTGAGGGGTCGGAAGTTCACCATCCCTTCCTCGTTTTAGTATCCTGACACGGTTAGGTATCAAGTTCAGTGAGAGGTCGGCAACTATACAAACTGTAATTCACCTTTCCATTTCTCGTTCTGACGGTAAGCGACTAAAATCCTCCGAGGCCAGCGAGGGGTTGGCAACTAAGATATTTCAAGTCCGCCATTTCCTTCCTCGTTTTAGTATCTTGAAAGTACTAAAACGAGGAAGGAAATGGTGGACTTAATCCTAGTTGCCGACACCTCGCATCACTTGGAAGATCTGAATCGCCTACCGTCAGAACCAGAGATGAAAAGGTGAATTACAATTTTTATAGTTGCGGACCTCTCGCTGGACTTGGAGGATTTTAGTTGCAACGAATCTATAATTCGATACTTGCCGACGTGCAAAGAAGAAGTTTAAAATTTCCTTCCTCGTTTTAGTACTTTACAAGATAGTAAAACGAGGAAGGAAATGGTGGACTTGAAATATCTTAGTTGCCAACCCCTCGGTGGCCTCGGAGGATTTTAATCGCTTATCGTCAGAACGAGAAATGAAAAGATGCATTACAATTTTTAGAGTTGCCGACCCCTCACTGAACTTGATGCCTACCCATGTCAGTATACTAAAACGAGGAAGGGATGGTGAACTTTCAATTTGAAAAGTTGCCGACCCCTCAAATAATACTAAATAGAGGAAGGGAACGGTGCTTCGAATTCTGGTGACAGCCTTCCTTGTTTTAGTATGCCCTTCCTCGTTTTAGTATGCCCTTCCTGGTTTTAGTACGTCTACCTGCTTTTCTCGCGTTCCCTTCCCTTCCTGGTTTTAGTCGATCCCGCTGTCAAATCAAATATCAGTTCTACATGAAAAGACAGTAAGAAACAAGCAGAGACATTTGGTCCTCAAAGGCTAGGAGAAAGTTGCTTCAGAGGTGGTGATAGAAGGAAGGAAAAGGAAACAATCTGCCACCTTTTGTAGACGAACCCAAGCGTCGTGTGTGAACCTTGCTGCGATTTTGTAACTGCTACAAAACTACAATGAAATAGTGTTTCGCCCCCGATTCCTCTTTGTGAATGCACAGTAACGCGATTTCTCACTGACAGACAACTCATGGTTAGACAAACTATACTGCTCCCTTTTACAGTCAACAAGGCCCAAGCTGTTTGTTATACGACAAGCTGATCCAGTTAACAAAGACGGTAACCTATTTGACTCAGAAAGCAAACCCTTAGGTTTACTTAAAGCACAATGGACACTTCTAATGCTTTACTTTGTATTAAATGCTTCACAGATAAACATTTCCGACTTCCTTTAGAAGGTGCTACGAAAATCGGCCTTTTTCTTGTTATCCCTTGTCTTTACCTCTCTGGCATTTCGGCGATCCAAATCTTAGGAGCTGGGATATCGTGGCAAGAAATTCAAAAACTCCCAGCAATGCTTGATAGAAAAGGATATATTTGAGATGTCACCAAAGTCAAGCCGCAGGTGCAGAGTTACCTGATTGTCCTAGTGTTTCATCAGAAGTTCCATGGCCTAAAGGGCCTATTAAAAGTTTTTATTTGTGGAATAGTGTTGTGAAGCTTGATTAACTTGCTTTATAAAATGTACCAGAATATGGAATAAGCATATAAAAAATAACATAGCTAGAAAAAGCTTTAAAAAACAAATAACCTATTCAAATCTGAATCATACAAGCTGATTTAGGCATAAAATAAAGATCTGCTAAGTATTATAAGAAACATCACTTTTATCTTTGTCCATGATAGTAAATTGAGCATGTACTGGTCAAAAAAATTACGCTTTGAAATATCACAGAGAGGAAACTGTTGAAAACGCTGCTGATCTAAGGGGTAAGCATTGTTACTAGGTTGTTACAGTGGTAGGGAGGGGTAGTTTGGTGTGCCCATTGAACTTTAAAGGTTCACTGACGAGCTGACTGTTTCAATTTCCCAAACTGATATACGCATGCTGCATTCCAATTCAAAATCCCCGGAAAAAAAATAACAGATCAGCTCCTATGCGATAACTCACACAACGTATCTGCACTGAAAGCAAACTACCTATAACGCGCAAGCTTAACTAACAACGCCAACAAACGTCGTCCCTGATTGGTTTGTACAGTTCAGCATCATCAGCTTTAACCGAGGGGTTACCCACTCGCCGGCACTTTCTATACACCCTACCCGGAATCGACCAGAATCACCGCGGTGCCGTCCACAAATTGGGAGATTTCGCTTCTAAGCACGCTGATTTTAACGTTCTTAACACGTGGCAACCGGTGCCGGCACCGGGCACTTGCTGTACACCAAAATCGAGAGTGGGCAACCCCTGACGTTTAAACAAAACTATACTAGGATGTTTTTAATTATATTCCTTCAGCACAAAGAAGGTGCGAAGCTCCCTGACGAGATGCGAACCTCCCTGCACGTTACACTCCCCTTCAATCTTTTCTGTGATCTATTGTATTATCTCTGTGTGATGGATGCTGATAACTAGGCGTGGAAGGACAAGTAAAGGTTAATCCGCTAAACTGCTAATACAGGTGATAAAACTTCTAAGAGGTCGTACAAACTTCCTAGTAGACATTCATATTTTTAGCCGAAGCTAAGTATTATTATTAACTACTATTATTACTAACTCCGTTTCCGCTTTTGCCATAAAACCAGGCACCAACCAATGGCTCTGTATGCTTTATTTTGCCAGTGACGATAATCTTTCTGCCCCGTCGACCACGCCTTTCAACCGGGTGACTTTATTAAAGACAATTCGACTTGATTTAAATGCAAATATTACCTTTTCTTCACATTATTATTGACCATTATCCCTTAATTACTCCATTAGAATCTCCTATTTTAACACTGTTCGATGCTTTGGCTTCAAGTAACTGCTGCTTCTTCAAAGGATCGCATTTTCCCTTCAGAAACCTTGGGCAGAAAAGGAGGGCTCTGATTGGCTAACCTCTCTGGCCAATACCTGGAGAGAAGCGAACGACGGCGCTAACGCCGTTTCCTACGTTTTTTTCTTGCACAGCTGGAGGTACTCTTCTAAGCAACCCAAGCCTCTTTCACTCAAGTCAACATCCCCAGTACTGGAAATGTTTAATGATTCCTAAGTTTCATTTGTGTCTTATACTTTTTTTATATTACATTTGTATTACTAATTAGAAGGAAATAAATGACAAAACAGGCAAATTAGGCACTGTATGGGCCTCGCGACAACGGATCAAAACAATACTGGTTTGATCTTGAAAGAAAATCCAGCTTTCTTATATTATTTCGGTATAAGCTACATTCATGTGATGTACAGTAGTGATCAACATTGACATGTACACTGTCAGAAGATTCATAACAGAAAACACAAGGATGCGCGGTTTCAACAGACAACACGCAACACACAACACTTGGGATGTTATCTGTTGTCGCGACAAACACTATGCATGAAATGTTGTGCATAACAAACATTGCCAGGAAGAGCCGAAAAAGGCCAACAAAACAGCTGCTGACGTTTATGTTTGTCATCATATCGGAAAATTCCGCAGATACTTTTTTGGCGGTTTTTCGGCTGTTCCTGGCAATGCTTGTTATGCATAACATTCATCGCGAGAACACATAACATCCAAAGAGTTGTCTGTTGCGTGTTGTCTGTTCAAACCGCGCATCCTTGTGTAGTCTGTTATGAAACTTCTGACAGTGTAGCGGCCGATGTGCGCCCGACTTGTGAAGTCTTTTTAACAAGCGAAGACACGTATAATGTTTTGACAATTAATCTAGTATTACACATTTCATATTTTTATGTTTGACATACAGTCCAATTATGTGACAAAAGTTGTGAAGTCATACAAATTTTAAATGAACTGTATAAATCAATTATATTTGGTTTAGTTGACAGTCCTATGTTATAATGTTGTAAAACAGATATTAAGTAATAAATAGGATGATTGACTGATACTAAGTTCAATATCATCCCCCTAGGAGCGGACCCCAGAATTTCGGTTGCCTACACTGTCATATTTATCACATTCTTGTCTTATTCTTCTGTTAAAAACACACATGATAATATATTTATTATGGCCCTTTTGAATGAATGAAGGATTATTTGTTATCAAAATTCTGACTAAGCAGTTTAGACCACTTACCTCCGGTTACGACTTTCCTCCTTACGTTTGATAGGCACATCAACATGGTTTAATTCGGTACTAGACATGACCTTCGACCAAGTGCCATATACCGATCGTAATTCCGTCGGTCTGACTGTCGGTCGGCCCCGCGATTGCGAGTTAGGGTACTTTCAGAAGTGCTAGAAATATGAAACTTGGCAGGCATATCAGGGACCCGACCAGATTAACTTGGAAATAGTCACTTGCCCGCTCCGATCATCGGGGGTGGGCGAGGAGGTGAAATCCGGAATTTAGTGGCATGCATAACTTTCTAACAGGTGATCGGATCTTAATGAAATCTTGTGTCACGCCTAGAGTGAATCGATCGGGATGAAACTTGTTGTGAAGAACAAGGACAAGCCCTAGGTACATCGTTTACAGAACTTGACCGGATTCGCACACTGTTGGGGGAGTTGGAGGGGGTTCCCGAATTCCGATGATCCTGAGATAAGTTACTTCCAGGTGAGCTAGGACAATGCAACTTGTCAGGCATACCAGGGAACCGACCAGATTAACATGGAAATAGTAAATTTCCTGATTTGACCATCGTGGGAGGGAGGGGAATCCTGAATCTTGAACAGTGTATAACTTTTGAACGAGTGATCGGATCTTAATGAAACTTAATATCTGGAAAGAGGTTGTGTCTCAGATATCCCAGTTCCAGTCCTGATCGGATCCGATGAATATGGGAGGGGGGGGGGGGGGGGGGGAAGGGGAGAGACGGGAACCTTGTGAAACGCTTAGAGTGGAGCGATCGGGATGAAACTTGGTGGGAAGAACAAGCACAAGTCCTAATTACATCAGTGACAGGACCGGACCGGATTCGGGAACTCTGGCGGATCTCATGATCCCCACGACAGGGGCGTCACGACTGGGGGGGGAGTGGGGGGGGGGTACGCCATCCTCCCCCAATGCTGTCGGCCAGTCGGTAAAAAATAACCGAGTCGGCGCGATTTCTAGCACCCTTAAAGTGCGCATCTTAACCGAAAAGTGAAAAATACTTTTGACAAAATGATATATATTTATGATCCCCAAGGGTCCATGATAATTTTTGTCTCAAGGGTTTTCCCTACAAGTGAATTCCTGAAACTACAAGAAATACTTCTGAGCAAAATATACATTTTCATGATCCCAATGAGTCCATCATTACTTTTGCTTGAAGGATTTTGCTTTCAGTCACATTTTATAGCGTCCTTAAAGTGCGCATAATCACAGTCAAGTGCAAAAAATAAAATACTTTCTACCAAACAATTCCTCTGGTCCTTGTCTTTTTTGTACTTTTTTGTCCGACCAGCAGGCAACCCCCCCCCCCCCCCCCCCCCCCCGAAATAAATTCCTGGATACGGGCCTGTGGAGGGATACCTATGACATCGAACAAATTGTCCGTCTGTGAGCACGATAACTCTCGAAGGGAATGGGATACTTTGATGAAACTTGGTGTGAGGATTATTTGGGTCAAAGAAAAGGTCGAGTTCGTAGATAGGCTCTGTAGCTCTTCATTCAGGGGGGGGGGAGGGGGTTCGAATTAAGGGTCAAACAAAATATTTTTAAACATCTACTGAGATAGTCAATTAAGGGGTAAGAAGACATGCTGACCACAAATATGAAAACTATTTTATTTGCCGGACAAGTATTTCACCCGGAACCCGGCCAAACCGGAAAGTTTATTATAAGTCGAGGTTTTATTTGAAGATGATTAGATGTTCGATGTAGGAGCAAGAATACACGCCGAACATTTAGGTGAAAACCATTTTCTACCCGGAAAAGTAGTTCGCCCGGCCAAAACTGGAAATTTGGCAGAGATTAAGGCAGGAAGTTTCGATTTCGATAAAAAAAGACAGGACTTCTAGGGGTAAACACACATGTTGAATCCACATCTGAACTTGGTTTTCTCAGATGATTAGCTATTTGACATTCATCTGTTTCTAAATTTAATAGTAAAAATGTCCGGCGAAGACTGGATCTGGTGGAAACAAGACCTAATTGTTTGGATCAAATATTACATTTTTGGGATCCCATCGAAATCTTTGGTCTTGTTGGCAATGAAACTAACCCCTACAAAACCGACAAAACATCCTAAATCATGAGCTTATTACCTATCATGAGTAATAGGCTATAATCAAGGCCCCCCCCCCCAAACACACAAAAAGAACGATTTTTATAGGCTTTTCCCTCTGATCTATGTGTTTTTTGTACTTTTTTGTCCGACCAGCAGGCACCCCCCCCCCCCCGAAATAAATTCCTGGATACGTGCCTGGCTATAATATACCATTTATAGAATAAAATGATAGAAAAACAATTGATAGAATGAAAATATTGCAACAGACGATGCTTTAAGTTAAAGATATGGGTCGCTATTAAATCAAAACAGCGTGTTTTGTCTTGATGGCTGGGATAAAGCGGGTTCGGAAAGAAATACTATAAGGGTCATAGGGATTCATTTAAGCCTACCACTTCGGCTAGGCTTCGACGAGTTCATACGCATACACACTCCGTCACCCACTAGACCGGACTGAGCCCGGGTGTATTGAACTTTGACCGCGCCCTCCGAGTCATTCGATATTTGTTGAATTGCGGTGAATGCAGGGACTGAACTGTATGAAAGTACAAAAAAAAGCTGATAAGAAAAGGAGTTCAGTGGAGTGAAATCCACTTGGCTCCAATCACAGTAGCTCTCCTGGTCCACGAACAATGCCGACTAGCTTGGCTCGTCCGTTCTATTTTTATCAAGGATATGCACTCACTCTGATATTTTCGACTTGTGGTCCTGGAACGCCTCCTTGGGCGTGTTCCACCCTCGTACCAATAGTAACTATTTCCGTTCCATCCTCACGAAAAGTTACTACGTTGACCGTTCCAACCTACTCGGAATAGTAACTAATAATTACTATTTGCTTACCATGCTCGGGAGCATGGTAAGCGTAGTAACTACGCATCTCTGTAACGTGATTGGTCGGATACGCCCGTGGCATGATATCCCGCTGGAAAATAGAAAGATCGTTCCAGCCTTGACGGCAAAAGGCCAGAATTTGTGACGTCATGCGTAGTAACTGCGGTAAGTAGGATGGAACACGCTCCTTGTCTTGTAGCAGGGACACGCTCGAGTTCCGCGGAAGGTCATCTTTGGCTGAACTTGCGGGAACAGCAATTTCGAACTCTTCACAGTAGAATGAAACTTTACGACGAACTGCCCATTTGTCCAGCTGTAAAGAGAAACGACTAGGACAGGAATGCAAGTCCTTAAAGGACCTGTTCTATCTATAATACTAACGCAACCTACTTCCATAATCACTCCATATATTTCTAAACCCGGAGACCCCAATTTCGCACGGTACATTCTAACCTCTCTAACAAAACCACGCTGATTTCTCACTAGCCGTGTTTTGCTACCTTCGATGTGTATCACGCTATCGACGATGTCTGCGAGAAGTTTTTCCATCAGAAAAACCGGTTATGTAAATTGTTTCCTGTTTTCGCTACGAGTCAACGGGTCTCAGAAAAGGCTTAAAACGGCCAAAAGCCATGGGTTATTTGTTGAAAACAGGGACTAGTTTTAAAGTATTCAGATATTTTAAAATACTATAAGTTGAAGAGTAACTAGACCTACGTTGCCGGGGCAACGTGAAGTGTTGCCGCAACCTTTGTCCGGCTTCGCCGACTAAAGTGTTGCGAGAGCAACACTTTGGTTTTGTTTTTTCGCTGTCGGTTAAATGCTGAAATTGTCAACTTATCGTAGCTTTTAAAACGGTATGTTCTTAAAAGAATAATCACATGATCAAAAGCTGTTCTTTAGCGTTGTAAAACCAACAACAAAACAATATCGGAAGAAGGGACTAAATTGACTTGGCGGTCAGTTGGACTTTATCCTTTTCAATCGTAGATATCGTGACGGATGAAAACTTGGAACAATATCTTATATAATCTAGTTGGTATTATAAAGCTATCCGTAACGTTTCAGGATTAAAATACCATAGATGACACTATTAATTATTACAAAACTACCTTATTGTTTTAGATTACCGTATGGTTTGTACCCGTCGTGTAAACAGTTAATCCTCGGTTATACCGATAGACCATCAATACAAACTTTCTTACCGTCATATTTACAGATATCGAATACAATGTGCACCAATTTTCAAAAATTTCTAGCCCCTCGTGAACCGATTCTTACTTACAAGTCCCTCTCCCGTGATTGACATCAAATTCATCGGAACAAATAATGGATACACCAGCTATTAAAAGTTGCAAACCCCTCATCGCTGAAGATGATTATAGCATAAAGCCGTTTTGGCTTTTTGGGAACAAAATTGTTCTTACCATCTAATGCACCTGATACAAATAACAGGTATACCAACTAGCAAAAGCTGCAAACTCATCATTGCCGAAGATGATTATGAGCTAACAGTCGACTGTTGCTTACAGTCGACTGTTGCTTACAAGTCCCTTACATGTCTCACAACTGGTATAGCCTATTTTTGGTTTCAGTGTGTACCTTACTCCTGAAGTTGTCAACCCCTTGAAACTTTCAAACTGGTTTATCTCATGAAGGATTTTTGTTCAAAAAAATGGATGACATATACTTTGATCAGCTCATCAAGGGCTATCGATTGCCCTAACCACAACAAAAGAATATCGGAAAAAGGGACTAAATTCACTTTGCAGTCAGTTGAACTTTATTCTTTTCAATCGTAGACATCGTGACGGATGAAAACTTGGAACAATATTCTATATAATCTAGTTGGTATTATAAAGCTATCCGTAACTTTTCAGGATTAAAATACCATAGATGACACTATTAATTATTACGAAACTACCTTGTTTTACATTATCGTTTGTACCCGTTGCGAAAACAGTTAATCCTAGGATACAGCGAGAGACCATCGATACAAACTTTCTTACCGTCAGTTTTATATAAATCGAATACAATGTGCAACAATTTGCACAAATTTCTAGCCCCTCGTGCACCGATTCTACTGACAAGTCCCTTTACCGTGATAGACATCAAGTTCACCGGATAAAAATAATGGGTACACCGGCTAGCAAAAGTTTCAAACCCCTCATCGCTGAAGATTTTTGTAGCATAACAGCCTATTATTACTGACAAGTCCCTTGCATGTCTTACAATTGGGAACCTAATTGTTCTTACCATCAAATGACAGGTACGCCAACTAGCGAAAGCTGAAAACCCCTCATTGCCGAAGATGATTATGAGCTAACACTCGACTGCCGCGTACAAGTCCCCTACATGTCTCACAACTGGTATCACCTATTTTTGGTTTCAGTGTGTACCTTACTACTGAAGTTGTCAACCCCTTGAAACTTTCAAACTGGTGTATCTCATGAAGGAATTTGTGTATCAAAAAATGGATGACATATACTTTGATCAGCTCATCAGCGGCTATCGATTGCCGTCGAAAAAAAAATTCTACCTGTCTTAGTTCAAAAGTTGACTTTTTTGCCGTAGGCCAACTTTCTAACGTCACCACTTAGAAAGGAGCAAAGGATAAGCTCTAGTTTCTTTAGCAATGAGAGAACTTCTAAAGTTTAAGAGGTACATCTGATACCATTTCTCTACCGCAAACCCAAGTGCAAAAAAACGAATGATAAACTCAGCTGAAATCGCGTACCCAAATGGAACCAAATTGTTCTTACCATCGAATACACCGGAAACAAATAACAGGTACACCAACTAGCAAAAGCTGCAAGGCCCTCATTACCGAAGATGATTATGAGCTAACAGTCGACTGTTGCTTAAAAGTCCCCTACATGGCTCATAACTGCTATCGCCTATTTTTGGTTTCAATGTACCTTACTACTGAAGTTGTCAACCCCTTTGAAATTTTCAAACTGGTGTATCTCATGAAGGAATTTTTGTACCAAAAAATGGATGACATATACTTTGATCAGCTCATCAGTGGCTATCGATTGCCGTCGAAAAAAAAATTCTACCTGTCTTAGTTCAAAAGTTGACTTTTTTGCCGTAGGCCAACTTTCTAACGTCACGACTTAGAAAGGAGCAAAGGATAAGCTCTAGTTTCTTTAGCAATGAGAGAACTTTTAAAGCTTAAGGGGCACATCTGATACCGTTACTCTACCGCAAACCCAAGTGCAAAAAAAAAAAATTATAAACTCAGCTGGAATCGTCGCAGACATGGACAGAAACAATAGATGGCAGCACTTTCGGACCCGTGGGAAAAAGCCACTTTTTTGTCTCTGTAGATTTTTCTATTTATCACTCAAAGAAGATATGTTGGCTGTGGGGCCGGGTAACTGCCGCATATATTTAACACTTCTAGATTTTATTCCATCTTCAATTTGAAACTGGTGCCTGCCTGCTAGCGTGCTAGAACGGAGCTTTCCACTCGAAAGCAGAAACATGGTTTGATGAAACGAAAGGTTCGCTACACAACTTGAGATGGTCCTCTCCGACATAGGCTATACAACTCCACTTCACTTCGTAAACCGTAGGCTCTGGCTCGAGGACAAGCAAAAACCATCCTTATTGGCCCCAGGCAAGAGTTCTACGGAGCTTTCCAAAATGTAATGTCATATTCATCAATCCGGCCTAAGGTCCACACTTTCCGTAAAAACCGCACAGGTTAGACCCTTCCCAGTTACCAGGAATAAAATGAAATCGGAGTCATAGGAAAAAAAAAAAAAAAAAAAAAAAAAACGAGGACAAAACCAAAGTGTTGCTCTCGCAACACAAATAGTGTGAGGGGTCATTTAAAGTTCAACGGAAAAGGGCTGAGATGCGACAATCTAGCTACCCATCACTTATTCACTTTGATAAGCTTGAATACCAGGTGAAAAGGTGTCTTGTAAAGTACGCCAGAATACCACACAACTGTGACGTAAATTATGACGTCATTTGACTGATGACCGAAGATAGGATTTGATTCTACCTAGGACGGTTTATAAATGTAAACGAAACCGGAGCATCGCTGGCCGCTCGGCTATATAGATTCAAATGTGTATTCACCGATAGGAATAAAGTATGATTTTTGTGTGTTCTAAGGTTAAATAGATCAAATAAATGTGACGTCACGCTTGTATGGAATTCCACACTGCTTTATAATGAATGAATGAATGAATATATATTTAATAGCCAATTGGCCGTACAAAATACATGAGTTACAATACACTTTACATCACTCAATACTTATCTTTATTTAACTAATACACTCTTTAAGAATTGGCATATTTTAAGTATCTTAGCTTTATTTTTTGTTTCAAGAATATCGGGGAACTTGATAGTATACCCATTAAGAAAGTGTCTCCTGAGGTCTGAGAGTTGCTCGCATTCAACCAAAAAATGGCCCTCTTCCTCTGTATTAAAGCACAGGGGGCATTCTCGCTTACTATTTGGGATCTTAAAATCCCAATTACTCCGACCACGTACTGGCAGTCAGTTCGCTCGAAGCTGAAACCACAGGCGCAGGCTCTCCGCCGGTAGGTATAGCTTGAAGTAAAATTCCATTCCGAAAATCTGCTTAACTTCTTTGTAGTATTTTAATGTATCTGAATTTTGCGTCCGTTCGTACCAAGCTTGAACCTCTTGTTCTTCTAACACTCTTGTGAATTCACGTATGAAGCTGGTCGGGTCTCCTTCCGGCCCTCTTCCTTCATTCCATATGTACGAAAGACCTGCATTATCTAAAAGTTTCTTAACTTGGAGCGGCCATGAATTTCGCTTTTTCGTCGATAATGCTTCCAGGTAAGCTTGCTTAAGCAGTCTCTTCTCTGGTAAAGATATAACTTTTGCCCAGAACCTTATTATTTGGGTTAATCTATATTTCCTTAGGGAAAAAAGTCCCAGATCCCCTTTTACTGCCTGGCTGTGGGTCGTCTGGTGTAAACCAATAAGTCTCTTGAAATACTGAAGCTGTATTGTCTCTAGTTGGGGGGCAGTTTCAAATCCCCAAAGCTCTGCACCGTAGTGAATTGTTGGCGTCACTTTCGACATGAAAATTTGTTTATGAATTTTTATGTGCTTAATTCCTGATAGCGTCCCGTTACGAAGTATTGCGCTTGTCACTCCTCTTCCCCTATTTGCCATCTCTTTTACATGGTATTTCCATAGACCGATGAAAATGCTATTCACATAATGGATTATCACCGAATGAACTTGTTCTTTCGGATTCGTGGTACTTCTATGTGCCTGTACTTCTATGCTTCGGATATTCAGCAACAAAAAACAAACGATTGAAGAAAAATAAAATCATTCTTGGTTCACAGAAAATAGCGGGCCTTATCACAAGTATCCTTACAACCTGGAAATTCAAATTTCTTAATCTTCGCTTGATTAGCCAATGAAATCCATGCTTTTGCGAAAATTCAAATTCTCCGCGCCGGGATGAACATTGTCTTATCGGGCAAGGAGTGCATATTATGAAAGTTACTATTACAGCCCAAAAATGAATTTTTATTTTAAATTTAATTCCTTAGCAGAGTCAAAATAATTCAATGTATTCAAATACAGGATTTAAAAAATAAGCTAGCTTTTCAGTCAAACTTTAAAAGACAACTTTTACCTACATCACTGATTCGCTCTACATTCCTAATCGTTCCATCTATTCCCATTTCCGAGATTTTGAACGACGTGTGACGGTGCCGACACCACATGGATTTTTAAATTCACGTGCTTAGCTCTCTTCGAGGCGGGCCAGGCTCCCTTTTGTTGCTTCCGGCGAGCCCATTGGTCAGGCATATCGGTTATGCAAGTTTTTCCTGTTTCTCATCAAAGCCATGATGACGAGTGAGGCTGAAAACAGCCGGAACTGGTTTGTAATCTTTCGAGAAATCGTGCAACGTTTCAGAGAAGTCATGCGTGTTCGAATATTGGATTACAAACTTCACCTACTACGACTTACTCTTCAAAACCGCAGTCGGATACGAAATCACAGTGGGTTCCAAAATCCAGATGCCCAAGTCGTAAAAATTATCTGAGAATCTTCATCGCGTCTTTATGGGGGACATCCAACGTCCGTTTATTAGCATATGAAATTATCGTCAGACTCCGTTTGCATGTTCTTTACGTCAACCAGCAACTCTTCATACACAAGAGACCTAATTCCTAACCTTCAGTGCAAGCTAAACAGCGATAATCCCGGGATTCCCGAACCTACGGAAAGCGACGCCATCGAGAAACCACCCTTCCAACAGTTCCAACAAGATACTGAATTCTTGACGTCAGTGTGAAGAAAAACTGATAATCTAAGATTCCCGACACTACGGAAAACGATTCCACCCAAAAAACCATCCTTTCACGCCCGACAGTTCCAACGAGATACTGAATTCTTGACGTCAAGTTTGAAGTAAAGCAAAGATAACTCGGAAGACGCGACCCTCGGAAAATCACGCCACCTAGAACCACCCTTCCACGCCCAAAAGTTCCAACAAGCTAGTGAATTCTAGACGTCCAGTTTGGAGCCAAACGAAGATAATCCGGAGTGCCCTACCCTTCGGAAAATCCCACCACCCGCTTTTCCTTCCACGCTGGAAAGTACCAACAAGATTCGTAATTCTTGACGTTCTGATTGGAGCTAAACAAGATATTTCTGGAATTCCGATCTTTCGGAAAGTTAAGCCCAGTGGTGCCATTTCAGTAAATCTTGGGGGGAGGGGGGGAGAACATCAATGTTGGGCCCCATCCCAGGCTTATTACACAGAGTCTGTATTTAATTAATATTTTGGGGAAGTAATAAAGTCAGAATAAAGTCATTGCTTTGGACCTATTGCCCAATTTGGTGGTCAAAAAGTAGCGCCAAAGATGACGATTTTGAAGTCTACGGGGTATCCCCCATTCATAATGACGATACTAATTTGACAACTTCTGATTTTTTTTTATGAATAAGCTTTTTGATGTTTAAAAAAACAAGGGATTACCAAATTAGCATTTTTGTTTACAAATACTTCAATAATTTACTGCCTTCTTCTTTTGCGAATTTGTTTTCTACGAATAGTGATTACCACAATTATGAAACAAGGGGTGTGGGGAGATAGTTAATGAATCCGACAAACACGTTATTATCAGAAATTTTTTTACGAGTGTTTGGAATATAATCCCAAGTAAAGTCCGTGAAGCGCCGCACCTGGCTGCATTCAAGACCACACTGAAAACGTTCTTCCTCGCAAAAGAGTAGGTAGTTTTCTTTTCTTTTCTTTATTTTTCTTTTCCTTTTTCTTTAGTACTTGTTTTAGTAATCAGAAATGTAGTATTTGTAGTATAGTATTATTTTTCACTAGTGGTAGCATTCATTTTTCATTAGTAAATAAATATGAATTTTGTGTTTCGCCTGTTATTTAACAAGTCCCCCGGGACTTTCCCTGCAGGTGAAGCAGGTTGCGTGGTGTGTATTTGTTTGTAATAAACGTAATCTAATCTACCCCCCCCCCCCCCACACACACTGGCAACTCCGGTGAGGCTACCAAGTCAGCAACTCTTTATATACCACGATATTGAGCTCTTGACGTCCAGTTCGAAGCCAAACAAAGGTAGTCCCGAAATTCCGGATCATTACCAAAGTTCGTTCAGAATTTTCGTCCCTCGTAACATTCAGCTTCACTAACAAAAGGAGGGATGCTACTTCAACCCGAGAGAGGATCTTCGCATGAGTGGTGATTTAACAATTGAGATTTTCGAGAAAAAATCGACTGTTGAGGATTAGTTAGAAGAGCTCATTAGGGAGCAGAGAGAGCCTGTTTCCTCGTCTAAAATACGAAGGGGGAGAGGTAGTCACGTACCACAAAATTAGGCTCGGTGGATAACCTATATCTACTTCAAAGGATTTGTAAGAGTGAGACTTCGAGGTATCTGCATAGACGGACACAAGCTTGTAATGGACAGTTTCTCCACAATGATAATGAGTTGTGTTTTCATCAACTGTGTTTAGAGTGATGGTTTACCCTCAATTGTGAAATGGGGGATTGAGGCAATCGGCTATTGTGATGTGAGTTTCGGCCAGAGTTTTTGACCTACCCACACAGAATGTTAACAGATCCATAATGAGATTTGCATGTATTTTCGGCAAGACTGTTCCATGTATGTTGGATAAAAGAAGTCTAAGGTTATCCTAAAATGCCTGTTGGACATGACCGTCTAAAGGAATTTATTCCGCAGCGCGAGGGGGTCTACCTGCGGGTCAGACCCTATCCATACCTAACAAGGAAACCAAGAACATAGATCAAAGGTTAAAGCCTACGAAAACTGTTATTTTTTCATGTTTCTTGGGGGGGCGTACCCCACACCGTGGATACGGCTTTGCTGTTGGTTTTCCATATTGGCCACGTTCAAGAACACCTCTCATGTCATGAGAGGTGACACTTACAAGTTACAATACTTTTCCGTATGAAACTGACGATCAAGGCCGTATCCAGGGGGGGAGGGGGGGGGGGGGGGGGGGGGGGGTTAGGGGGTAGATGTTCCTACGGCCCAAGCTGACTGCGAATCATATTTGACGGTGCAAAACGGATACGTCAGCTACATTTTATTCGAGCTATATTTCGGCCCTTCTTGGCAAGGGTCCTCTTGAGGCTCACGATAACCCCCCCCCCCCCCCCCGAAAAATACAAAAATGGTAATTTTTATAGGCTTTATCGTCTGATCTATGTCTTTTTTGTCCGACCCACAGGCAAACCCCCCCCCCCCCCCCCCCCCCCCCCCCCCCCCCCCGAAAAAAAATCCTGGATACGGGCCTGCTGACAATAGTGCTAAAAATCGAGGAAGGAATTCGAAAATGCGACCGCTCGTCCCTGATCGGCGATCCGAACCCGAACCATGCGAAAAACCATAAAAAAACATATTTTTACGCACATATTCATATACAAATTTATATGCAACCGGACCAATTTCTCAAATACGTCCGTATTGCTAGAGATCTTTTCAAGCCCAACTAGACCTATACGTTGCCTGGGCAACGTGAAGTGTTGCAGCAACCTTTGTTCGGCTTCGCCGACGAAATGTTGCGAGAGCACCACTTTGGTTTTGTTTCTTCGCTAACGGTTAAACGCTGAATTTCTCAACCCATCGAGGTTTTCAAAATGGTAAGTTCCAATCCAAGAAGAATATTTTTCTGAACAGATGACACAATTTTTAATCACATGGTTATCCCTCGGCATTGAAAAACAAGACCAAAGGTTTCGATGGGATCCCAAAAGTTCAAATTTGACCCGGACAACTGGGTCTTGTCTTCGCCAGACTCCTTGAACACTTTTACTATTAAAATTTAGAAACAGATTAAGGCCAAATAGCTAATCCTATGAGAAAACCAAGTTCAGATATGGATTCAGCATGTGTGTTTACCCCTTTAAGTCATATCTATTTTGACGAAGCAGATAGAAACTTCCTGCCTTGCTTCTGCCAATTTTCCGGTTTCGGCGGAATTCCGGAACTACTTGTCCGGCGAAAAAATAAAGCTCAAAAACGAATTCAGCATGTCTCCTCACCCCTAGATCCAGCCTTTAATCAACTTCAAATTAAACTTTTACTTTTAACAAATTTTTCGGTTTCAGCCGGATTCCGAGCGATCTGTACGTCCGGTGAGAAAATGATTGTCATATGTAAATTCAGCATCTACTTACACGCAAATCGAACATCTTATCAAATTTAAATTTTTTTTTACTTTAAACAAATTCTCCGGTTGTGGCCGGATCCCGGCCGAACTAATGGTCCGGCAAGAAAATAATTTTCATATTGGGAATCAGCACGTTTCCTTGCCCCCAAATCGAACCTCCAATCAACTTCATATTACTTTTCACGAATTTTCTGATTTTCGCCGGATTCCGGGTGAACTATTTGTCTGGCGAGAAAATAAATTTCATATTCGGATTTAGCTCCTCACCCCTCACCCAGCACTTAAATATACAGAGTTACATAGCCCATCTTCGAACTTGACCTATCCTTTGACCTAAAGAGTCCTCGTGCCAAGTTTGATCAGAGTTAATCATGCTAAAATGCTGAAAATTCTACTTGAAAACCTCGTTCCTGTTCAGTATGTAAAGTTGTTGGGTTCTGGTTTAGAAATCAGCGGTTTTCTGTGAGATGGGGGAGCACTCTTAGTACGAATTTCACCCTGGGAAATGGTTTAAGGCAAGAGGATATACTTTCTCCTATTTTTACATTGTGTATGTTGATGCTCTGTCAGTCCGACTTAGGTCTGTTGCTACATCGCAGGACAATGCTTGAATCATCTTCTGTTTGCGGATGCCCTTGTAATCCTTTCCCCGACTGTGTTTGGTTTAAATCGGCTACTCGCAATTTGTGATGTGTTTGCCAGTGAGTAAGATGTGATTTTTAACACTTCGAAATCGTATGCTATGGCTTTTATTCCGACTGGATGTAAAGTCGTGAAACAAGAAGTTTATTTGAGTGAGCGGAACATTACATTTGTTGATAAATCCCGTTACCTTGGATTTTATTTTAAAAAGGATCTTATAGATGATCGCTATATTTCTGAGATTATGAAAAGTTTTTGCTAAAGAGCAAATGATTTGGTTTGAAATTTGGTTTCCTTAACGAGGATATCAAGATAAGGTTGTATAAAACATTTTGCTACCAGTTCTTTTGCCTAGGCCTAGTTACGAATGCTAGAGGGGGTTCACTATCAAGATTACAGGTTGTGTATAGCAGTGCTATAAGGAAACTGCTTCGCCTGCCACGTAGATGTAGTGTTAGTGAAGTTCTAGTGGCAAAACGTTGTTTTACATTGAAAGAGCTCCAGCGGAAAGCTTGTGTGTCTCTATTTATTCGCCTCAATAAAAGTGATAATGATCTTGTACAATTGGCCGCAAAACCTATCTTCTATAATCTTGGAGTGTGGAAGGCACTTTTAGCTGATTTTTTGCTTTGGCCGAGTAATAAGTAGTTAGCGGTTGCTTTGTTGATGTGTAATTTTTCCCTATTTATTATTTATTTTTTGTTAGATTATGGCTTTTTTTTGCTGATTTGAATACATCATTCATTCATATGGTATTTTGAACTAAAAAGCTACGGATAGCTTTATAATACCAACTAGGTTATATAACATAATGTTCCAAGTTTTCACAAGTCACGATGTCTCGATTGGAAAGGATAAAGTTCAACCGGCTGCAAAGTCAATTTAGTCCCTACTTCTGATGTCCTGCTTGTTTCTGGGATCCCAAAAGTTAAGTGGAGGCCGTGGAGGGATACCTATGACATCGCAAAAGTTGTCCGTCTGTCCGTCCGTCTGTTAGCACGATAACTCTCGAAGGGGTTGAGATATTTTGATCAAACTTAGCATGAGGACTCTTTAGGTCAAAGTACAGGTCAAGTTCGAAGATGGGCTATGTAGCTCTATATTTAAGGGCTGGGAAGGGGTTTGAAATTAAGGGAAATAAAAAATATTTTTTAAAGCTAATGAAATAGTCGAATTAGGGGTAAGGAGACATGCTAAATCCGAATATGAAATTTATTTTCTCGCCGGACAAATAGTTCACCCGAAATCCGGCGAAAATCAGAAAATTTGTGAAAAGTAATATGAAGTTGATTGGAGGTTCGACTTGGGAGCAAGGAGACGTGCTGAGTCCGAATATGAAAATTATTTTCTCGCCGGACCATTAGTTCGGCCGGGATCCGGCCACACCCGGAGAATTTGTTTAAAGTAAAAGTTTTATTTAAATTTGATAAGATGTTCGATTTGCGTGTAAGTAGACATGCTGAATTTGCATATGACAATCATTTTCGCACTGCACGTATAGATCGCTCGGAATCTGACTGAAACCGAAAAATTTGTTAAAAGTAAAAGTTTAATTTGAAGTTGATAAAAGGTTGGATCTAGGGGTGAGGAGATATGCTGAATTCGTTTTTGAGCTTTATTTTTTCGCCGGACAAGTAGATGGTTTCGATACTTATATCAAGTTCGTTTCTTCTTTAAATTGTTGCTGCATAATTTCCCGTTTTAAAGGCGCTAGAAATGCATCTGTAATCAAAATCCTTGAGGCAAAAACGATAGCAGGTTCTTAGGGATCATTGATATATATACAGTTTGGTCAAAATTAGAGCCCTTGTGGCATAAACGATAATGGGTTGAGATGTATCGTTTGATAAAAAGTACTTTTCGACCTTGCGGTGAAGATGCGCACTTTAAGTGAGCTAGAACCTTATTTGTAAGCAAATCTCTTGAGGCAAAAATGGTAATGAGCTCATGGGGATCATGAAAATGCATATTTTGCTTAAAAGTATTTTTCTTAATTTGCGGTCATGATTGGTACCTTAAGGAATGGTAGGATTTGGAAAGTGGCAAATTCTAAGCCAATCTTGTCGAAATTCTAATATTCCAGCCAAGTTTCATCGTCCTAGCACATTTGGAAGTACCTTTACTCGCGATCACCGGAATTCCAGACTCCCCCCACAGTCGCCTGAGCCAATCTGGTTCTGTAAATGATTTATCCGGAGCATCTGTTAGTTATTCCCACACAGTTCCATCCCTATCTCTACAGTCTAAGTCGGTCACATATTCCCCCCCCCCCCCCCCAGTTGTCGTCGGATCCGGTCCGAGCATGAAAGATCACCAGAGACATGTGCTCTGTTCAATTACAAAATTTCACTCAAATCCGATCACCCGTTACAAAGTTACGCATGACTCAATATTCCGGATTCCCCCGTCATTTACTCCCCCACGACTATCGGATCGAGTAAATTTTTGTTTACATGTCAGTTTGATAGGGTCCCTGATACGCCTCCCAAGTTTCGTCGTGAAAATCCCCAGAGCCGCCATCACCGGGATTCCAGGAAACACCACTCCACCCCCTCCACCCAAGTGTCCGGATCCAGTCCAAATGTGTAAACGATTTATCTGGAGCAGATGCTGGTTATTTCCAGCAAGTTTCACTCCGATCCCTCCATTCTAACCGTTTCTCGGGATTTCCGGTCTCCCCCCCCCCCCCCAACTCCTCCATAGCTGTCGAATCCAGTTCGGACTTCAAATGGAACATCAGAGATATGTCATTTCTTCAGGAATTAAGTTTCATTTCAATCCGATCACCCGTTCGAAAGTTACACACCACTCAATTTTCCGGATTCCCCCACCCTCCACCCCCCTCCAAAATGGTCGGATCGGGAAACTGATTATTTCCAGGTTGGTTTGGTCGGGTCCCTGATACGCCTGCCAAGTTCCATCATACTAGCACCCCCTAGTCTATATGAAACCCTACTAAGTTCAACAACATATTTTGCCAACCCCTTCAACCTTCGATTGATCTATCTCTCTCCAAACGAATTCTAGCAAAGAATGACTCAACCACGAGCAGAACTATAGTAGTGTGGTAAAAGAATGTCCCGTCCATGTGCAGAGCTATACAAGTGCGAAGAAAGGGGTAGGGCCGTTTGACGAAAACTAGAAAAAGCATTTCAAGTTCTCCAGTCCTTCAGCCCCCACCAGTTATCGGATCCGATCCGAATTTGACAATGAACATCCACTACACTTGTTCTTCATACCTGTCAAGTTTGATGCACGCACGATTATCCGCTATATCAACCCCTAAAAAACGTTCAACAACATATTTTGCTAACCCCTTCGACCTTCGATTGATGTAGCTCTTTCCGAACGAATCCTAGCAAATTATCCACGAGCACGGCTATACTAGTGTGATGAAAGAATGACTCATCCATGCGTAGAGCTATACTAGTGCGAAGAAAGGGGTAGGGGTCTGACGAAAACTAGAAAAGCATTTCAAGAGATTTCGGGTGTCCCCCTCCCAGTTATCGGATCCGATCCGAATTTGACAATGAACATCCGAGACATTTGTTCTTCATACCTGTCAAGTTTAATGCACGCTCGATTATCCGTTCCAAAGTTATGAATGTTACTAATTTCCGGATTCTCCATGTTGCTACTGACGGTCGATCGGGGAAGTGATTATTTCCAAGTTAATCCGGTTGGGTCCCTGATACGCGTGCCCAGTTTTATCGTCCTAGGTTATGTAGAAGTGCCCAAACTAGCAAAATGCGTACAGACCGACAGACAGACAGACATTCCGATCGCTTTATGGCACTTGAAAAACAGGACAAAACCAAAGTGTTGCTCTCGCAACACAAATACATGCGTAAAATACGCTGGGTTTTTATGGTGTGTGTAAAGTGGGCATGAGCTGATGTTGCCTACTCGAATCAGAAAGCAGGCGTAGAGATTCGAAGACCTATCAAATTATATAAAGGACTAGCCTAATGCCATGGAGACAATCCTGGACGCTGGGTAAGGCGGCTACTCCTGGTCTAGAGTAATAGATATATAGTAAATTTGAATAAATCTTTAATTTTTCCGGACGGAACTGATTGCGTTTTCACTCTCTAAATGGTAAGCACTTGGGCTTTTGTTTCACAAAAGGTCCCCCATGCGAGGGGACTTTCCCCATCCCCATGGGAGGTGCACAAGTCCTGACATTGCGGAAGCATGCCATCTGACGGTACTGCTTTCTGTGGTTTTAGGATAGAAGTACAAACCGCAACCGCCAGACCTGATCGTCTGCCCAAAAGTAGAAGCGCCTTGTGTCTCCAGCAGTACTGCTTTGAAATAAGCATTCACGAGTGCCATCTACGGATATGAATTCCAACTACTTCAAGGACTCTCAAGTTGGAGACATAGCCTTATCGGTTATCTCTCGTTTCCAGCTGCTGGATTCCAAAACTCCGACACAGTGCCATCCAGGTAAGCAAACAAATCTGTGGTAATTATGTTTCAAGTCTGAACGGTAATTACTCTTGTATTACTATTTGCATCTGTGGCAAGGCACTACAATAGTCAAGTAGGACTTGGCCAGCTGCGATTTTTTAAGTAGATGGCAGCCGGACGCTTGGGGTAATTTTCCATGCTTATAGTGCGAACACACGATGAGGATCGGAAGCTCCCGGAAGCGAATTTCTGTCCGGATTTAAAGTCCGAACACACGATGGGGATTTCCCGGCCGGATTTCCTACACTTTCATCATCAAGTTTACAAAATTTCAACTTTTCAATATGGAAGCAAGGCCGTATCCAGTGGGGGGGGAGGGGAGGTGGTTGACCCCCCCCCCCCCCCCCCGAAACATACAGAAATAACGATTTGTATATGCTTTCCCCTCTGATCTATGTGTTTTTTGTACTTTTTTGTCCGACCAGCAGGCAAACCCCCCCCCCCCCCCCCCCCCCGAAATAAATTCCTGGATTCGGGCCTGTATGGAAGTGATGATGGTGCCGCAAATCCGGGCAGGAATTCCCGCCCGGGAGCTCCCGATCCGCATCGTGTGTTCGCACTATTATGGCGCCATCATAACTTCCATATGGAACAGTTGAAATTTTTTCAACTTGATGATGAAAGTGCAGGAAATCCCGGCGGGAATTCCTCATCGTGTGTTCGCACTTTTAGAATCAGAACAGTTCTGAAGAGGAGGGGGCAGATTCTTCGGTTCAGTTTCACTGGACTACAATAATAATAATCAGAACAGTTCTGAAGAGGAAGGGGCAGATTCTTCAGTTCAGTTTCACTGGACTATAATAATAATAATTTATTAAAGCCAACAAAGGGCCATACAACATATAACAGAAAAAAAAATACACAATCAACATTCCTGCCAGGCAAGCACAAATGTAGTATATTTGAACGTGCAAAACGGATAAGTCAGCTTCGGCCCTTCTTGGCAAGGGTCCTCTTCAGGCTCAAGCCGCTCAAGCTGGAACATTAACTAGTGGGAAAACAATCAAAGGTTCTTCCTTAAATATCTGATTTTGTATGTATCTGACTTATCCGTTTTGCACCGTCAAATGTGATTCGCAGTCAGGTAGGGCTGAAGGACTATTTACAAATGTAGTGCTTGGCTAGGGCAGGGAAATAACCGATATTAATTTAAACACCAAACAGAATCAACTAACTGAATATTCTATTTAAACAAAAAGGGAGGAGAGGAAAAACATAAACTATGGTTTCAACTTTAAATAAAAGGAGAGAAAAAATAAGGGAAAGAAGGAACGAGAAAGAAATAAAACAAAAGAAAAGAAAACCTTCCTTGAACCTTCCTCTATCTGCGTATTTTTCACGGTTAGAAAAAAACAGACTACCAGTTTTTATGGCACTTGAGCTTACTTAAGTGCCATATAGCGATCGTAATGTCTGTCTGTCTGCATTTCGCTAGTTTGGGCACTTCCACATGACCTAGGACGATAAAACTTGGCACGCATATCAGGGACCCAACCGGATTAACTTGGAAATAATCACTTCCACGATCCGACCATCAATGGGGGAGTGGCAACATGGGGAATCCGGAAATTAGCAACATTCATAACTTTGGAACGGATAATCGGGCGTGCATTAAACTTGACAGGTATCAAGAACTTGGCACGCATATCAGGGACCCAACCGGATTAACTTGGAAATAATCACTTCCCCTGTCCGACCATCAATGGGGGAGTGGCAACATGGGGAATCCGGAAATTAGTAACATTCATAACTTTGGAACGAATAATCGAGCGTGCATTAAACTTGACAGGTATCAAGAACAAATATCTCGGATGTTCATTGTCAAATTCGGATCGGATCCGATAACTGGGAGGGGGACACCCGAAATCGCTTGAAATGCATTTTCTAGTTTTCTTCATATCCCTGCCCCTTTCTTCGCACTAGTATAACTCTGCGCATGGATGAGTCATTCTTTCATCACGCTAATACAGCTCTGCTCGTGGATGATTGGCTAGGATTCGTTCGGAGAGAGCTACATCAATCGAAGGTCGAAGGGGTTGGCAAAATATGTTGTTGAACCTTAGTAGGGGTTGATATAGCAGATAATCGGGGGTGCATTAAACTTGACCGGTATGAAGAACAAATGTCTTGGATGTTCGTTGTCAAATTCGGACCAGATTCGACAACTGGTGGGGGCTGAAGGGCTGGAGAACTTGAAATGCTTTTTCTAGTTTTCGTCAAACGGCCCTACCCCTTTCTTCGCACTTGTATAGCTCTGCACATGGACGGGACATTCTTTTACCACACTACTATAGTTCTGCTCGTGGTTGAGTCATTCTTTGCTAGAATTCGTTTGGAGAGAGATAGATCAATCGAAGGTTGAAGGGGTTGGCAAAATATGTTGTTGAACCTTAGTAGGGGTTGATATAGACTAGGGGGCGCTAGGTGGATGAAACTTGGCAGGAGTATCAGGGACCCGACAAAACCAACCTGGAAATAATCAGTTTCCCGATCCGACCATTTTGGTGGAGTGGAGGGTGGGGGAATCTGGAAAACTGAGTGGTGTGTAACTTTCAAACGGGTGATCGGATTGAAATGAAACTTAATTCCTGAATAAACGACATATCTCTGATGTTCCATTTGAAGTCCGAACTGGATTCGACAGCTATGGAGCCGTTGGGGGGGGGGGGGACCGGAAATCCTCCGAAACAGTTAGAATGGAGGGATCGGAATGAAACTTGCTGGGAATAACCAGCATCTCCTCCAGATAAATCGTTTACACATTTGGACTGGATCCGGACACTTGGGTGCAGGAGGTGGAAGGGTGTTTCCCTGATGGCGGTTCTGGGGATTTTCACGACGAAACTTGGGAGGCGTATCAGGGACCCTATCAAACCGACATGTAAATAAAAATTTACTCGATCCGATAGTCGTGGGCGAGTAGAGGAAGGGGGAATCCGGAATATTGAGTCATGCGTAACTTTGGAACGGGTGATCGGATTTGAGTGAAATTTTAGAGGACATGTCTCTGGTGATCTTTTTCACGTCCGGACCGGATCCGACAACAACTGGGGGGGGGGATATGTGGCCGGCTTTAGACTGGAGAGATAGGGATGGAACTTTGTGGGAATAACTAACAGATGCTCCGGATAAAACAATTACAGAACCGGATTGGCTCAGGCGACTGTGGGGGGAGTCTGGAATTCCGGTGATCGCGAGTAAAGGTACTTCCAATTGTGTTAGGACGATGAAACTTGGCTCGAGTATTAGAAATTCGACAAGATTGGCATAGAATTCACCACTTTCCAAATCCTACCATTCCTTAAGGTACCAATCATGACCGCAAATTAAGAAAAATACTTTTAAGCAAAATATGCATTTTCATGATCCCCATGAGCTCATTACCATTTTTGCCTCAAGGGTTTTGCTTACAAATAAGGTTCTAGCTCCCTTAAAGTGCGCATCTTCACCGCAAGGTCGAAAAGTACTTTATATCAAACGATACATCTCAACCCATTATCATATGTGCCACAAGGGCTCTACTTTTTACCAAACTGTATCTATCAATGATCCCTAAGAACCTGCTATCGTTTCTGCCTCAAGCTTTTTGCTTACAGATGCATTTCTAGCGCTAAAACGGCAAATTATGCAGCAACAATTTAAAGAAGAAACGTACTTGATCAGGGGCGGATCCAGCCTTCCGTTCTAGGGGGGGGCGATTCTTACCGAAAAGAGTGGGGGTAGTGTCCTTTTTGTCGGCCACAAGGCTGATTTTTTTCGCGTTTTAAGTGTCCCTGTCGGTCTCTGATTTAACGAAAATGTGGTTTTCATATATTACGATAACGGTAAAAACTGTACTTGATCAACTGACAACTGTTTACAAGAAAAATTCAAGCTCCTGGCTCCACATGTAAAAAGATTTTAGAGTCTAGTTACAGTAGTTAGAACATGCGTTAATGCAGACTTCCGTAAGTGCAGTAAAACAAAACAAAAAATTACAGCCCTTCTAGGGGGGGCGATCGCCCCCCTCGCCCCCCCTCTGGATCCGCCCCTGTACTTGATATAAATGTCAAAACCATATTGAAGACCCTTGAACCGCCCAACGAAGAAGAGGAGTTCTAGAAATGCAGTAAATGCTAACAAAAATACAGTACTTTTTACTTACAAGTGTATAATAAAATAATATTCGACTCTGTACAAAACTCCCAAACAAAAAACTCCCGCCAATATTTTGCCTACTCTTGCAAGTGCCATATGAGCTTTCAGCTCTTGTTCTTAGTAAGAACCCTAGCACCCTTCCAATGAAAGCTGAACAAATTTCAAAGTTTATGTACGCAGTTGGTGATGGTGCCCAAAATCACGGCAAGAATTTCATTCGGCTATACCGCCCAACCTGATCCTCTGTCAATCAGTAGCATTGAGGTAACCTGGTATGACGTGAAGAAGGAAGGCCCTGATTTACAATTTTGTTTCAACTTATGGTCCATTTACACACTGCGTAAAATACGCTCGGATTTTACGCAGTGTGTAAACCCACCATTGGGCGTACCCATTCCTGAACCATACAGCATAAGTCAGCTTGCTCGCCTAAGGAAACCACAGTGAAGACGATCTTAGATTACCTTATGAACTAGGGATAGACCTAGACAGATGTCGACCTAAATATTATCCTACTTTCATCCGTAGCAAAGGACGGTTATAACGTGACTGACTGAAATTTACTAGAAACATGGCTACCACACCTATTGTAAGAATGACCCGACGTGAGACCTTCAGTGCAAGTCATCGGCTTCACAGGTAGGTTGAATCTTTGATTTTGCTTATGCTACGGCCAAAACCGGAATGAAGTTCATGTCGGATGTGTGCACTGATACGTTATAAGATTGGCCGATTGTGGAAAGCTCCGCGAGTTTATACGCCGGCTGTTTTTCCGGCTTCGCTTTCACGAACTGCTTTTGCGCTCCACTCGTTTAGGATAGTGAAGTGGCAAGGGAATCCATTACATGAGTGGAAAGTGGTCTTGGCAAGTCAGCGAGAATTTGTAAAGGCGCAAGGACTTTCAGTTAGATCTTGCGCTGTACGGATTCTCGGTCTGCGTTTTGGAAAGCGAATCCGCGAGAACGCCAGAATAAGCCTGAGCAAAATGCCGAGAAGACCCGCTTGTAACGAACGACGAAGAAGAACTTGATAACCTTAATACCACGCCGGAATCCAGCTTCGTCATACATGTTTTTTTTTTTGTTTTTTTTTTGGGGGGGGGGGGGATTCCCGAAAGAGAAGACCGTAAAACGAAAATTCTGGCAGTCCTCAACAATACGAAAAACGTTTCCCTTGGCTTAACGAACCTAGTTAACTATCTCGCCAATGAAAAGCATTTCCTTTGAAATGTATCTGACGAGTCATTCACATTAACAAGTTTCTCGATGCTGAAGGCAAATAAGGTACTGACGTATCGACAGAAATCAGACCCACGCTCTATTTTATAGAAGAGAGCTAAGAGTAGAAGGACTGTTCAAAACTAGTTGCGTTTCTGATTGCCGTTCCTGATGTCAGTTCTTCTTAAATTTCGTTTTCGATCACCTTCCGAGTTCGCAGTTTACTTAATTGTCGTTTTTGCTGAAACGGAGACCGTGTCAGTTCTCGGTTCTACAACATCTGCGAGTGAAACGGCGAACTGTGACGCAGACGCAGTTCCCGGTCCGAGTTCGCCTGTCATGAATAAATTAACCCAAACAAATCGAAAGTCCGGGAAAGTGTGTTTGGAAAGGAATGATTACAACTTGTATGTTTTGACTATAAGAATGGCCCTTTCACTGTCAAATGTAACTACCCTTTACTGACTTATTTAGGCGATTTTACGAATGATGTGCCGGGATGCTTATTTTCCGTTTTTACTCACCTGCGCCTTGAAACGGCGAAGGCGTCAGGCGAACTGAGTGTGAAAACGGAAATGAAGCTGCAACGGCGAACTCACAGGGGAACTTACACAGGCGATCAAAAACGCAACTACTATGATCAGAAGCGCCAATGCGACTGTCGAGTTTGATCTGGCTGTTGAAGAGTTACGCAACCTTAAAGAGCTCTGGTTAAATAGAACATGATGGCTTCTCATGCATTTCCGCTTTCAGACTTATGCTAAAAGTAGCCTATATGGATGTATCCGTGCAACCTGAAAACAAAAAAGGGACGGGGGTCACTGATCATGCGCCGTCCGCTGCATGAAGACGAAGTGTAACGGGGATCTTAATAGTCTTTGTACTATCGACGATTCACTAGTTTCCATGCGTGACGCTCTCTACGAGTGTTCGCGCATACGCCCCTCATAAAATTCCTCTCAGATTAGTTCTTTTCTGGCCGCTAGGTGCGCTACCGTAAACAAAACCATGACAAGTTACTTCTTGGTGTACCATTATCCATATTTGTTTGGCTATCTTCAATTCCTCTTAGGCCTAGCCATGTTTAAAGCTGTTTAAGATGCCTCTTCCTCTACTCAGGGGCGGATCCAGAGGGGGGGCGATCGCCCCCCCTAGACTGGATGTAATTTTTTGTTTTGTTTTACTGCACCTACGGAAGTCTGCATTAACGCATGTTTTAACTTCTGTAACTAGACTCTAAAATCTTTTTACAAGTAGAGCCAGGAGCTTGAATTTGTCTTGTAAACAGTTGTCAGTTGATCAAGTACAGTTTTTACCATTATTGTAATATATGAAAACCACATTTTCGTTAAATAAGAGACCGACAGGGACACTTAAAACGCGAAAAAAATCTTGTGGTCTTGTGGCCGACAAAAAGGTCACTACCCCCACTCTTTTCGGTAAGAATCGCCCCCCCCCCCCCCTAGAACGGAAGGCTGGATCCGCCCCTGCCTCTACTTTTGCTTTACCCAACTTTGTTCTGTCAAGCGTCATCAAGTTTGTCATTTCTGGCTTCCGACTTCAGTGCTCAGTGCTGGCTCACTTTTCCACGGGGCTAACGCGAATCGGTACGAAGCGAAAGCCTAATCGCTTATTCACCCTTCAGATAACTTATACCAAGATCTCACGTGTGATTGTTATTGTTCCTCTAGTGCGTCTAGCGGCAATTCGTCATCGGATTTTATGAGGGATGTATTAAGACAGGTGCCCACAGAACGCGAATTAGCGTTCGCCTAGACGAATTTGACGTCGCTAGCGGAAAATTTCGCGCCGCCTCAGTTCTGATTAAATTCAGGAAATCAACAATCAACGTGGCCAAAGTGGAGTATATAACCAGAATTCCAGATGCAGAGTATATAACCATAAAGCTCAACCACAAAACCCTCAACCATTAACCATAAAAATCAACAATCAACGTGGTCAAATTAGAGTATATAACCAGAATTCCAGATACAGAGTATATAACCATAAAGCTGACTTTTACACTATTCTCGTTCTAGTTCTACGTATCGTATCCAGGTATACATATCGGGTCCTGTTGAATTCGTTCACGTATTCGCTGCCAGTGGGGTCTACGAAACGAATTCGCTGAGCGAAGCGGAAGAACAAAATTCGTTCGCGGAAAAAAAAATCGCGTTCTGTGGGCATCTATCTTTATGCTATTGATATTATGCGATTTTTGCTACGTCAATGGGTCTAGAAAAACGCTCAAAACAACCAAAGCCGTGGATAATTCATTAAAGGCAGAGCTTGGCTTTACAGCTGTCAGATAGTTTTGAATACTGGAACACCAACAGTAAATAGTGCGAGGTCTGCTTTAAGTTTTTCTATTATTCTGTAGCCCATTGCTGACTGAAAAGGAGAACAAAGAGATTTTTGGAAAATGCAATAACCCCAACGGTCACGGACACAACTATGCTGGTAAGCTCTTAAAGTTTAACCAAAAAGGGCTAGGATACGACAGTCTAGTTACCCATCACTTGTTCGCTTAAATAATCTTGAAAACCCGATGAAAAAGCGTTAGTTTGTTTTTCTGATATTTCCAAATAATTGATTATCCCATTGTGCTTGCCGCTCTTCCCGTTCTTGTGATATCTCTATGGTGCCTGGAACATTTGGCAACAACACCAGGAGCAAACGAGTAAATAAATTGTGTATCAAATAAACAAAGAAGTGTCTGCAGTCTGCAGTGCCAAAAACTAGTGCTAGCTAGTGAGGTGTCTTGTGTAGTGATAGTTTAGTGATTTTCGCGGGCGAATTGTGGACGGATTCACCATGGGAAAGCGTCCACATTCCCAACGTCCCTACTGAAGACTACTGTGGACAGAATGAAAATCCCCAATAGGTGTTGTAATAATTCAATGTATTTGAATCTAAGATGTAAAAATAAGTTGCCTGTTCAGTTAAACTTTAAGGAATCATTCTTCTTTAATATCGCAGTATGGACCATGGCGTCGTAGAGCAGGTCTGAGGTCGCTTTTGCGACCTCATTGGTTGTACGTTTTATCTCAATATCGTCGGTGTCAAGCGGAAACCACGTATCTGGTCAAACTTGCGATTTCCACTTTTTGGGATCCCAAAACGTAAGTGACGGGATACCTATGATTTCCTGAAAGTTGTCCGTTTGTCTGTCCGGCAGTCCGTCTGTTAGCAGGATAACTCTCGAAGGGGTTGAGATATTTTAATAACACTTGGCATGAGGAATCTTTTGGTCAAAGTACAGGTCAAGTTCGTAGATAACCCCATATTTAGGGGTGGGGAGGGGTTTCAAATTAAGGGACGAAAATAAATGTTTTAAAAAGCTAATGAGATAGTCGATTTCGGGGTAAGGAGACATGCCGAATCTATATCTGAAACTAATTTTCTCGCCGGACAATTAATTCGTCGGGAATCCGTCCAAAATCAGAAAATTTGTTAAAAGTAAAAGTTTGTTTGAAGTTGATTAAATGTTCGATTTAGGGGTAAGAAGACATGCTGAATCCATACATGACAGTTTTCTACCCGGACAAGTGGTTCGCCCGGAATCCGGCCAAAACCTGAAAATTTGTTAAAAGTAAGAGTTTTATTTGAAGTTGATTATGTTCGATCTAGGGGTAAGACGACGTGCTGAATCCCAAAACGGAGGTGGCGGGATACATATGACATCGCAAAAGTTGTCCGTCTTTCCGTCCGTCCGTCTGTGCGCACTATTACTCTCGAAAGGAATGAGATATTTCGATGAAACTTGGTGTGAGGATTCTTTGGGTCAAGAGTAAGGTCAAGTTGTAGATGGGCTCTGTAGCTCCACATTTAGGGGTGGGGGAGGGGGTTTAAATTAAGGGGCAAATGAAATATTTTAAACATATAATGTGATAGTCGATTACGGGGTAAGAAGACATGCTGAACACGATGGTGAAAACCATTTTGTCATCAGACAAGTAGTTCGCCCTATTTTAAGTTGATTAGATATTCGATTTAGGGGTTAGAAGACATACTAGACACGATGGGTGAAACCATTTTCGCGCCGGACAAGTAGTTCGCCCGGAATCCGGCCAAAACCGGAAAGTTTGTTAAAAGTAAAAGTTTTATTTGTAGTTGATTAGATGTTCGATTTAAGGGTAAGAGGACATGATGAACACGATGGTGAAAACCATTTTCTTGCCGGACAACTAGTTCGCCCGGAATCCGGCCAAAACCGGAAAGTTTGTTAAAAGTAAAAATTTTATTTAGAGTTGATTAGATGTTCGATTTAGAGGTAAGAAGACATGCTGAACACTTGTGTGAAAACAATTATCTACCCGGGTAAACCGGAATCCGGCCAAAACCGGAAAAGCTAAAGTTTTATTTGTAGTTAGATATCCGATTTAGGGGTAAGAAGAAATGTGGAATCCGTGTATGAAAATCATTTTTTACCCGGACATATAGTTCGACCGGAATCTGGTTGGAGTAAAAAATTCATTATAAGTTAAATTTTTATTTGAAGTTGATTTAGATGGTCAGTATTGGCGAAAAAAGATACGCTGAGTTTGTTTCTGAGCTTATTTTTTTCGCCGGACAAGTAGTTTCGGAATTCGCCCGAAACTGGGAAATTGGCAGAAATGGCAGGAAGTTTTCGTCAAAACAGATATGACTTATAGGGGTAAACACACATGCTGAATCCATATCTGAACTCAGATGATTAGCTATTTGGCCTTAATCTGTTTCTGAACTTTAATAGTAAAAATGTTCAAGGGGTCTGGCGAAGACTGGATCTGGCGAAGAGAAGACCCAATTGTCTGGACCAAATATTGAATTTTTGGGATCCCATCGAAACCTTTGGTCTTGTTTCCATGGACATATAGTTCGCCCGTAATCTGACCGAACCCGGAAACTCTTAAAAAGTTTTAATTTGAAATTGATTAGAAATTCGATGTAGTGGTAAGGAGGCATGGCATGGTGATTCCGTATATGAAAATTATTTTCTCGCCGGATAAATAGTTCGCCCAGAATCCGGCCAAAACTTGAAAACTTGTTAAAAGTTGCAGTGCATCTGAAGTTGATTAGAGGTTCGATATAATGGCATGGAGATATGCTGAATTAGTTTTGAACATTAGTTTTTGCCGAACAAGCAGTTCATCCGAATCCGGCCGCAACCGGATTCGGTTGCAGGTAACCGGATTCGGTTACCTGCCCTTGGTAAGGCAGGAAGTCTCGACCAATTTCGTCAAAGTAGATATGACGTAAAGGAGAACACACATGCTGAATCCATACTCGAACTTGGTTTTCTCAGATGATTAGCCATTGGCATTAATCTTCTTCTAAATCTCAATAATAAAAATGTTAATAGATGAAAGTAAAAGAATTAAATTTCTCGGATAGGCCTGTCTACAAGGCGCAATTGTCTAGAGTAAATATTAATTTTGGGGTCCCATCGCAACCTTTGGTCTTGTTTTTGGGGTCCCAGAACGTAAGTGGCGGGATACCTATGACACCACAAAAGTTGTCCCTCTGTGAGCACGATAACTCTCGAAGGGAATGAGATATTTTGATGAAACTTGGTGTGACGATTCTTTTGGTCAAGAGTAAGGTCGAGTTTGTAAATGGGCCCTGTAGCCCTATATTTAGGGGTGGGTGAGGGGGTTTAAATTTAGGGGCAAATGAAATATTTTTAAACAGATAATGTGATAGTTGATTATGGGGTAAGAAAACATGCTGAACACGATGGTGAAAACCATTTTGCCATCAGACAAGTAGTTCGCCCGGAATCCGGCCGAAACCGGAAAGTTTGTTAAAAGCAAAAGTTTTATTTGGAGTTGATTAGATGTTCGATGTAGAGGTAAGAAGACATGGTGGACACTTACGTGAAAACAATTTTCTACCCGGACAAGTAGTTCCCCTGGAATCCGGCCAAAACCGGAAAATTGTTAAAAGTTAAAGTTTTATTTGTAGTTGATTAGATATCCGATTTAGGGGTAAGAAGAGATGGTGAATCCGTGTATGACAATCATTTTTTACCCGGACGTATAGCCTAGTTCAACCGGAATCCGGGTGGAGCCGGAAAATTTGCTGTAAGTTAAATTTTTATTTGAAGTTAATTAGGTGTTCAATATTGCGGAAAGAAGATACGCCGAGTTCATTTTTGAGCTTTTTTTTCGCCGGACAAGTAGTTCCGAAATTCGGCCGATACCGGGAAATTGGCAGAAGCGGCAGGAAGTTTCGTCAATACAGATATGACTTATAGGGGTAAACACGTCCACATGCTGAATCCATATCTGAACTTGGTTTTCTCAGATCATGATGATGATGATCGTTTTAATTTAAAAGAAAAACTATCACAGCAAAATGCCGAATTCGTTTCTTCGTGTCAAACGTCAAAAATACACTGAATGAAATATAAATTATCAAAAATAAAACAATGTCATAAAACAAACTCAATTTGCATTATACCATTCAGTGAAACTAGGCACGAAACTTTTCTTGAACCGGTCAGTGCGGCAATCAATTGGGGCGAGCTTTGGGACCTTCACTGCTACTGCTCTAGGTTGGCGAAGTCTCTCTGGTAAATGGGATGATTAGCTATTTGGCCTTTATCTGTTTCTGAATTTTAATAGTAAAAATTTCCAAGGAGTCTGGCCAAGACTGGATCTGGCAAAGACAAGACCCAATTGTCTGGATCAAATATTGAATTTTTGGACAAGACACAACTAATTCTGAATGTTGTAATTTAAATTCAGAAGATCAGTTAGTGCAAAACAGTGTGTATAATTATGTTACAGGAACCCTAGTTGCAGTCAGCTCCTTATTCCAAGAAGTCACAAAGCCCATCAAATCTCACGTCCCCTAGGGATTTTCGTTTGTTTCTTGAATAGGTGGGTTTTTGGCTCTTATTCCGTACAAACAGCCCAAACAGGTATTAAAGGGTGCCGGGTGGCTAAATCTTTTTTTTTTTTTTTTTTAAAGCGAGAACTTACAGGAGCTGTGCTTACAAGAGAGAACAGCAAAACTGGTGATTTGTTCGAGAATTGAGAAGCGAGAATTCAGATAAAAAACGCAACTATTCTTTTCCTCGCGCTTACGAACGTGTTACTGATTTATTATTTTTATCCAATGGGGAATACCTCTTCTTCTACTTTAAAGTTTTAAGTTAAAAAAACTATTAGCCTTCAAAGCTGAAATTAAGATTTCTTAAACTTGACCCGGCTAAGACACGAATGGGACGACAGAAACGCAACTGAACCCATTTATTATTTGTGTTCTGACAGTCAGAGGCGTTACTGAAATGTTTGGGGGGGGGGGGGGGGACGAGCCATTTACCGACTGGCTGGTAATTTTTACCGACTTTTTCTGCAGAAAAAAGGACTGTTTTCAACAACAAAAAAATGACAATTTTCAGAAAAACCGACTGTTTTCATGAAAAAAATCAACCGTTTTGACCAACAGCATTGGGCAGCATTACCGACTGGCCGACAGCATTGGTACTACACACTCGACTGTTTTTAAGAAAAAACGATTGTTTTTTTGTCCAACCATCCCCCCCCCCCCCCCCCCTATACGTGACACCCCTGGGTGAAAGACGAATTAACGAGCGATTTGGTCCAAAATTTAGTCTAAAACAGGCTTGAGTTCTAATGGCCTACCTTTACCAGAACCAGTGGGTCAGGTTTCATCAGAAAGGTCCACGAATTGTAACAAGAACATGTATGTAGGCTACTCACGTTACTAGATCAGTTAAAAAAGTGTTGTATTTATTTTTCATCTATGTTTTCTTCAGGGATTTCGGCGAGGGAATAGCCCAATACCCATCATCCTCTCCTAACATAGGCCATTTCCTTGATGGCACATAATACTTTCTATACAATGTAACGACCCACATCCTTTTCAGGGTCAGAGCACAGGCTACAAATGAACTATATGGCCATAAAAACAAATTCCAAGGCTTCCATTTTTTAAAGCAGTCTACTATGGGCCAAACTTGTCAGAATAAAAGCAAACAAGGAGCAACTACTGTCTGTTTTGCAGTTGAAGTAACAGTACAAGGTCCTGTCAACACAAAGACTGGCATGGTCATGAACTTGGTTGATCTCAAAGCAGCAATGGAGAAAGCCATAATGGAACCCTTGGATCACAAGAACATTGATTTGGACGTTGACTACTTCAAGGATGTAGTGAGCACAACAGAGAATGTAACTATTTTTATCTGGAACAAGCTGGCAGAAGTTCTAGAGGACAGAATGAGGTTACTGTTTGAAGTGAAGGTTTACGAAACAGAAAAGAATGTTTTTGTATATCGTGGTGAGAATAATGTATGAAGCTGATTTAGACTGATAGTTGACCTTTGACTGTTAAAGCAGTCTTACGGCTGAAATATTCTCTGATTATTCTAATTTTCACTTAGCAACAGGAAGTTAAAACTGTCATCCAGCTTAACTTACCAATCAATTTTTTGTTTTGGGGGGGAGAGACAAAATTCAGCTGAAGTTCAGCTGTGAGCTGTGTTTTGACTTGACAGGCTCTGGACAGGCTACAGCTATTGCCCAGCGAAGCTTTGATTTTGTCTTGGGTTCATGCTAGTTGGGGCAGATTGTTGTTAAAGGACACCTGAATGAAGAGTACCAAGTATCATCCCTATCTGTATGACTTCCGTTAACATTGACTGCAGAAAACCCAATCCAAATACGAAATAGTGTTCCCAAGCTATGATTTTTGCTCCATTTTGCATCTGTCCTTATTTCAGTACCAAACAGTTTTAGAAATTAACAAATGTCTCCAATCAACCCTTCTTCTGGAATATTTGTTAACCAGTTATGCCCAAACCTGTATCTAGAAGAAATTCCAATACGATCTGGCCAGCGCTGTACAAGATTTGAATGAATAGTGCTTTTTGTCTTGGAGTCTGCATGTACAAACATCCAGAAAGGAACACCCCTATTTTGAAAACAGTCATGCTCAGGAGAAGAATGCTCTCCGTGGCCATGTCTGTAAATGCATTCTCCATGTTCAAGTATGGTTTCATTGTTCAGGTGTCCTTTAAGAAGCAGTCAAGCCAAGAAATCACTGTACTCTTTTATATTTGAAAGATATTGACAATCCCACTGCTAAGGCCTAAGCTCTGCTGCTATGCGGTTGCTATTTTTATTAGAAACCACCTGCACAGATCTCATAACTAATCTTAACACAGTTTAGTGTTATCCAAGCTATAGGAATGTTTACATGAACAGTTACTTTGATGTGAACAGTGCAGTTCTGGGCTAAATGGTAAGATCCGAAAAAACTATTCAAGTGTTTCCAGATGCCCTTAATTACCTACTTTGGCAAACTGGTAGTTAGCTTTAGACAAAGCAAGTGCATGAAAATGGCAATGTCCAATGCCAACAAGCATTCACATAACTTATAACTTAACGGTCACATATAACATAGGCTACCTCTAATGTACCTTGAAAGTGTCATCCTGTGGCCTGAGCCTTAGACAGAAATTCCATCACGGCTTGTTTTCCTGATGTCTTTAAGTTTTTCAAGTTCAATGGGTTTAATAACAAATAAGAAAATAAATCGCACATAATCAAAACACTCAGTCCATTCCTGGATGCCGAGAACCACAATCTTTACATTTTAAACATATAATGCAGAATGGTCCCTGCTCCTACTCGCAGACACAACCTCACCTCTCAAGAAACAAAAACAAAAAATAACCAATTACCTGCCTGCACCTTACCCCAAGGGAACACACCATTATCATAAGTAAAAAAGGGAAAAGAAAAAAAAAATTTATTTGTTCACACCTTACTTTAATTATTCTTCTGTAATGCTAATAAATGACTTTTTACTCTTACTTCAATGATACAAGGGAACTCCTACCTCTCAGCTCATCTGGGATTGTCTGGGATCTGCTATTTTTGTTATGTGCAGGTTTTATGATGATTGGGTATGATTTTGCAACATTCATTCTGTATTTCTACCATTACGTTCACTGCAGGTTCACTGCCACTTGAAATAACTATAAACTCCAAAAGACACTGTTTAAATCTTTTGAATTTTTCACTGGTGCGTGACGCATTAAGAGCCATCTTGTAGCACATTCGTCATAAAAGTTTTTAAAATAATAGCTAATAGATGGCATGAGCTGTGCTTCTTACGATCATATTTGAATTTCTTGAACTGTAATTTGAATGAAGTACAAAAGGAAGAAGTGGAAGAAACCAAGCGAGTGGCTAGTGGACTATTTTTTTTTTTAAATGGTAAGTTTTGCTTATAAGTTTCCAACCTTATGAGGATTGAATAGTATTCTCAGCATTATGGAGTACAGTACTTAGATGCTACTTAGACGCTATTTTTCAGTAAAATAAAGGAGGGATCGTTAAAGGATTGCAGCTGACGATATTCTTTCTCATTCATTAGCTGCATTTTGCCTTTCCTCCATAGGTTAGTTAACCTACCTATTTGCCGCTGTTGACCATTTTTGCCTTGCCGGTTGGTTCGACTGAGCTCTAAAAAACAGCGTAGAAGAAATAATGGTGTATTCCCGTCCCAGCACCTAAGAGAGATCTGGGAGAGATAGCCTAGGCGCTGCTTAGGGCCCTAGGCTAAAGCAGCGTCTAGGCTATCTCTCCAATGAGAATTTTAAATTTTGCACTGTGCCAAGCTGGTACCAAGAGCGTAGGTCAGTCGGACGGAGCTTCCACCTCAGTCTACAGGTCCAGCACAGGTTGGTTAATCAGCTGGCAAATGGAGCAACAAAAAGCTTAGGCTATACAAATAAAAAAATTTAGGTTGGTTAACCGGAAGACAGCAAAAAATACAGCTATTGTTTCTTTGTTTGATTGGTAGATTTTTCTGTTTATCATTACTTATCTGAACTTTATATACTGGAGCAGTACACTGTACTGAAACTACTGAAATAGCTGGATTTGTTTCCATTGACATCATTTGTTTTTGACATTGTTTTTTATTCCAACGAAAAATGTCATTTAGATTTTTCATATTAGGGTTTTCTTTTTTGACATGCTGTAGGTATAAATGTTATTTAAAAAAAAAACAGATACAAAAACGTTAAAAGTCGAACTAACTCAGTAATTTCGAAACCAGCCACATTGCCACAACCTAACCACAACAAAGTACACAATTGAATTTTGGGACAGGCCCACTAGTTTATAGGGTGTCATATAAATTAGTGCGGAATACCATACAGCCGTGATCTTCATGTGATTGTGGACCCAACATAAGATTTGATTGTCCCTGTGACAGTTTACAAATCTAAATACACCTTGCTGGCCTCTTGGCCCTTTGTATAGATTCCAAGTATATATTCACAGATAGAAAGAAAGTACAATTTATTGTACATGTATATGCTTGTATAGAATTCCGCACTGATTTAAATGAGACCGTTCAAAGTTTAATTTGTTTTTTCACAAATTTGAAGTTTCCCACTTAGTTACAGAACTGAGATGTTAAAACCATACCTTCATTCCTTGCTTCAGGAACAAGGGTTGAAGTGGCAGTTCAGCCCTGCAAAGAAAACCCTTTATTTTCGTCAGTTCATCTCCGTTCATGAACAGCATTATAAAGAAAACATTTATAGTAAAACAACAGTAGGAGTGGTGTACCAAACACCCAAAACATACCTACCTAGGCTAATGACATTTTTTTTCCGTCAAGAAGCAAGCAGGAGCAGACAGGAAAAGAGTATGAAGCAAGGGTTTTCTTTGTTAAATAGTTATGTCTGAACAGTTACTTTTCCAATCTTGTCCAAGTATGAGAATTTTCTGTCCTGTTGGCATCAAAATTTGACCAGAATTCAAATAACAGGAGCAGGACAGGAGCCCCTTACTGTTAGGGGTGACATCCAATTTAAAAGCAGCAACAAATCCTGAGCAATGCCATAAAAGTGCACTAGCAAAGCAACAAGAATTGCCAAAAAGTGCTGAGCAATATGTTAAGTGCTGTAGCATTGCTTAGCATTCTTCCCAAATGGCCATACCTACGTTTTTCATTCTTTTTTTAATGGTGGGCCAGGAATTTGAGCATGGGTGAGAATGAGGATTTTGAAAAAAAATAAATCAAAATTCATTGAAGAAGAATTTGCTCTTCTAACATGTACGCTAGCTTTATTGTTTCACAATGTAGTTCAGAAAATCTTGGATGGGCCTAAGCATTTCATGGCTTGCAGACATGTTGCCACATGTGCACCAACAACGTCCCGAACTTTTTGACCTGACCAAGGCTAGTTAACTAGCCTACCTAGAAAGGGGAAATAATGACTCATACTGTAGGCAGGATGTCAGATATCTTCAAGGTTATTTCTAAGTATTTAGCTTTCATTTTGAAGGAAATTCAAACTGAAACATACTCAGGTGGTTAAAGAAGGGTTAGGAAGTAAAGATTTTCAGCCTAAAATTATCTTACTCTTACAATTACCCACTTACTATTACTATTACCTATTTTTAAGCTAGCGATTCAGATATTATTATCTTTACCTCACCTTAGAACAATCAAAGGAAGTCACATATTAATCTAATAATATCTTCCAAGAAAGTAAAAAAGAACATATTGTGCATTGTGTATTATTCAACCAGTCCAATATCCTGGCTTTGTGGCTGAATTTAAGCCTTGGCTTCAAGTTTTTCACTGTAGATATGAAATGATTTGTTGTGTATAGAAAAGAAAATCATGTTGCCTAGACATCTGTCACAGTAGATAGAGATTTAAATTTAAAAAGAATATTGTATTCCCTTTTTGGGATCCCAAAACGTAAGTGGAGGGATACCTATGACATCGCAAAAGTTGTCCGTCTGTCCGTCCGTCCGTCCGTCCGTCCGTCCGTCCGTCCGTCTGTAAGCACGATAACTCTCGAAGGGAATGAGATATTTTGATGAAACTTGGTGTGAGGGTTCGTTGGGTCGTCGGACCAGTCAAGTTCGTAGATGGGCTTTGTAGCTCTACATTTAGGGGTGGGGGAGGGGATTCAAATTAAGGGACAAACAAAATATTTTGAAACAGCTAATGTGATAGTCGATTATGGGGTAAGAAGACATGCTGAACACAATGGTGAAAACCATTTTGTCATCGGACAAGTAGTTCGCCCGGAATCCGGCCAAAACCGGAAAGTTTGTTGAAAATAAAAGTTTTATTTGAAGTTGATTAGATGTTCGATTTAGGGGTAGGAAGACATGCTGAAGACGATGGTGAAAACTATTTTCTCGATGGACAAGTATTTCGACCGGAATCCGGCCCAAACCGGAAAGTTTGTTGAAAGTAAAAGTTTTATTTGAAGTTGATTGAATGTTCGATTTAGAGGTAGGGAGACATGCTGAAGACGATGGTGAAAACTATTTTCTCGACGGACAAGTATTTCGACCGGAATCCGGCCCAAACCGGAAAGTTTGTTGAAATTAAAAGTTTTATTTGAAATTGATTAGATGTTCGATTTAGGGGTAGGAAGACATGCTGAAGACGATGGTGAAAACTATTTTCTCGATGGACAAGTATTTCGACCGGAATCCGGCCCAAACCGGAAAGTTTGTTGAAAGTAAAAGTTTTATTTGAAGTTGATTGAATGTTCGATTTAGAGGTAGGGAGACATGCTGAAGACGATGGTGAAAACTATTTTCTCGACGGACAAGTATTTCGACCGGAATCCGGCCCAAACCGGAAAGTTTGTCAAAATTAAAAGTTTTATTTGGAGTTGATTAGATGTTCGATTTAGGGCAAGAAGACATGCTGAACACTTATGTGAAAACAAGTTTCTACCCGGACATGTAGTTCGTCCGGAATCCGGCCAAAACCGGAAAACTGTTGGAAGTCAAAGTTTTATTTCTAGTTGATTAGATAAGCGATTTAGGGGTAAGAAGAGATGCTGAGTCCCTGTGTGACAATCGTATTTTACCCGGACATATTGTTCGACCGGAATCCGGCTGGAATCGGAAAATTTGTTATAAGCTAAATTTCTATTTGAAGTTGATTAGATGTTCATTACTGGGGAAAGAAGATACCCTGATTTCGTCTTTGAGCTTTCTTTTTTCGCCGGACAAGTAGTTCTGGAGTTCGGCCGGAACCGGGAAATTGGCAGAAGTGGCAGGAAGTTTTCGTCAAAACAGATATGACTTATAGGGGTAAACACACATGCTGAATCCAAATCTGAACTTGGTTTTCTCAGGTGATTAGCTATTTGGCCTTAATCTGTTTCTGAATTTTAATTGTAAAAATGTTCAAGGAGTCTGGCGAAGACTGGATCTGGCTAAGACAAGACCCAGTTGTCTGAATCAAATCTTAGATTTTTGGGATCCCATCGACACCTTTGGTCTTGTTTCTTTTGAGATCCCGAAACAAAAGTGAAGGAATATATTTTATTTCTAAAATATTTTATTTGTTCCTAACTAAGTAATTTGAATCAGTCTTTGTTGATCTTTCGATAGACTATGATTTTATTTGTGAACTGAGGATTTGAAAAATTGATGCATCCAAAGCTATTTGTGTTTTTAATAATATTACCTTAAATTGCACTTCAGAGCAATCTAAGATATAATCCTGATGCGATGCTCCTATGGGTGGTGGTTCTGGTAATTGGTTCATCTAGTTCTTGGTACTGGATTCCGGCGAATCCCAGTACAACTTCCAGGGTTTTGTTTCCCATTCAGTGTCCACAGACCGTTTGAAGGCTTCTACAGTCTTTCCACAGACCGTTTGAAGGCTTCTACGGTCTTGGAAGTAACAGACTCTTCTGACAGATCATTCCGAAGTGAGATGATTCGGTTCTGGAAGAAATGACTCCGGGTTCTTGTTTTTGAGAATGGCTTCTCCCAGGCGTCCCTCGTGAATTGAACGAGCATTAATTGCGTTTTTGATCCGAATTCTCCGTTCCGAATTCGCGCTTCTGAATTCTCGATTCTCGTACAAATTACCGTTTTTGCTCCTCTGACTTCTCCATTCTCGCTTTTGACAAAAACACTTATTTTGCAACTCGTCCGCAACCCGGTATACGTGTATATGCATATTGAACACCCGAACTCTGTTGACCAATCAGGGAGGAGAACGGAGAGAGGAGAATCGACAATTCACCGTCGGAGCAAATTCTCGATTCTGCAGAATCGCGAGGCTTTCCCCGTTGTCGATTCTGACAAAAATGCAAGAAAAGGAGAATTCACTTCATCTGAATAGTCCAAAAACGCGAAATAGGAGAATTCGGAGGAGAATCGCGAGGAGAATTTGGATAAAAAACGGAACTATTGTGTTCTTACATAATACTTATACTTATATATCTTTTATTTCCTTAATAGCTCGTACAATTCACTCGCTGGCATTGCATTGTCGTACAGTTTACCACCGACACATATAATAACACTATAAAAGACATTTTGATAATAAGTTTAAAAAATTGACAGTCGACACTTAATATATACAATTTACCTTACTAATTACTTCATAGAATTAAAGTGGTGTATGAAATAGGGTACAAAGGACTTGAGTTACCTATCAGTAAATGTGTATTTGGGCGAACAAGTCTCGGACAATTATCAGTTGCTGCTTTGTGTCTGGTGTTCGGTCGATTAGGGTCTGGTACTTCAAAGTCCGGTAATATAGTTCTATGAAGGTCTGAGGTCAGGCATTTGCGTCCAAAGTCAATTGTCAGTTTGTGTCGTTTATCAGAAAGAGTAGAGAGACAAGCTTTGCCAATCCATCTTCATAAGAAGTGTAGGTTGGGCCAAGGATAATCTTCAAGACCCTCTTCTGGATACTTTCCAGTCTGTCCGTCTGTAAGTCCCGGATGCCAGACTGCACAAGAGTACTCTATACAAGGACGGATGTACGTAATAGTATGTCGTAATAGTAATAGTATGTCCGTTTGTCTATTAGCATTTCAGTTTAGATATGAGTTAGGATTTTGTTCAGGATTTGAGTGAAAGTCATATGTGTTGAAGTATAGGTTAGGTTACAAGATATGCAGAATAGAGATTTTAATTTAGGCTGTGGAGTAGGCAGAAATTGCCTATTGTCTCAGTCTCCCTAAAAAGTCACTATATTTAGGAGTAGGTTAAGTGTGGGTGTTGCCAGTTAATTTGAGAGACAAATGCTTTGCTTTCTTTTTTGTGGGAACAGAGACAGGCTCAATCCATTTCGGAAATCTGCAAGTAAAATGTTTTGTCCGAGGTCCGTTAGTGTTACAACATGTAAGAACGCTGGATCTATATTTTTACTTTGTCTTCTTGCCGAACGCTTATTTGGAATCCGGCGTAAAATATGAAATTCGAAATGTCGATAGTCGAGTAAATGGACATGTTGTCTATCAAATTTCTGATGTCAATCAGTCTATGGTACTTATACCGATCACTTTTCCGTCGGTCTGTTGGTCGGTCGGTCAGTCTACTGTTCTCGAGTTAGGGTACTTCCAGATGTGCTAGGACCATGAAGCTTGGCAGGCGTATCAGGGACCCGACCAAACAAAATTAGAAATAGTCACTTCACCGATCCGACCACCGTGGGTGGGATGGAGTGAGGGCGAATCTGGAATCTTGAGGTATTATGCAACTTTTGATCGGGGGATCGGCTCTTAACGAACCCTGATATTTGGAAAGACCTTGTGTCTTTCCCGATGTCACATTTCATTTCAAGTCCGGACCGGATCCGGCGACTTTTGGGGACTTGGGAGGGGAAAACAGGAAATCTTGTGGCACGCTCAGAGTGGAGGGATCGGGATGAAACTTGGTGGGAAGAACAAGAACAAACCCTAGATGCATAGTTGACAGGACCGGACAGGATCCGTGCACTATGGCGGGAGTTGGAGGGGGGGGATTCCGGTGATCCCGGGTTAAGCTATTTCCAGATGTGCTAGAACGATGAAATTTGGCATACTCGACCAAACTTACTTAAGTAAGAACAGTAGTCTCCCCGATCATCGAAGGGGGAGTGCATGGAGGGGAATCCGGGATCGTGATGTATGTTTTCGAATAATGCATAAAACAGATACGTCAGCTACGATGCTTTGGCAGCGATATTTCGGCTCTTCTTGGCAAGGGTCCTGGTCAGGCTGTCAGTCTTCATGATAAACATTCTTTGAGCCCATGCTGACTTTGAAACATTTATTCAAACAATGTTTACAACGGATACGTCAGCTACGATTCTTCATCAGCGACGTTGACCCAGAGGATTGACAGCCTGACGAGGACCCTTGCCAAGAAGGGCCGAGATATCGCTGATGAAGAATCGTAGCTGACGCATCCGTTGTCAACGTTGTTTGAATAAAAGTCTTCATGGTCAACGTCGGGGAAGCCGGAAGGAACAATGTTTATGTTTCGCACGGGTGACCGGATCTTTGTGAAAATTTATATTTTGAAGTCTCATTTCAGGTCCGAATCGGATCCGATGACTTTGGGGGAGTTGGAGGGGGGAACCGGAAATCTTGTGAGGGATCGGGATAAAACTAATTGGGAATAATAACGAGCCGCAGATACATCGTTGATAGAACCGGACTGGATCCGGGCACTGTGGGGGGAGTTGGAGGGGGGGTCGGAATTCCGGTGATTGCAAGTTAAGATACTTCAAGATGTGCTAGGACGATGCAACTTTGCGGGCACATTAGAGACCCGACAAGATTGACTTGGAAATAGTCACTTCCCAGATCCGACCATCTTGGAGGGGAGAATGGAGAGAGGGAAAAATCCAGAAACCTGAGTCATGCACAACTTTCGAACCGGTTATCAGATCTTAATGAAACTTGAACCGGAAATAATCCGAGTCTGCTCGAAGCGCCGCGATTTTTCTTGAAAACAGTAGATTTCTCTTCAAGACAGTCGGTTTTTATGGCACTTCGCTCAAGTGCCATATACCGATCACTTTTCGGTCTGTCTGTCGGTCGGTCCACTGTTCTCGAATTAGGGTCTTCGTAGGCATATCAGAGTCCCAACCCAACTAATATGGAAATAGTCGCTTCACCGATCCAACCACCGTGGGGGGAGTGGATGGAGGGGGAAGATGGAGTTTGGAGGTACGTATAAGTTTGGAACGGGTGATCGTATCTTCATGAAACTTGATATTTATTTTGGAAAGACCTCTTGTCGCAGATGCCCATTTCAAGTCTTGACCGGATCCGATGAATGTATGGGGGAGGGGGGGGGGTCTTGTGACACGCTAAGAGAAGCTCGATTGGGACGAAACTTGGTGGGTAGAAGAAGCACAAGCCCTAGTAGGAGGGGGGGGGGGGGGAGGAATGCTAGCGATTGCGAGTTAAGGTACTTCCATATGTGCTAGGACGATGAAACTTATCTTGAAAATTAGAGGCTTGATAAGATTGGCTTACAAATAGTCAGTGGGGGGAGTGGAGGGAGGGGGAGTCCTGAATCTTAAGGTATGTACGTATAACTTTCGAACGTGTGATCGGATCTTAATGAAAGAGAGAGAGATAGGTTTATTTAGACAACATCGTAGCTGACAGCTAATTTGCGTTGCTTCACTATACTAAATTACAAACTAACAAAAAAAACAAAAAAAGAGAAAATATCACTTGGCTTTGTTTAGCAAATTCGTAAAAAAAAAGGTACAAACGAATTTGCGTGGCGGTTCGTTCGCGAAGCTACTGGAACCAGTTTATTTTGGTGACGCATACGGTTGTTGGGCGGTGCTGTGGGTGGTAAGATGTCTCGATGCTGGGGTTTGGAGAGAAGAAACTTCCCAAACCTCAGGATAATCTGCTCGTATCTGTGGGCCAACGTGGGGAGATGGAGTTTAGCAAGCGCTTCACCATAAGATAGCTGTCGATCGCCAATAATAATGAACAAGGCCCGCTTTTGCACCGACTCAAGTTCTTGGATGAGGTATACAGTACGCAGTGCTGCAGGTCCCCATAGTGGGCTTGCATATTCCAGAACTGGACGGACGGATGAAAGATAAGCTAGCAAAAGGCACTGGACATCACAGCCAAATCTACGCATTGTACTTAAAGACTGCCGACGTGCATTTCCGTCTTTGACAACATTTTCAACGTGCAAGGCGACAGAACAATCACTGGAAAAAGTAACTCCCAAAATCTTTATTGAGTCGACAATCGGAAACGGAACATGCGGTTGGCTGAAAGTGCGCTTCAACGGATTGAAAAAGTCATAGCTTGGAAACACTAGTTGCGTTTTTGTTCGGCTTTTGCCTTTCCCTTTTCAGCTTTGGCTTTTTATCGTTTTCAGGCCTTTTTTAACATTCTCGCGTTTTCGCAAGTTGCCGTTACTACTAAGGACTTTTCACTTTTCTCGGATGAAAACGCTATTTTGACAAATGTCATTTTATTTGTATTTTACATGCACTTCAAATTTTTCATCTTCAAAATCCGAGACCGTCTCGAAATACTGATTTTCACATTGAATCAAATTCCTCTTTTGTTGGATTTTCGGATAAACTGGCTAGAGTAGCGAGGCAAAAAGCCAAAAGGAGAGCGTAACTTGGTCACCTACCAAGGTTCAAGGTTTAATTTACACTTCTGTATAAAATCAAAATAAATAGGGTCAAGCCGGGGACACAAGGTCGATTGACAAAAACCCGGTACAATATATAACAAACATATTTTACCTATAACTAATTACATAAATAAATGTTAATAATTCCATGACTCATCACCAGACGGGAACCCGCCCCACAAACCCACCGACACTCGGCAAGATCAACCCGAAATCCCACAAAAAAAAAAATACCCAATGCGCAAGCGAGGGTTACCGATGGCCGACAACTAATATGGACCCCAACCAAAACATATCAACAACAAACAAATAAAAGTTTACTTTAATTTTTGTTTATCGATGATTCTTGAATTTATTTATAAGTATAGAATTAAGTTGCTTTTTTATATTTGGAAGAGATTTACTGATATCAATATATTGTAATTAAAGATGCCATGAACCTGTGATTGAAAAATATGGTGAGAACCGCGATCTCTCAGTGGTTAATTTAAGGTGCTGCATTTTCCAAAGTTCGCCTTTTTGCAAAGAGCCGAGGGAAAAGGCGAAAGTCGGCGTTTGCCTTTTCGACAAAAACGGGAAATTGTCAAACAGTGCTTAGGACCATTTTACGAAAACGCAAAAAAAGTAAAAAGCCGTCGAAAAGGCGTGTGAAAAGTCGAACGAAAACGCAACTACTATTTCGTATTTGGATTGGTTTTTCTGCAGGCAATGTTAATGGAAGTCATACAGATAGGGATGATACTTGGTACTCTTCATTCAGGTGTCCTTTAACTGATTTACCCGTTTAGCGCTGTCAAATATAAATAAATGACCAACACGCCCACCCGGGATTTTTTTTTTCTTAATTCAGTTTATTTATTAACATAAACAGATCATACACTGTAAACTAACTACACCCTAAGTGAGCACTGCCCTTAACGGATGACGGTATTCATTAACTATTTAGAAAGAAATACAAGGAAAAAGAAAAGGAAAAGAAGAAGAATGGCAAAGAAAACAAACGCAAATTAATCAAACAAAAGAGAGTCGGACTGTATTATGCAGTGTCTTAGAGGGACACTAATCCCCAGGCAGCGAAAAATGAAAATGTGAACCGCTTCCCTTTTCCATTGCGCCTCGTAAACTGATTCATTATTACTCCGTTGGTTCCCCTAGTATCTCTTAGGCAACACTCTTCAGTCACTCCTGGAACTCCTTTAGGATAGGAAGCTTGATTGGATATTTCTCATCAGAAGATCTAGCGTCGGGTAACCTGCCATTCGGAGTCTGATATTAGGTGAAGTGACTTGTTGTTCATTTGAATTAAGGGGTTTGTTGCCAGTTGCCGCCTTCACATTTGTCTGTGCCCACCTAGCCAACTACCCACATTCCCACACACCTTTGCTCCTGTTGCAAAGTTTCGGCAGTGTTTAGTCTAGGTCCTTTAACCCTAGGTTGACACAGATGGTCACACTGAGGCAATATCGACCAACGCCGAGATTTTCTTCGCCAAAATCGGCGATTTCTGTTGCTTCGTCAGGCGAAAATTCAACTTTAATCGGGAGACAGTACGATTTTATGCACGCATTACACTATCAAAAGAATAGCTCAACTAATAGTAATAATTATGATCCTCTCTACTAATTAGCCTAGATATAATGGAGCAACGAGAGAAAAATAAAGAAAAATATAAACATGACGGCCCACAACTGAGAAACACCAAGTGAACAAGACCAAAGTTTTCGATGGGATCCCAAAAAATCTAATATTTAATCCAGACAACTGGGTCTTGTCTTCGCCAGATCCAGTCAACAGCAACATGGACGACCCTTTTGATGATTCACTTTTAGAAAAATTAATCATTTTTTATTATTTTAATTATTTTAAGGGTTATTTTTAATTATTTTTCGCCTTTAATTCTGTTGCCGACGAAAATTCAGTGTGAACATCCAGGCGATAAAAATTGTCTCTCGCTGCGATTGAAAAATCTCATTCAGCGCCGCGATTTGCTCTCTGTGAACCTCGGGTAACAGACATAAAAGGTGAACCCGGAAAGATTGTCCAAATAGGTGTTGCAAGGTGTATTACGGCGTATAAGGCTTACAGATTCCTCTTTTCTCGGAGTGCGCTATAATAAGGTGAATAAGGAGATTAGACTCGCGTTCTATTCTCGCTTATGCAGGGCCAATTAGATCGCTTGGTTGCTTCCGCCAGCGGGCCGAGGAAAGGAGCAGCGCCGTCAGGGTTGCCACGGGAAGCAGTAAAGTTCTACTTTGTTGGAAGCTGAAGAAACCACTTTTCTTCAAAGTTTGTTCTGTTACGACTGTTTATTGTTAGTTCGAGGACCAATGCTATCCATCCGTAGATTTAAAGGCCCTCTCTTGCTTATTCTGCCTCTTATAATATACTTAGCTCCCATATGGAATTATAAGCTTCTAAAATCCCCATCTTTCTCCATTGTTTTATTTCGTCACTACGAATCTTTAGCGCTTTTTCAGCCTTGCCGAGTTTTCCCGTCATCCAACGAAAAGTTTGCAGGAATCTCCAACGTCCGCTGACAACTCTTTCACACATAAGGATGTGATAATCTTCTGTTTTTTTCGTTCGTTTAGTTGCTTAGTTTTCCAACTTTTTAACCAAGGCACGTTGAGTTTTCAAATGTTTCGCGCCCAGCCGCCGCGTCGGAGAGCAGGAAGGCTGGATATAGTCGACACGAGCTAACAAGATAATCGCTAGTTTCAGGTGGAAAATAACGGTATTTTCGAAAACAGTTTTTCTGACCCAATTCATACGGAAAATATCATTTCCAGTGAGAGTTGTGCTTTAATAGCTTTTTTACAATATATCGGTCATCAAATTGTACTCGTGTACTTCATGTAGTACCGGAACACTTTTTCTGATCTTTAGAAACTCGATAAATCGTATCAGCGTGGCAACACCGAACGCTGCATTGGTAAGAACCTTCGTGGTTCCTATTTGAACAGGCGTGTGTATTAAGACGTAAAAGTCGTCTATAGCGCTATTCAGCTTAATACACCTATTTGGACAGTGCTTAAGTCTTTGCTTATAAGGACATAGCACTATGGAATGAAATATCTCTGTGTATTAGGAACGCAACAGTCTTTCAGAAAAAAATTAACCAAAATAGTTATTTACAAGTGTATTCGTTGGGAGTTGATATTTGTACTATTTGTACTTGATATTTGTGTTTAGATAATGAGGTTTCGGTTTATGATTGAATAAGTATAATTCATCAGTGGATGGACCACTTACTTGTATGTTCCCATTCATAGGCCGTAGCGGACATGCAGTTTGTTGAGGAAATAAATCTGAATCTTTTACTGAATGTATTTGCCGCGCTGATAGATTCCTCAAGTTCCGGTCGGTTAGATTCCCAAGGTTCCAGATAACAGAAACTATTCAAGTATTTGTTTATGTGCGAGATTTGACATACAATAAATGGAAATTTTTTTATTTGCTGAGAAGGGAATACTAAAGGAACAAGATCAAAGGTTTCGGTGGGATCCCAAAAATCTAGTATTTGATCCAGACAGTTGCGAACGAACTACCATACTTGTCCAGAAAAAAAAAAGTTCAGGAAACGAATTCATCGTATCTCCTTATCCGTATAAAGAACATCTAATCAACTTCAAGTAAAACTTTAACTTATTAAACAAAATCCGGTTTCAACCAGATTCCGAACGAACTATATGTCTCGATAACATTTTCATATACAGATTCAGCGTGTCTTCTTACAAATCTGTCATCTAATCAACTTCAAATAAAACTTTTGCTTTTAACAAGTTTTACGGTTTTGGTCTTATTCCGGGCAAACAAGTTTCCCGGGTAGAAAATAATTTTCACATAAGTGTTCAGCATGTCTTCTTACCCCTAAATCGAACATCTAATCAACTTCAAATAAAACTTTTACTTTTAACAGACTTTCCGGTTTTGGCCGAATTCCGCCAGAAAAAATGGTTTTCACCGTCGTGTGCAGCATGTCTTCCTACCCCTAAATCGAACATCGAATCAATTTCAAATAATACTTTTACTTTTAACAGACTTTCCGGTTTTGGCCGGATTCCGGGCTAGTTACTTGTCCGGCAAAAAAAAAAGGTTTTCACCATCGTGTTCAGCATTAAAGACAGTAAAAGTGGGTGGTGTCTTTGTTCAGCATGTCTTCTTACCCCTAAATCGAACGTCTACTGATGACAAAATGGTTTTCACCGTCGTTTTCAGCATGTCTTCTTACCCCATAACCGACTATCACATTATATGTTTATAAATATTTCATTTGCCCCTTAATTTAAACCCCCTGCCTCACCCCTAAATGTAGGGCTACAGAGCCCATCTACGAACTCAACCTTACTCTTGACCCAAACAACCCTTACACCAAGTTTCATCAAAATATCTCATTCCTTTCGAGAGTTATAGTGCGCACAGACGGACGTACGGACAGACGGACAACTTTTATGATGTCATAGGTATCCCTGCACTTACGTTTTGGGATCCCAAAAATACTTGTATAGGCCTGGCTATAAACAAAGGAAAACAAGACCGAAGGTTTTGATGGAATCTCAAAGCGTAACATTTATCGAACTTCTTCGTCCACATTATCAGGTCTTTTAGATTTTCAATCTTCATCAGACCCCAGTAACATATTATTCATCACTAACCAACCTCTTGATCTCCTAGGTAATTCCTTTGTGTCTTTAATATCCAGTCCAGCCTAGATTATGACGGGAATACCATGTCTCGTCGAAAACTCGGAGGATATTCTGATCCGACATGTTCTTTAGCTGTATATACATCGGCATAATCGGAGGATTCTCTTCTTTCGAAAACCAGTTTTCATCAAAACGCGATCTTCCAACATCTACACGAAAATAAACAGCTTGGCAAAGATATTTTTTGAAACTGACAAATTTTTATTTTCGACCGATTTCGGGGAAGCCGGACGACCCACTGACTCGTAGGAAAACGGAGAAAAAAATACCAATTTTCTGTGTCTTCTTACCACTGAATCGAAACTCCGGAAACCCAATGAACAACAACAACAAGTTTCAGATATGGATTCAGCATGTTTCCTTATCCTTAAATAGTCTATCTAATCACCAGTATTTTGATCCAAAGCATCCTCACACCAAGTTTGAACAAAATATCTCAACCCCTTCGAGAGCTATCGGCTAACAGACGGACAAGTTGTACTAAGTCATAGAAATCCCTGTACTTACTTTTTGCTATTCCAAAAAGAATGAATGAGATTGACTTTGTAAATGTACTCGGGTATTCTTAAAAGTGTGTTGAATTCTGTTTACATGTGAAGTGATGTATACTGTTCCAGAGTTCAGTGCTTTTTGGGATCCCAAAACGTTAGTGGAGGGATACCTATGACATCGCAAAAGTTGTCTGTCTGTCCGTCCGTCTGTCAGCACGATAACTCTCGAAGGGAAAGAGATATTTTGATGAAACTTGGTGTGAAGATTATTTGGGTCACGGGTAAGGTCAAGTTCGTAGATGGGATCTGTAGCCCTACATTTAGGGGTGGGGGAGGCGGGTCAAAATAAGGGGCAAACAAAATATTTTTAAACAGCTAATGTGATAGTCGATTATGGGGTAAGAAGACATGCTGAACTCGATGATATATGGTTGGAGAATCCCCACGCCAAGATTAACTTGGCGTGGGGCTTATTTCGAAAGAAAGAGAAAACCGTAATTTTCGTGTTTTTTTTCATGATCAGCTAATTATCCCTCCAGGATGATGTGCGAGGCATAAATATAAATTCGGATATTTCGGTTGCACTTCCGGCAAACGGTCCTCAAAAGGAACGGAATCCGGCCAGAACCGGAAATTTAGCTAAATATAAAGTTTTCCGTAAATAAGATTAGAGATTCGAGGTATCCGTGAACAGACAAGCAGAATCTATTTAAACTTTATTTTCTTGCCGGACAATTAGCTCGGCCGAAATCTGGCAAAACCGGAAATCCGTTAAAGTTTTATCTGAATATGATTGGAAGTCCGGTATAAATGTAAAAAGACATGCTGAATCCATTTTTGAACTTCATTTTTACGCCGGACAGAAAGTTTGCCGAAAATTCAATAGAAATTCATACTCCGTCTTGTATTCTTGGGATAAGATAGAAAAAACGAGATTTTCGTTTTTTTTTTCTTGATCAGCTAGTTACCCCTCCAAGATGATGTGCGAGGGATAAATACAATTTCGGATATTTCGGTTGCACTTCCTGCAAACCGTCCTCAGCTAAAAAACAAAACTAAATCATAAAATCCAAGGAAAAGGAAAACGGTGCGGAACCAACAGACAATAAGACGACATGTAACTAAAAACCAGAAGAAAGATGCGGACAGAGCGACATGCAGATAAAAAATAAAATTAATTTATTTTAAAATTTTATTATTTTTAATAAAATTAATTTAATTTTAATTTTTATTTTTTTATTTTTTATTTTATCCTAAAAGGAGGGATACCTATGACTTCGTAGCATTTGTCTGTTTGTCCGTCCGTCTGTCTGTCTGTCAGCATGATAACTTTCGAAGGGGCTGAGAAATTTTGTTCAAACTTCGTATGAGGATCTGTTCTGTCGGTCTCTAGGTCAAGCGCTTAACTAACTCTATGTACGTAGTAAAGGGAACATGAACCTTCGATACTTCCTAGAATTTAATCACACAAGTGAAGATTCAGAACTAAATCACATCCTGCTAAACTTTAGTTGACGTCAGACTGCTTCCGACCAATCGACGTCAGTTAACCTAGACTTTAGTCGACGTCAGACTGCTTCCGGCTAATCGACGTCAGTTGCCGAAACTTTAGTCGAAGTCAGACTGATTCCGGCTAATCGACATCAGTTGGACCTTCACTTGTGCAGTTAGGAGTATATAAGCTCGTCATTTTATTCGTCTTTTATATACTGTGTTCATATTTAGCCTGATTGGGATTTACATTATACATTATAAGCTCGTCATTTTATTCGTCTTTTATATACTGTGTTCATATTTAGCCTGATTGGGATTTACATTATACAGAGTAAGTTCGTGAATAAAACTATTTAAATGTTAACGTAAAACTTAGTCTACTACCACCCTCGTTTACCCCACCCTACTACAACAGATCCATTGGGTCGAAATACAGGTCAAGTTCGTACATGGACCCTGTAGCCCAATGCTTACGCTGAATCCAGAACTGAAATTCATTTTCTCACTGGTCAAATAGTTCACCCGGGATCCGGCCAAAACCGGAAAATTTGTTAAAAGTAAAAGTTTTATTTGAAGTTGTTCAGATGTTCGATTTAGGGATTAAAAGACATGCAGAATCTGTATATGACGGTTGTTTTCTACCCGGAAAAATGGTCCACGAATCCGACCGAAACCGAAAAATTTGCCATAAATAAAGTTCGTATCAGAAGTTTGTTAGAGGTTCGATGTAGGCTACTGGTAAGGAGGCATGCTGAATCCCTACATGAAAATTATTTTCTTGCCAGACAAATAGTTCGCCCGGAATCTGGCTAAAACCGGAAAATTTGTTGAAAACAGAATTTTATCTGAAGTTGATTAGAGGTTTATGTAGTTGACATGTTGAATTTGTTTTTGAGCTTTAGTTTTTGCCGGACAAGTAGCTTGCCCGGAATCCGGCCGAAACCGGAAATTCGGTCAAAGTGAGGCGGGATGTTTTGATCTATTTCATCAAAGTAGGTATGACGTGTAAGGGTAAAAACACATGCTATATCCATATCCGAACTTAGTTTTCTCACATGATTAGCCATTAGCCTTAATCTGTTTCGAGGTTTTAATAGTCAGAGTTTTAAGGAGTCTGGTTAAGAGTCCTTAAAGGAAATGTCTTGCCTATAATAATAACGCAACCTACTTTCATAATCGCTTCATGTATTTCTACACCCAGAGACCCCGATTTCTTACGGTACATTTTAACGCCTCTAACAGAACCACGCTAATTTTCACACTTGCAGTGTTTTGCTGACCTTCGATGTGTAACGCAGTGTCCACGGTTGTCTGCGAGAAGTTTTTCCATCAGAAAAACGGGTTATGTAAATTGTTTCCAAGTTTTCGCTATAAGTTAACGGGTCTCGAAATGGCTTAAAACATTTATTCAAACAATGTTTTCAACGGACACGTCAGCTACGATTCTTCATCAGCGATATTTCGGCCCTTCTCGGCAAGGGTCCTCGTCAGGCTGTCAATCCTCTGGTTCAACTTCGGGGAAGGAAACAAACCTGTAATAAAAAAGGCTTAAAACAGTCAAAACCGTGGGTTATTTGTTGAAAGTACAGCCTAGTTTTAAAGTAGACTATTCAAATATTTTAAAATACTGTAAGTTGAAGAGTAAATACTGCGAGGGGTCCTTTAACCAATTGTCTGGATCAAATATTATATTTTTGGTATCCCCCCTTTGGTCTTCTTTAGACCGTTGATCTTCCTACCATTGTACACACTTTTGTCATTTTATTATGAAGAAATTGGTATGAATTCTTCGTAAATATCATCAGTTGCTGTATGGGGCCTTAACACGTATAAGCACATGTATGTATGAATTATATGCATAAACACGCGTAAACACAAAATTCTGCACCCCTCCTGTTAAGTCCTTCGCCCCTAATGTCGGCTTCCTCTCGCATAGCAACACTTGACGGATCATAATCCGCAAAATCGCAATGAAGAAAAGCGGTTCGCTCTGTAGAATCGATGAAAACCGTGTAGCCTATCGTTAGCATCATTTTGTATTTGATACACGCCTCCATACCAATGCGCCGTAGGCCATGGCCTTATAGGGAAATATCGTCTGTGATAAAACATCATAACTTTTCCCGTTAGTTGTACAGCCCCCTTTGTTAATCCGAGAGACGTGGTTTCCATCTTGGTTGTATCTCCCATACTATAGTTGCGTTTTTGATCCGAATTGTCGCTTCTGAATTCTCGATTCTCGTACAAATTACCGTTTTTGCTCCTCTGATTTCTCCATTCTCGCTTTACAAAAACACTAATTTTACGTGTATATGCCTATTGAACACCCCCGAACTCTGTTGACCAATCAGGGAGGAGAACAGCGAGGCTTTCCCCGTTCTCGATTCTGACAAAATCGCAAGAAAAGGAGAATTCATTTCATCTGAATAGTCCGAATACGCGAAATAGGAGAATTCGGAGGAGAATTCGTATCAAAAACGCAACTTATGAGTCGGAGGCAATCGAGATACGCACCCAAGCCCAGCCGAACTTGATGTGCGGCGGGGATTTCGGATCCGAGTGCCCATTGGGTAACGTACCCGAAGATAAGTCATCTATTTAGCAGGCGATTTGTGTGGTTAATTCCGATAACGAACGAGACTCTAGCCCGTTCGACGCAGAATTTTGCGGCGAGTAAACTGTGTCAAAAAGTGGAAATCGCAAATTTGACGAGATACGTGGTTTCCGCTTGACACCGACGATATAACCCTGGTACTGCTGTCGGTTATGACTTTTTTTTGAGGAAAATTACTTCTATGATGGAGTCTGGTATTCCATGAATTTTACTTGTTTGGTGCTATCTCTGAAGGCTACGGATATCTTCGTAACATTTAAATCTCTACACGAGTTTTGTTGGTGTTTTTTTTTTCTCTTTTTTTCTTCTAGTCCACTGTTTGTTTTTGTTTAAAGTTTAACTGACAAGCCAACTTATTTTTGTGTCATTTAATTCGACACAATGAATTATTTGGATTCTGCAAAGGGATTGTTTTTTTTTCCCACTATCTACTCTAGTTATGACGTTCAAAATTTCTCCGGCCGTCCCCACAACGAAAATTCTACTATGACGCAGGAAATTTTAATCTCAACACAACCGCAGCTTTTCAGTGGGCAGTGGTGAGATTGGTGAATATTGCTTAGTGCCTGAACAAAAAAAAATCATAAATCTTTCTCGTAAGGCATACAACAAAAATACAAGCGTAGAAAACCGCGATTTTCGGGTTTTTTTTTATAAAAAAAACCCGAAAATCACAGTTTTCTATTTCTTTCGTAATCAATGGTCAGCTTGGCTTTAAACCTTATATTTATAATAGCGCATAGAGGTAGACGTAGACTACCACAAAATCGATTAGTCGTGAATAGCGCAACAAAGAAGTAACGCCTTTTCAGCGGGTCTTCAAGCCAATTTTAGTGAATAAGTGATGGGTAACTAGATTGTCCTATGCCAGTCCTTTTCGGTTAAACTTTAAACTTTAGTGGGCCACATATTCTACTTACTTATTTATTTCGTTTTGGTTTCAGGAATCTCACTAGGTTTGGGCACCTGACTCAACGCGCTTCATATTGCTGTGAGAGTACAAGTAGAGGATATCTTAAGAAGTTTTAGTGTCACTATATCGATGGGCACCCAAAGAACTTCTGTCATCACACTAATATGCTGTTTTTTGCTGGCTGTGACTGGATATAGTGATAGTGGGGAATTTGTTGGAGAGTTCAGTGTTCAAGTTGAGGGGGGTCTGGAGAAAGCTGATGCGATAGCAGCGAAACATGGATTCGTGAATTTGGGAGAGGTGAGCTTTTTCGTTTATTTTAAAGGACCTGTCCCACCTATAATGTCAGTGCAACCTAGTTCCGTAGCGGCTCTCATAAATCTCTGTACTTGCCATGACTCACTAGTTTCTATGCGCATTATGCTTCCGACGAGTGTTCGCGTCAAATCTTATTGATTCTTAAAACCGGCTATCTGAATTTTGCCGATATTTTGCTAGAAGTCAGTGGGCTTGGAAAAACACTTAAAACAGCCAAGGTCGTGGATAATTTGTTAAAAGCGGAGCCTAGCTTTAATTCAGATTCTTATGAATATTGGAAAATAAACAGTCGATAGCCCCGAGGTGTTCTTTAGTGATGGTCTCTGGCCTAAGTTCTGAAGTAGGCCTCTGATTGTAAGTGTACTGTCGGATTTGTATTCTGCGACCGTTTTTCATCCTGATGGTGGTCAACTAGTTTACTTTGCCTTTTGTAGTTAGTAGTTTCGCGTTTCTTCTTTTATTTAATTTATTCCGTACTCTTTGCTAACCCGCTTACTAAAATTCGTTTTGTCACGTTGAAATGCACGCCCAATGTCCAGTAATAGCATAACGTAAAATGCAAATCGGGAAAAATCGAGCGTGTTCCACCCTTTTAACAATAGTAACTATTAGTTATTGTTTCCGTTCCAACCTCACGAAGAGTTACTACGCTAACCGTTCCAACCTTCTCGAAATAGTAACTATTTGCTTACCATGCTCGGGAGCGTAGTACGTAGACATAGACATAGAAATTATTTAATTTCA